>CAUJRU010000294.1:567661-988425 GCA_963277665.1 Viscum album | reverse complement strand
ATGATAATAGTATACAAAATTATCTTGTAAGAATATTTTTGATTGTTGTTTAATTTGAATAAAACATGTTACCTCAAGGAGGCCATAATTCACATAACATAAGAATGAAAATTTCAATTTTCATAATGTAAACTGAATAATTTTTTTTGTACAACAATTATAATAAAACACCAATATACCAATGAAATGGAAAATATTTATTTTTTATAATGGATAATAAATTTTTTTTATCCAATGTGAAAATAATGAAATATAAATTATGAAGGAGTAGTTAAAAATTTAAACCTCACTTCCGAAGTTAATAACAGTAAAATTGGGTAAGGTACTTCATGGGATAGAATTTTGAGATTACCAAAAATTTGAGGAATATATTTGTGATGAGGGTATAATTAGAATGATCTAGGTATAATTATTATAGTTTTTGGGAGAGATTATATTAAGATAGTTTTTTCATGTATTAAATGGAAAATGGAACCTCATTTTTCTAAATACCAAAATATATAACGAATGGGTTGTCACAATCAAGGAATGTGGAAAAACAATTTATATTTATGTAAATTTAGAATAGAAAACATAGATATGAAATTAATACCAGAAATTAGTGACATACTTTTATCTTGATTCCTTCCAAATACCCTATGTTTTTTTATTTATATATTTGTTCTCATTGGCTAGTTTTAACATATTGTAATGAATGATTATACATAAAAAATAAATAGTCTATATTTCATAATATAGACCCAACTATTCATAATTTTAAGTAGTTTATTTCTATTCAATTTCATAAACTAATAAAATTAAAATTAATATAATTATTATAATATTTATTGAAAAAATGTTTGAAAATTTATATCTTATATCATAAAATGTCAAATAAGGGGTTGTAAAATAAAAAAAAAATTGAAAAATTATATGTTCATGTAAATACTTATTTACCTTTTCTCTAGAAATGTTTTCTTGAAGATCATTTTCATACATATCAAATAAATATTCAATAAAAGTCATGATTTCTGAAGAAAATATCTTTGAAACATTTCAACTAAAAACAAAATTTGGTAAAAATATATATAATATCCATCTCAAGTAAATATTAAAATGAAGAAAAAATAAATAATTTTAACTTTTTGATATAAAAATTATAAAATATGTATATTTTATATTTTAAATAAAAATATGAGACATAATTGAAATAAATAAAAAAATTATTTTTAGAGTATTAGTCATTATCACTGATATATATTTGAATTATCTAAATAAATTAATATTTATAAATTATTAAAGTAAAATATTTTTTATAATAAATTGAAGAGTTCAAAAAATAGAAACTAATATAATAAAAACTATGATTTGAGGAAATGAAATTTAAATACAAACTTTTACCATAATAATTATTTTAGTTATTAATATTCAAATTCATTCACATTTAGAGTATAAAATATTTTCATTTAATATATATTAAATTAATATGTTAATCAATTTCCATCATGATATAATAATTATTTTTTTAATATATATTAGAATTTATTTCAATGAGTAACTTTTGTCACATTATTCTAAAAAATTTGAAAACATAAATAAAAAATATTATTTTTTAATATGGTATGTTTTATTTTTGTATTGATTTTTTATTAGTATTACAATAAATACAAAATAAATTAATATCAATAGAGTTTAATTATTATAAACTAATATTTATAATGTATCTATATTATTTTGTTATCCAATAATTAGTTTTTGATTATAAATTATTCTGAGATCACTCGCATTCTTATGATCCTGTCCTCGATCACTGTTTATTATTAATTGGAAATTGGTATCCATTATCAAAACCACATTTCAGTGTTATGGAATCATTAGGAATCATTTCATTAGTATTGAAATTTTGTCAATAATATACAGTTTACAAAAAATATGTTTTTTATGTGAATATTATTACAACAAAAAATGACTCTCTTAGAAGAATTCATTGTTTGGGTATTTTAACTAGTGGTGTTTTACGTATTTGATGAATATGTATTTGCGACTGAATCACTAATATGACATTGAAACATTATATTTTTTTCATCATCAATGTATGGAAAACCAACATCTATCTATTGAAAATTAACTAGGTATAATAGTAAAAATATTTTGAAACATGTATCAAGGAAAACAAAAGAAATGTTTTAATTTCAGCAATATATACTCCCACACATACAAATGTCATAAAAGGGAATAAATGTTTTAAAACTGGTTTTTTCAAATTTAATACCTAAGAGATTAATTATTTTCATGTATTTCATGAATAAATCAGTTTAAGGTAATGAATTATTTCATTATGTATAATTTTAAAAAATATAATGTATGGTCCCTCAATTGTGAAGGTTGAATAATTATAGAATACTATGTATTCTACTTGTTACCTATTAACATTCTTCTAGTCCGATATTTGACAATGGGATTTTTCTCTGAGTTCAAAAATATAATGAATCACATTAATTCCGATTCAGACCAAGAAAAGTGACATCACTAGGCCTATTGGATAATTATTTTCATGTGATTTTAGAGAGTGGAATCTACATGTTCTTGCTGATTGGAAAAATGATAATCTAAAAGATAAACATTCAATTGGAGTACGTAGAATGATAATTCGCAATGGAATGGATAATATAGGCCTAATACCTGAGAGTCCTTGAGAAACTAATGGCCCACATCACTATACATTGGAAGACCCTACAATGAACCTACACAAGTATTTTGGATCTATGATGACAAATTGATGGTTATATTGATTTCAACATCTAGAATCTGAACTATTTGTGTAAAATCATATATTTCATTGGGGTACCAGATCCTATAAATTAAATTTTTTATGCCTTCAATCATTCGTGATTCAATAAATCAATTATTATTTTTGAGAAATGTGATGTGTTTTATAGTTTTAGCGTTGTGAGAAATTAGGGTTATTATAGTTTTACTAAAACCAATTCACGTGGTTCCGCTATATTAGAAAAATATAAATTCTCCCATGCGTGTAATGTACATAAATATTGAAGAATTTATACTTGTAATAATAACATCGCCAATAATTTACAATATATTTGTACATTGTATCATTGAACATTACATTCCTACTGATGGTGAATCCCGTAAAAGTGGAATCCTATTGGCCTCCTTATGAATATTTTGATAAATTATAACGAATAAATATAATTTTATTGTTACTTTTATGTGGATTGGGAATATAACATATATAAATGAAAATCTGAGTAAACAGAAAATGTAACATAAAGGTATTCTATCGAGGTTATTCATTCTACTTTTATCCAAATGGTGGATCACTACTCATATAATGAACGGTACTGTTTGTTTTGTATGGAATCCTTCTGTTGGAACATCTAGGAAGTATGGAAGAGATTTATAATTAATGAACATGACTTCTCAATTAATTATTCAGAGGTGATAGAGAATGTTATAATAATTTTCCATAATTGTTTTTCCATAAATAAGGTTAATGATCTATCTATGAGGATGTTGATGTCATATATAAATCAACATAATGATATAGTGATTCTTTAATATATATTCTAGTATTATTTAAATCACATATTATAATAATAATGATAAATATCAGTGGGTCATTTAATAAGGGATTATGGAGAGGATCAAGCAACATCACAGTTGTGAGGGGTGAAGTTGTTTTGGAATTTAGTTCCAATTATGGGAAAACAATTTCCTCAAATTGAAAGATATTATATTCATTGTGTGATTCAAATGTGATAATTTGGTATCATTGTATTTAAAATGGGTGATACTAAAAATAAAATTATATTAAAATTCGTTTTCAAGCATCATTCATTACGTAATGAATCTTGTTCCACATTTTGAATAAAAGACTACCCAAGAATAAAATTATGGTTGTTTTTCACACATGTAAGGAATGTAATAATGCTTCCTAAATCCATGATGGAAAATATAGCCATGCTGAATGTTTTTCATTTATTATTACATTTTTTAACTTAACTGATATTGTTTGAATTATTTATTCTATGGATGCTCTTGGGATTCACCATTCTAGACGACCTTTCATTTACCATAAAAATAGTGGTGTCAAATATTCTAAATTTAATACAAATACTTTTTTATCGATAATTATTTTTGTATTGAATTTATTATTGAATAAATGACTAAAGCATTAAACAAATTTTAGTGATCATTAAGTTGGTAATAGACGTCTTCATGATGCCTCTATAGTTCTCATGAGATAAATTTTTTCCATGTTATAGAATAATGTAGTTTATTATACATATTAATTCACTAAAGAGCCTTAATGTGATGACATTGATTCCTTGGAATGTCCCATTTTTGGAAGAATCATGTAGATTGAACCTATTCATTAAAATTAATATTTTTTACATTATTATAACCAATTTGATTATTATATTGATATTTTTTACGGATATATTTCTATTAACTATTTTGGTAATATATTTATTTGGTGTTTATTATCAAATCAATCATATTTTTATTCCCTTATATACTTTTGGAATCTTCTTTTTTAGGCTTTCTCTTACTGAGTATTTGAGATCTCCCGTTAATTTTTTTTCATTAATTAGGATATGTAGACCAAATCATAGAATTCTCACCATAGTTTCATTATTTTCTATCCTACCAGGTATACATTCTCTACTATAATAATGAAATCATGTATATGCTTTGATATTTATGAAAATAAAATGATTGATCATTCAATGTCTGATCATTCATATCTTATAATAATGTAACAAACTAAACTCTGAGTAATATTTACTATATTTAGTGTTGTAATGTTTTGTATAAAAGGATGATATTAAATAACAAAGAGAACTAAACATCGGATTAATCTATCTAGATTGATCAGTATGATAAACCAAAGGAATGATTACTAATTTTAATAATTTTATAAATGGTTTAATATTCATGTTGTTATGGGATATTGATGTATGTTCTATTGTATAGATGAATAAAATTGCTAAAAAGGGAAATAATTTCAACACCAATAGTAAATGTTGGATGTTTTCTTATATGAAAATTATACAATAGGTGTCAGAGGTGACAAGATAATGTTTATATTTGGGAAACTAATGTGGTTAAATTCATGTTACTCAACCCATGTTGGGAAAAAATTCATTCCAATTTTTATGAAAATGTTATTCCCATTATATAATATACATATTCATACAATAATGAAACTACTAATATATTTTTTGTTGATATATTTGTTTTACCATAAAAATAAATTCCATGATTTGGGGTGAAATGATTTGGACATAAGTATTCTTGTAGCATATTTAATAAATGGAGAAAATGATAAATGGTTTTCATTGATTATTAATACTATATATAGTGATTAATAATAATTTCTTTAATTTTGAAATTATAAATTGATATTATTTGAGAAGTCTTTCCCCATTTGTAAAAAGGTGAAATCGAGGAAATATTCCTCAACCTAAAGTAGAATGATGGTGCATGTAACATCCTAGGTAAATAAAGAATATTACATTATCATATTTATTAATGATTGTGAATAAAATATTAATATTACATTAAAGGGGATGCTATTTTTGATGGCGTACCCAATATGCCACAATGATTTTCTTTGAAATCTTACGATCTACACTAATAATATAATAATATTATTGTAAACAGTAGTAAACTCCTAGCAGATGTAATGTCGAGAATGAAAAGGACTAAGTAAAAAGTGATTATAAATGCTTGTAAAATATTTTTACATTTATTCAATAAATTTTTGAGGCTTAAAATGCGAATGAATCCAATTTTATGAGTAAATATTCTAATATTTTTTAAAAGGTCCATTAACAGCCTTTTGTTGGAAAACCCTTTTTAAATCCACTTTTTGACATTTTATATTTTATATATGAACAAATAAAATACTTCTTTATAATAAAGACATCAAAATTTAATTTGTGTAAATTTTTGTTATTTTTTCGATAAAGTACATTTTTTTAATGAATAGTGAAAAAGCTGTATTTTATTTCAAAACCTCATTTTAGTCTAATTTATTTATATATTCATATTAACTTTTTAATTGGTTTTAAAGTGTAATAAACATATATGTTTACCATTTAATGAAATTTTGGTAATTTTAAATAATTTAACTTTGAAATTGGATATAAACAAGTGTCAATCATTTAATAGATATTGCTTCTTAAAAACACGCAATTTGATTTGAAAGCGAGAATTGATTATAAAATTAATTAAATAAACTTATATGTTTTTAATTTTGTAAAATTTATATCATTTTTTAATTTGGAATAACAAATATAGATTAGGGTTAATTTATGGTATTTTTCTGACAAATGTTCATTTTCAATGAATAGTAAAAAATACTGCATTTTAATTCAAAAATGAATTATCATCCAATTTTTTTATATAGATATTTTGTCATTTTAATTAGTCTTATGGTGTAATTTAATATTTTTTTTATCATCTAATACAATGTTGGCCATTTTATTAAATTTACCTTTTAAATTTTCTGTAAAAGCAAATCAATCTTTTGATAGATTTTACTTCTTAAAAACCCGTTTTTTTGTTTTGACAATGGGAATTATTTTAAATTAATTACATTAATTTATGTGGTTATAATTTTATAAAATTTATTCCATATTTGGATTCATAAGGTCTAAATTATGTAATTAATAATCTTTTGTTTTTTGGTCATTAAGAATATTAACGACGATAATTATCTTTAATTATCGTGTTTAATTAGTAACCGGGTAGTTTAGGGTAA
Source organism: Viscum album (assembly GCA_963277665.1). Classification (NCBI taxonomy): domain Eukaryota; kingdom Viridiplantae; phylum Streptophyta; class Magnoliopsida; order Santalales; family Viscaceae; genus Viscum; species Viscum album. The sequence continues at coordinate 981,656 of CAUJRU010000294.1, read as the reverse complement.
TAAAATAATATCATAAAAATGTAAAATTACCCCAAAATGTGCCATAATTCTATTGTTGGTTTCACGGACGACCATGGGATGCCTTGTGCCAACCTTGGGACCCCATGGAATCACTATAGTGATATAGTGACCTTTTATCTTATTTTTTTAAAGGAAAGTAAAATATAACCAAAGATTATAAAACATAAGTAAAAGAATTTTAATATTGTCTACATAAATGATATCTTAGACTATAAATAGTCATTTGAAATATAAAAATATTTAATACATCGGGGTACTTTTTTTATAATATTTAGAAATTAAATAAATAAATGTATTTATGACACCTTGATGATGCAGTGATTACCTCATTAATGAAAGATTTAAATAAAATGAAAAGATAAGGTGAAATAAAATCCTTAATCTTGTATAAAAACTATTTTATTGGTTTATTTATAACCCTTATCACCTTATCCTATAAATATATCATTTTGTGACCTTTAAAATCCGAAAAACATTTTATAATAAAGTAACATTTTATAATATTCCAAGAGTACCCATCCTCCCTCTAATAATAGGCCCCCATCTCTACCCCCTTTATCAAACCTCTAAAGTCGTTGGATCGACCTTAATTCCATCATTTTATCTCTAAAAATCCCTATAGTCATCCTAGAATCCATTCCATAGGCATAAAGCTCTTCAAGAATCCCTTTTGTTACAAACCAAATGGAGTTACCCTATTTAAAAGTAATGTCTTCTCTTATGTTCTTTTGTTTTATTTTGATTATACAACCCCATAAACTCCAATTAATCCTCTATATTTTAACAACACCAGTATATTAAATATACTAGGATATTTTGATTTTAATTATTCTAGCTACACTTACACACACCTCTGTCTAATGGTTAAAGAACCTACTGTTTCCGTGGATGGCGAATTACTGCCTCACGAAATGGTGATTGCTCTATCTTCTCCTACCACAACTCATGGTTTCCATTATGATGGTACTATATTTAATTATGATATTTATTATATTTATTTCCTCTCTATTCTTCTGTGTTTTATATTTAAAACATACCTTTATGATTTTCATGTTGTACAAATGCGATAATTTCATTTTCAGAAGTGTGGACTACTGCCCCCTAAAGTGATGGGACCCATTCATGCAATACTTGGAATGTATAAAGAATGAAATTAATGAACTTATGTGACCTATATAACATATAAATTATAATTTATATAATATATATATATATATCTTATTTAGTTTTAATTCCATTAATGTGACAAAGAAATGAAAGTAGCGTTCATGCGTAGGTACGGCCTACCGTCTCCATGAATGGTTCGTTTCAGTTTTTTATATCAAAATGATATGGAATAGTATTAAATGAATATATACTGGATATATATTATATTTAAATCATTAATACTATTCTTGGATATGGTCTAATTATAACTACACGGTCAATTATTTTCAAACAAGTTCATTTTTGACTCATGTACCAAACATCAACAAAAACATTTGATATGAAATAACATTATTAACTAATTATTTTAAAATTATAATATGTGAAATGAGTTAAATAATAATAATTAATTTAATTCCTTACGAAATTATAAATTGACCAATATTTATTATTCATTATTATAATGAAACGAACAAGACAAGTCGGACTTGAGGTAAGGGATCTTACGTCTCTCTTTCATTTTAACTACTCTCTTTTATGTCCCTTCTTCTAAGATCCTCTTTCTTATGTTGGGGGAAGTTCTTTTATATTCATCTTAATGTACAATTTGTGTTCATATTATGATATACCATATGTTATTTAATTAATCCATTTTTTTGGATGTTTTAAGTGGCGCTGTTAGGCTGCCGAGTTTTTGTAAGGGATTTTTAATCTCAATTTTATTCACATGATGTTTATGATACATTTGCCACTATTTCCATTGACTGGTCTATGTACTGCACATTTTTCTACTCTTTTGGTAATATAATTTCGATTATGGATATTTACATCAACATTGTATATTCCTTCTTACATGGGGTGTACATTTCAAATGTTACCCGAGTCTGTAAGGGAACCATTCACCCTCCTCATTTTAAAAGACTTATTTTGTTATGTCTTTTAATTAACATCTTATTATGCAGGGATACATTCTTATATATCATTATTTATTTTAATTTTGTGAACAAGTGATGAGATACCTTGTATCTCTCTCATCAGCTATTTTTCTAAAATTTTATGTGACGCTGTTTGGCTATCGAAATTTTGTAAGGGAACTTCTTAACCTAATTTCGATTCTTTGGGTTAAACATCCACATCATGATTATGTCATTCTATGAATATGTGTGGATGAACTATTATTTTTTTACAGATAATACCCACTTAGATTACATTTCTTTATATTTGTCACACATAATTATTTAATTGATTTACCCTTAATCTAAGGATACTGTCTTTGTAAGGGACTTCGCCACAATCTCCTTTCATTGAGGTATATTTTTTTTATACAAAACTTTCTTTAATATGGTGTATAAACCCCTATGAATTTTACATTTATTTAAAAGGAATCTTTTCTCTACGAATTGGTTTAATAAATGAAAAAACGTATGTTTCTTTTTAACGTATGAGGTGACAACGACGTTTCCACCGCCGAGAGAATTATTTGATATTTGGATTCTATAACAAGTCGTACTGTTTTTAAAAGGGAAATAAATACCATATACTCTTTTATGTATTTTTTTATTGGAAAGGGTATTTATAATGTTTTAATTATATCAATGTGTTGTGTTGATATCTTTTGATTAAAATGAGGAAATGTTATGTTTCTGTTATGAATGTTTTATGAGATACAATTATGTTATGGTTCCTCGGAAATGTTAATGAAATAGGGTGGTTTCATGATAAACTACGGGCGGGTGATCCCAAGATAGCGATCTAATGCATTGGGTAACACTAAGGAGTTAAACTCTATAGTTTTTTGGAAGATATTTAGGGAATATACTAGGATGGGTATTCCAAACGTAACCATGAGGGTTACTCCCTATGTAAGAATGTTATGAATGACTGAAGTTACATATATGTCTTATGATTTCAATGAGTTATACGTAAATATTGGGATTTCAGAAGCTATTTTATGATTGAATGTTATGGTTTCATTGATTTTTATTAATTAGAAGGATAATGTTTCCTTTCATTATGTTATAACCATTACTGAGATTTTTATGATCGTCCCACATTTTTGAAATGTTTTTCACAAGTTATAAGGAAGGGTAAGAGAATGTATGTATTCAAGAAGATATATATCAAGAAGAGGAATATAGTTTTATTTAAGTATTTTTTTTATTATTGTAAAGAAATCGGTTATAGTGGTAGTGTTTGATTTTTAATCTTTTGAGATGTAATAGTTATGTCCAAATTCTCTAAAACTCTAAACCTCAAAATATCCTCAATGTTAATTATTCATTTAAATCTTGATTAAGTAATTTCTTAAGGCCGGTTCTTTATAGTTGGCATCAACGGGAGGTTATATAACATTAGAGGTTAGGGTATTCATTAATCATAAGTGTAAAGTTGACTATAATTACAACAGTTAATATATTAGATAGAGTCGTTGTTATTTTTGAATGATATAATGATATTAAGATATCTTGGAAAGTATATCTTCGTTTTTATCTTCCTCATTAGTACATGATGATTTTGCTGATATACTAACAATGACCTTTTTGGTTTTATAAAATGTCTGGATCTCGCAGGCACCAATGTAAACGTTGATATGAAGAAAAATTGTGACTGTTTTATGAAAGAACAAATGATCGATATGGGAGCTTCAATGAGAACCCTTGTGGTTTCTTACAACCAAATATCAGGAGTCATGATTGAACACTTTACCTTGGTGAGTTCTCGAATGCATAATGTACGAGATAACCAACTTTATGTGGATGTTCAGGTAATAATTATAAAGGTAACCATTTGGGTTTATATGATCCTTACTTTTGAGGTAATAATGGGTTATTATATGATGGAAAATTAAAGTAATGAGATAAAATTGAGGTTAAATTATGTTATGGTTATATTTTAAGATTTTAACTCTTTTGGGGGAATTTTATAAGCATTATATAGTTTTGGAAAAAGGATAACACGCAGACCATGTGACAACCCGTCGTGTCAGACAAAGCTACGAGAATTGAACCCACAACCAAAGTGCGAATGGTATTATTCGCCTACAACTGGACTACGTGAAGTCCCTGGTTAGTATAACAAATTATTTTTAGTTAGATGATCTTATGAATCATGAATAAGTTGATTTTGGGTTATCTATGTAAATTATTATCCTATCATAGAGGATATGTGATTAGGTTAATTACTTTTCAGTATGAGACTTTAAGAGTAACAGATGTCATTTGGAGTTAAATGTTAAGATTTATCTTGGAATACTATGTGATTAAATCCTTCAAAGATTTGGGTTTAATTATTAGTTTGGATTTCATTGAAGATTTTTATGGACAACTATTTATTGAATGGTCTGAGTTTAACTTTGGATAATGTTTGACAAATTTTGGAGATTAAGAGTAGTATTTCTTTTTATAAAGGATTATCTTTTTTGGGTATTATCTGATCTCATACTAACAAATTTGTTTTTGTTTTTGGTAAAAAGACACGAAAAATATATAGTTCTATTTTATGGATTAGGTGATTCTCTATAAGTTTATTATAGCACTCTTAATGTGAACAAGTCATCCTAAATACTCGTCTTTTGGAGAAAATATGATTTTGTGTAAGAAATATAGTAAGAGATGAAAGTCTACATGACAAGTAAGTATGTTTCCTAATGATTTAGTTAAGATCATAAATAAATTCATAAATGAAAAGTAACTTAAAACAAAAATGTTGTCTGTTAACTTTACCTACTTGGGAATCAAATACCGTTTAACCCATCACATGTTTGTGATTTTCTGGTGGTTAACTTTTTCCTAAACATGTTTTCTATCACTCTCCATCAGAACATGGCCATTTTTTTCTATTACATGTCCATGTATTCCTACATGGAATACTAGTATGGGTTATCTTTGGTGACCTTTGTACTTCCCATTCTCTCTTTTAATGTGATCGTTTAATTGACTCCTTTTTCTATGTGGGGCATTCAATGAAGTTTCCGAGCCCAATTTTTTTTAAAATTGCGAGGATGCAATTCCCAAAAGGGTGGAAGGATGTAACATCGCAGGTAAATAAAGAATATAAATTTTCTTATTTATTAATATTTTTGAATAAAATATTAATATTACTTTAAAGGGAATTCTATTTTCTATGGCGTACCCAATACACAACAATGAGTTTCTTCGAAATCTTACAATGCACACTAATAGTATAATAATATTATTGAAAATGGTAGTAAAAAGTTATCCAATGTAATGGCGGGAATAAATAGAACATACTAAAAAGTGATTATATATACTTTTAAAATATTTTTACATTTATTAAATAAATTTTAGAGGCTAAAATTGTGAATGAATCCGGTTTTAAGCGTAAATATTTTCATATTTATTAAAAAGACGATTAGACGCCATTTGATGGAGAACCCTTTTTAAATCCACTTTTTGAAAATTTTATATGTGAAATATGACAAAATAATATCCTTCTTTAGAATAATGACATCAAAATTTACCTTTTGTATTTTTTGCTATTTTTCTGATAAAGATCATTTTTAATGAATAGTGAAAATGTTGTATTTTAACTCAAAAACTAATTTTAGTATAATTTATTTTTAAGGTCAGATTATCTTTTTAATTGGTTTTAAGGTGTAATAAAAATATATTTTTACCATTTAATCCATTTGTGTTCATTTTAATTAATTTCACATTGAAATTGGACATAAACAGGTGTCAATCTTTTAATAGATATTGTTTCTTAAAAACACGCTATTTGTTTTGACAGTAGGAATTGATTATAAAATTAATTAATGGAACTTCTATTTTTTTTATTTGTTAAAATTTATATCATTTTTGAATTTGGAATATCAAATGTATCTTAGGGTGAATTTTTGGTACTTTTATGAGAAATGTTCATTTTTAATGAATAGTGAAAAACACTGCTTTTTAATTCAAAACTACCTTTTCATCCAATTTATATATATAGATATATTGTTATTTTAATTTATTTTATGATGTTTTTTAATTTTTTTTTTATAATTTAATAAAGTTTTGGTCATTGGATTATATTTCACTTTTAAATTGGATGTAAAAACAAATCAATCTTTTGATAGATTTTACATCTTAAAAACCCGTCTTTGGTTTTGACAATGTGAATTATTTTAAATTAATTACTGCAATTTCAATTTAAGTAATTTGATAAAATGGATTCCATATTTGGAATCATATGGTCCAAATTATGTAATTATTAATATTTTGTTTTTGGACATTATGAACAGTAACGATGGTAATTATCATTAATTATCCTGTTTAATAAGTAACCGGGTAGTTAAGGGAAATAAAATAATATCATAAAAATATAAAATGACCCCAAAATGTGACCTAATTCTATTTGTGGTGTCATGGAAGAACATGGGATGCCTTGATCCAACCTCGGGACCCCATTGAATAACGTTAATGTGATAGTGACCTTTTATCAAATTTTGTTTAAAGAAAGGAAAATGTATCCAATGTATGTAACACCTAAGTAAAACAATTTTAATTTTTCTTACATAAATGATATCTTAGAATATAAATAGTAATTGGAAAGCTACAAATATTTCCTACATCATGGTATTTGTTTTTTAACTTTAAGACATTAAATAAATAAATTTATATAAGACACCATGATGATGCAGTGATTACCTCCTTAATGAACGATTAAAATAAAATGAAACGTGAAGGTGAAATAAAAGACAAACACCAGTATAAAACCTATTGGATGGGTGTATATAGAACCCTTATTACCTTATCTTTTAAATATATCATTTTGTGGCCTTTAAAATCCGAAATTCATTTTATAATAACGTAACATTTAATAACATTCCATGAGTACCCCTCCTACCTCTTGTAAAAGGCCCCCACCTCTACCCTATTATACACACATCTAAAGTCTTTGGAACGACCAAACTATGCCCATTCTATCTCTCAACATCCATCTACTAATCCTAGAAGCTTTACCATAGGCATAAAGCTATTCAAGAATCCATTTTGGTTCAAACCAAAGGGAGTTACACGATTTAATTGTAATGTCTTCTATTATGTTCTTTAGTTTAATTTTTATTATCCAACCCCTTAAAATATTTTTATTCATTTCTTTTGTAACAACACCAGTATCTTAAATTTAATATTATTTTGTTATGAGATGGATTTGAGCTACACTTACACACTCCTCCATCGAAAGGTTAAAGAACATACTGTTTTTGTGGAGGGTGAATTACTGCCTCACGAAACGATGTTTGTTCTATCTTCTCCTGAAACCAATCATGGTATCCAATATGATGAAACTATATTTATTTATGACATTTATTATATTTATTTCCTCTATATGATTCTGTACTTTACATTTAAAATATACCTTTATGCTTTACATGTTATGCAAATTCGATAATTTCATTTGAGGAAGTGTGGACTACCGCCCCTGAAGTGATGTGACTCTTTAATGGAATACATGGAATGTATAAAGAATGAAATTAATGATCTTATGTGACCTATATAACATATATATTATATTGTATTTATAAAATATATATATCTCATTTAGTTGTAATTCCATTAATGTGACAAAGAAATGAAAGTAGCGTTCACGCGTACGTACGACCTACCATCTCCATGAAAGGTGGATTTCATTTTCTAATCTCCAAATTTTATGGATTAGTATAAAATGAATATATACTGAATATATATGATATTTAAATCATTAATACTATTTTGGAGATTTTGAAATTATTACAATGTGTACAATTCTTTTCAAACAAGTTCATTTTTGACTCATGTACCGAACATCGATAAAAACATTTGATACGAAATCACATAATTAACTAAATATTATAACATTATAATATGTGATATGAATTGAATAATAAATATTAAAGGAGTTATTTATGAAATTATAAATTGAACAAAGTTTATTATTCATGAATATAATGAAATGAACAAGACAAGTCGGACTTGAGGTAAGGGATGCTACATCTCTCTTTCTTTTTAAGTAATCTCTTTTTTGTCACTTCTTCTAAGCTCCTCTTTCTTATATTGGGGGATATTATTTTATATTACTTTTACTGTATATTTTATTTTTATATTATGAGAGCCCATATTTTATTTCTCCAATGAATTTTTTTGGAGGGTTTAATTGGTTTTGTTAGGCTATGGAGTTTTCGTAAGTGATTTTTAATCTCACTTTTATTCCAGTGAGGTTTATGCTACATTTTCCACTATTTCCATTGAGTGGTGTGTGTACAGCACATTGTTCTACTCTTTGGGTAATATAATTTTTTATGGGTATTTACATCAACCTTGTATTTTCCTTCTTTCATGGGGAGTACATTTCGAAAGTTACCCATGTCGGTAAGGGAACCTTTCACACTCCTCTTTTTGAAAGACATATTCTGTTATGTCTTTTAATTTACATATTATTATTTTGGAATATGTTCTTCTATATCCTTTTTGTTGTAAATTTTATGAGCATGTGATGAGATACCATTTTTCTCTCACATCAAATCTTTTTCTAAAATTTGATGTGATGCTTTTAGGCTATCGAATTTTTGCAAAGGAACTTATTAACCCAATTTCAATTCTGTGGGTTAAACATATACTTCTTGAATATTTAATGCAATGAATATTTGTGGATGACCTATGATTGTTTTACACTTAATATCCACTTATATTGGGTGTATTTATATTTGTCGCACATAATTATGTAGTTGAATTATTCTTAATCTAAGGATACCGTCTTTGTAAGGGACATCATCTTAATATCCTTTCATTGAGGTATATTTTGTTTTATAGACAACTGTATTTATATGGTATATAAACACCTTAGACTTTTAATTTTATTCAAAATGAATCTTTTCTTTATGAATCATTTTACTAAACAACAAAAAGTATGATTCTTTTTAATGTACGCGATGACAACGACATTTCTGCTGCCGTAAGTATTATTTGATCTTTGGCTTCCATAACAAGACATAATGTTTATAAAAGAAAAATAAACAACATATACTTTTTTATGTATTCTATTTTTGAAAATGGTTTTTATAATTTTTTGATTATATTAATGTGTTGTATTGATATCTTTTGATTAAAATAGGGAAATGTTATGTTTCCTTTATGCGTGTCTAATGTGATACCATTAGGTTATGGTTCTTGGGAAATGTTTATGAAATTGGGATGTTCCATGATAATCTAAGGGTGGGTGAGCCTGAGATAGCTCTCCAATGCATCAGGTAATGTGAAGGAGTTAAACGCTAAGGATTCCCCGAAGGGTTTTAGAGAATATACTGTGATGGGTAGTCCAAACGTAACCATGAGGGTAACTCCCTACGCAAGAATGTTATGAATTACTCAATTTAACATTATGTCTTTTGATTTCTATGAGTTATACATAAATATTATGATTTCAGAAGGTATGTTATGATTGAAAGTAATGGTTTCATTGATTTTTATTTATTGGAGGGTTAATGTTTCCTTTTATTATGTCATAAACCTTACTGAGCTTTTTATGCTCATCCCATGTTTTTGAAAGTTTTTTCACAGGTTATAAGGAAGGGTAAGAGAAAAGAAGTATTAAAGAATATTTATATCATGAAAATGACTCTTGTTTTATGTAATGATTTTTTGTTGTTGTGAAAAATAGGTTATAGTAGTTGTGTCTACTTTCTAATCTTTTGATATGTAATAGTTATGTCCTAATTCTCTAAAACTCAAAACCTGAAAAGATCCTAATGTGAATTATTCATTTCATTCAATATTAAGTAATGTTTCAAGGCTAGGACTTTATGGTGAATGATTTTCTAAAAATGAGGATAGTTTGATAATTGTATAACGTCATGTAATAGACTACATATGAAATATGAGAAGAAGTACCGATAATTCCATTTATGGTATTAATAATGAAATTTGAATGGAAACTTTTTCCAAAAAAAATTCATCAAGTGATGATGTATTACCATGATTCATTATTATTGATAAATAACTTTATTATTCTTATATAGTAAAAAATTCAAATTAAAAAATTGGTCATATGTGTTAAAAGGAGAAATAAATCAGTCATGTAAGTGGAAAGTTATTATGGGGCATTGAAAATTCATTAATTATGCATTGAAACATTATAGTAATATATTTATGGTAATTGGTGAGTATTACAAATGCTGTGATAACGAATATTTATATCATTAATATAAGTTAAATAATGAAACTATAGTTATCTAGATCTTAAACTATATAGAGATAGATAATTATTTATTATAATATGTCTAGAATATCATAGTGATTTTTTTTTTATGGAAATTTCATTGGAATTCTTTTATATATTTTTTATTTATCTACCGTGTCGGTAAAATGTTTATGTGTATGGATAATCCTAAATTATTATATTTTAAATATTTATATATTATTATAAATGATCGTTTAAAATTTAATTGATAAGGGAATTTCAATTATTGGGACCACATATGGGAAATCTAGTACCATTGTTGAATCAAGAACATTATGTTTACCCTTTGTTTGAAATAAGGTTGTCCAACACTGAGCATCGAAAAGGGGTCGATTTTGGGAGGAGAAGATAATAATATATGTAAATATAGATTTTTTTAAACTAAATTTTCTAATCAATTTTTTATATAAATGGACCATTATAAATAAAAATAGGTATAGACACATTACTTGAGGATGAATGGATATGAAAGAATCATGCATTTTTTTACAGATCGATATGCAACAATGATTTGTGATCAAAATTTGATGAATTTAGTAGAATTTTATGCATAAAATATCATCATAAATGCTCAATATATTATCTAGCAATGATTAATTCTAAATCACTATAGGAAATTTTATTTTTTATATTTACACAGTAATAAATTTTTAGATTGTGATTCTAATATTTTTTCCATGATATATGATTTCCAATAATTCACATGAGCCATTCAAGATGAATTTAGTTGTCTAAATAAATTTATATTTACTTTAAATTCTTTTCTTCCATTATTATACCCATTATGCAATCAATGTTTGATAATTAATATCAAATGATGGATGTAACATATTTTAATGAATTTATTCCTATCATTTTTCATGTTAGTCGATTTAGTACTAATGTTTTATTGTACGACATTGTCCAGATTGGATCAAGGGACTTCATACCCCCATAGTGGTGATCATGTGAATGATGATCTAGATTATAAATTTTATAGGTCAGAGGATTCATTGGGATTTTTCTGACCTAAATTAGTTTTTGATTTACATTAATAATAGTAGTGGTGATGGGATATGATTGATGTTTTTTAAGTCATAGGTGTCCGGAGTCAGGACACTGATGGTGGATTAGGCATGAACAACCCCATATATGTCACACCTAGTGTAAATCACTCTGAAAAAAATAAAACATTTTGAATGAAACACACATATGTAGAATCTCATGATTTATTTGTAAAATTTAGCTACATGAAATGTTTTTCAGAAACACACACCATATATCCCCTTGGTAGTGGTTGCTATGGTTTTAGAAAAATAACATTTTCACATGCCATGAACGGTCCTTTCACATCATGTGACTGGGTGTACCATTCCATCCTAGAAGCCACAAGATGGTTCCCAGATCTAATGACTCACCATGCATCAAGCATGAATTCATGTAATAAATATTAAGATGACCAAAAATGAGGGTCACAAGTGGTATAGTGGGGAGACTATACCACATTATCAGATACAAAATGTGGTCTAGTATGTGAGAAAAATAGTGGAAACATTAAAAAGATGATAGAGATAATTTCCAACATAAAAATTTATATTACTAAACAATAAACCAATATTAATATATAATATTATATATAAAATTATGTAATGGCATGTCTCTAAAGGAGTATCAAATTGATAGAATCATTATCAATAACATCTATATGGAGAAAAAACAAAAAAACAAAACAACTAATTGACTGACCCTATATAGAATAATGTCCCACCAATCAGTCCATTGCTCCACTTTCAGCATGATAAAATCAATCAATAATAAATAATTTGAAACATTCCCTCTTACACAGCTACATCCATGTGTTCTATTTGAGGAAAAATTGGTGGTCTCAATAGGGTTTGAGATATACTCAGTGTTCCACCACCTACAATGTCTATAAAAAATCATCCTTGTGCATATAAATAATAATTCTGCATAGCTTTAATTGGTAATGTATTAATTAATTACCATATATATGTAGACCATGATGATAAACTATAATAATTACATGAAAAAAAATTTGAGCATCAATATATATATGGTATGTATAAATATAAAGTAAAATTTATCTCATTATATTCCCCATGGGAAGAGAGTACATGACATATATGGGCCACGTCATAATTCTTATAACCAAGGAAAATGATGTTCAGATATGTAAATGTATAGAAAGGGTTGAATTTCCATAACTATACATCCTCATCACTTCCATACCATATAATATAATCTCTAGAGGTTTATGTTTTCATATACTTATCCCATAATATTATACACACGTTATGTAAAAAAATCCTAGGGGTTACATCATCTATACCTCGATTACCCAGTCAGTTCTATACTGTAATTCAGATGTTCTGTACCTTCAAATGATTTTTTTGACATACTGATATTTTCAAAATCAGGAAATTCTATAATTTATCATGTGAAATGTTACTGTCCAAACATAATTTTAATTATTATTATGAAGTGTCAAAATCCTAGAGAATATCCATCTTAATATTCATTTTCATTATTTCAGCATAGTAATAGTTAATGAATTTAATGAAATTGAAGAAAATAAAAAAATAAGGAATGATACTCTCCAACGGTATCATTTTATTATTAATGGATCCAAAAAATATGGGTGTTTAGATAACATGGGCAATGGTGTTGTGTTGCATTGGTAATATTAATGAACACACCCCTTGGGTTGAATAGGATGATGTTGAAAATCTCAAAACATAATTATTTAGTATATGGGTTACCCAAACTAGAAATATAAATAATTTCTGTATTATCATTTAATTTAGTGTTCACGATTAGAAGGTCCAGTGGGATAAAAAAACAATAGCATTAAATTTTACAAAAAAAATAGAGAAGAGGTATATACCACCATAATTTTGGTGTAAGAGGATTACTCATCAATTTGTGGCTGTTACCATAGTACAGTTTGGAAAAAATGGGAAAAAGTAAACACATTGAAATTAGGCCTTATGAAATAAAACCAAAATAAATTCATATATAAAGTGAAGTGTGATAAATGAATAAAATTAAGGGTGGGAATACTAGAGTAAATACTAGTGTAATATATTGATATTGATTCTGTGTTTGGAAATTGAATTTCTCCAAATACGTAAATTTTAGGTGTCAGGGAAGCTCAAATAGGATGAAGAGAATCATCATGAACATGATATGGAAATATAAAAGATGGATATAGATTAAATAAAATGATTATATATATATAAATATATTATTATTTACGATTTTTTATGGGTTGGATGAATGTTTGGACAATACATGTGCAATCCATGCCCAACACAATACCTATGAAGAACAACCTACATGACTTGCAATATATAGTTAGTTGATATGGATATTGATATCGTGCACCGTCTCTCTAATTCCTATATGGTATATGTATACCATTGTTTGTTTATAAATATTATTCATCACACATAAATGGCCACATATATTTAGGTTCATGGGTATCACATGTTGTGTGATAACTATGCACCTCTTAGGTGATCTCTATCACCTGAAGCTAAAATATATGTACAATCCCTGAACACTAATGTTTCCAATTCATTTATATTAGTCATCATTATAGGGATAAATATGTCAAAAATGATAAAAAATTATTTACCTCAAATAAATAATGGGAACTTAATATCATCCCACCATATAGAATCTCAAGCGTAAGTGTCCCCTCAAAAGTTTTAAAATCATTGTCTAAAAATAACTCCAACATTAAAAAAGTACATAATCATCTCACTCTTATGTGTCAAAATGAACATTGTAATTCTGCCATATCACATGTAATATTGGGAAACACCAGACTAAGAGAAAAATCATGCCCTATTCCACAATACAAATACGAATGTCATCACATTATGAATCTACATCCAACTAAACCTCAAAGATGATTAAAATGAAAAATATCATTCATTGAATGATACATATAAGTTTACGAAATCAAAAATACCAAATGTTCATGTATTTACAATACATCTATTTTTCCCACAAAAATATATAAAAACATCTCCAACTATCTATACAGTCATTTCTGTGGTCTTGATGATGCATAAATGAAATTCAGACCCCCACCATCGACTCTAGTGTAAGATGATGACGAACGGTGCATGAGATATTCCTATACTAATCTCTATCAATTAATTTACTTATCAATATAGACAAATATTATGTATCTTTAATGATATAATTTTCATGTAAGGATGCATTGTATTCCTTTAAATAGAAAATAAGTGAACTAGATGGATTACTATATAAATATTCATAAGGATCCATCTATATCATCAGATACATGTTATTATTATAATACAAATCAAATTTGGGTATATATTTCTTCCAAGAGTCTCTGAAATAAATGATTCATGCTCATATAATTCCCAATATAATCAATATTTCCCATTATGACTGATCATTGTTCTTACGCTTAATTGATCAAATGTAACTACAAACCCTCAATTATCTATAACTCATTCTATAACATTTATTTTATTGGATGATTACTATCAAAAATGATAGTGTGAGATACCTCGTCTAATCATACATTCATAGAGACATATTATCACACAATATCATCCATAGTGATGGTATCTCTAATATGCAAGAATTGAGTGAACATCATGAGCCTATCGATGATGACCCATACCACATAATTTTCATTGAGGCGATCTCTATAAACTAGTAACAAAATCCTTAATGACATCATCACATTTCAACCTAGGGACTGGAAATGGTTGAAAATACCTATTGGTCACTGGTATTCTAACATCGCCTTCTGAAAGGAGGAATTCTATGTAAAAAAACATGTTATATTCCTTTTCATACCATGAAACTAATAAAAGTTACATAAGTCCTGATACATTTTTGTATTTGTGGGATGAAATTAACCTGAATAATCAAGATACACTCACATCCATTTTTCATTGATTATTGTATAACACATACAAATTCATGGATTCATAAGATATAATCCTCTCTAATTATCTAATCTGTTGGGCGATCCTATATTTTATGAAATGATCTTTTGAAAAAATACAGTAGGATCAAATAACTGCCTCATATTACTCGACCCAATATTGGTGAGGTTAATGATAACGATTAAGGTTATTATTGTCTACGATGGTACTGAACATCCATGTTCACCATAGAAAAAATACTTATATTCTTCCACTCATCATTAGCCCCTCCAATCTTCTATTTCTTAGTCACTTAGTACAGAGAAACTAGTACAACATTTTATATCCCATTTTTATAGGAAATAATAAATTGTAGGATATATATATTCCTTTAGACATACTGGAATCAGGATAACATCATGATGTTTATAAATATAAATTAATTTTTTGTTTCTTTATTCACCATAAAATTATTTTCCAGTATGAAATGTCTCTCAAAGTACATGATGTGAACCACAATAATCCTTTGAAGATCATGCATATGGCCATTCCTATAATTTGTTATCAACCGATAAGACATGTATTCCAGAACATGATAGTATAATAATATTGCATCTACTAGAACTATAATCTATGTGTCATACTTATATTTTTATTTTCATCCATGCTCTAGATAATTCATGATTTATGATGATGTGAGTCTGACTTTTAGGTCTTAAATTGAAATCCATCAAATATTTGAAATAATAAACATCACACCAATGTTAGTTAATCATCTATTATGTAATTATATATGTTAACAGTCCTTCATAATGAATTTATAACACCATCTCATGGGTAACATTAACATTATTCATCTATAGGATAAACGATACGCTTGAATATCTGATAAGTATACCCATCTAGTGTTAATTATCAATTCAAAAGTGGGATTTACTATGGTTATAATACTAGTGGGGAACTATTAGGGTATTCTGAATGATATCATTTTTTCCATGGATGAATAGAGCATAATAACATACCAACATGTCATCTATAAATTCATCCACAAATGAATCTATGTACATGTAGAAATCATTATTAATCATATCCATGCATTTTTCTATTGAATTAGTCAAATAGAATGAAATAACCATATGATTATAAATAACACTCCTACTACATATTTTATTTTTAGGTATTTATGAATGTTGAACAAGTAACAAGTTTTATCCATTTCCCGAATCAATCATTGAGATAAACAGATCTCATTAGAGATTGTCAAAAAGGTCACAATTTTGTTGAAATGGATACAAGCTATTCACATAAAGAAGATTCAACTTCCATTAATCCACATTATTTTCGATGATTCAACCTACAATGGTGGAAAAATGACTGCTGAAACCACGAGAGAAGTAATATTTACCTTAAATCCTTTTTTATTCGATGTATTAAAACAATCTTGTGAGATCATGCAACTCAGTAATATACATAATATAAGGAAAAATTGATATTGGTGCAGCTGATAGACCAAAATGAAGTAAAATCCACAAATCTATTAGTTAGGAAACTAGGAAATTCTTCCTATAATACATCCATGAAATGATATACTATATGAGGGATATAAACCTAATTTATTCTATAGTCCACCATGTAATTCTGTTGTATTTAGGTTGTCACTCCACCCATCCCATGATGCACTGGTCTAGCACTAAATTCTGGCACTTCCCAAATACCCTGGTGAAAATAAATAATTATTTCTAGTGGTATAAACAATACCCCCCTATAATATCTGTCTACATTGGAATGATGTGGAATCATCCAGTCCATCATGAGAATAATGCTTAAACTAGACATCTCCAAGGTAAATAATAATCATAGAGAATGGTGGTTGTATACCCCAAATTGAAACTCCTTGTAAACATGTACACTCATAGAACCTGTATCCAATTGGGTATCAAGGGTCTTCATCCACATGAGTAATAAATATCAGGCATGAGGATATCAGTGACAACCCTAATGTTAAATGAATTTAAATCCCTCTGAAAGAAAAAAAAATATTCCCATGTAAAAGCAACTAGAATCATACCACACATAGTAGATGTCCAATGAATTTACTACCCCAATACAAAAAACATAGAATAATATTATCATATTCCATGACCCTAAGAGGAAACATCACTACGATCAGTATACTCGGCCCACTTATGCATCATATCTAGTGTTTTTATCCATTATTCATGACCACCTCCTCATCCTATCTGACAAATTTATATATAAATTCTACTTTAGTGTGTACCTATGGGTCACTCTCCAACACTTGGTGTTTGTGATAATGCTCTTTCTTTCGAATCTAGTTGGAGTACTTTTGTAATTTTTTGTAAATGGTTTATCCCACTGCAAGATCAATACTCAATTGGTTCCCTCCGACATTAATATTTTACATAACCATTCATCCTAAAAAGATGACAGATTAAAAATCAACTAATTCCTACACTATGACTAGTTTTTTCCATTAAAGGTGGTATTGAGGTCGTGCTTCCTACAACTAGATAAAAAACATATCAGCTAAAAATCTAGTCCACTCTAATTCAGACCACAATGTTCCAACGTATTATTCTCAATAATAAAAGCCTATATTAATATATCAAAAAAAATATTCAACTATTGATAAAATTATCAAAACTTATATATCTATGTGGTGCTCCTAGCTACTAGATTCTAAACTAGTGTATCAATAATCTTGTCCACTCATACCAACGCTATCACCTCAAAAGTGGGTGAATTTTGTTCCTTGATCATTGAAATCAAATGTATAATAGAAGAATCTATTACAAATCCCCATAGAGAGAATTTAGAAGACATTGGAAATCACCTCACAACTAGTAATCATCACAAGTCTTTGGAATCACAGTAGGTATCACATGTTTCTATATTATATGTATAGATGGTCTCTTGTGGTTAACCACCTCCAATCATGAACCATACCTAGTACCCCGGTATCAAGATCATTGATATTTCCCTAACATATCTCTAAAGTCATTCTTAAGACCCATGGGATGTCATCATGCATCGAGAATCATTATTAATGAAAATGGGAATGAATTTGTGGAAAAAACATTGTAGATTAAAAATAAAAAACCAATGTGAAAACAAAATAATCTCAATTTGGAGTAGTGTACCATAAATTAAACATGCATAAACAATAATATGTATAACATGATTGTACTATAAACATAAAATGATAATATCATAATTTATAAAATTAAATGTAACTCATATTATCATAGGATCAACAACTAGAAAAATACCATAGAGATTCTCTACCCCTGCTCAAATATAAAAGAATGTAATGATTATTTTCGTTGAGATTAATGCTTCTCATCTGAGTACATGGTGATTTGAGTCTAGGTTGAGGCATGGAATATTTATATTTCTATGTTTCTAGTAAATTCTTTTTGAACAAGGTCTTTTCTCTGACAGATTGATTTATGGAACACTACATCAAATGGATCATCTTTTGTATAAAAAACTCTAATTTAGTTTTATTCCAAAATGTTTATGGATAAAATAAATACCAAATTAATTTTTTGATTCTGTGTTATAGTAATAGAACAATAGAAATTTGAAATTTTATTCATGATATGTTAGGGATATATTTTTTACTGGCATACCACGTTACCTAGAATGGTCCATGACAATATGGAATCATATCTAGGTTGAAAATATTTTCTTTAAATAAATATGGACTATGAAATAATTTTTTTATTGATGAGGTAGTTCTGATAGAGCCCCTTGGTAGCATCATGACTCTATGTTGTAGTGAAAATCATTGCTAGGAGGATGATACTATTAATCATCTTCTAGTAAATTACATCTTGGACTAAAATTAATGGGGAGTGAATGAGTTCATTTTCCATAATCTTGGATATGAACCACCCCTAATTCATTATAAGGTGTAATATGTGGATCTTTAGATATATGTTATGAAAATTTATTCTAAGAATATACTACTCCAGATCCAAGAACTATTCATATTCTCAAATTATCGCATTGAGGGAGATGAATGGTTGAGCTTGATGGAGAGTTTGGTTGGGTTCTTGGACACACATGGTATAACCAATGTGAGGTGTGCTACCTTGATGATAGAAGGAAAAAAATAAAGGTGGTGGGACTCTATAGTAACAACGAAGAAACCTGATAATTTAGAGTTGGAGGATTTCAAGGTTATTTTCAATGACTAGTTATATATATATTAAATTATTTTATCCAGTTCTATGGAGTTTTTCAAACATTATTAGTATTTAATGACTATTATACATTATTTTTTTTAAGAACATGTACATCACGCATGATATTTTAACAATTGAGAATATGAATCCACAAAGATTGAATTAATATATCGTTAGGTTATTTTTTATGTTTTTTCTTACTGTAGTTTCCTTCTTATAATGAGGTGCTGGATAGAGTGCTAATGGTTGATAGAGACCTGACTGGAAAGTCAGTTTTACAAGGAATTTCATTCTCTCCCAGTCAATGTTTGAGTTCCTTCTTGTAAAACAAGTTGTGTGATGATTCTGATGGTAGTTAATGGTTGAGCATTTAATATATAACTCCTGAATTATTCGGAATAGATCCTTTAACATTATACTAGTGTGGAATTATATGAAATTTGAAGAGGGTTTTCACCGAGGTTTCCATTTACAATGGATCCTGCATATTCTTAGATCTATTTCATTGGAGTTCTCATTTTTCCTCCAAATAGTTTAGTTTAATGGGATAATAATATCCACATATAACTACATAGAAATTCGATTATTTAAGAATACAATGGTTATATCCATAAGTAACTGGAAAGATGCTACATCACATAGTGGATGTGTGTGTGGCTCGAGCCTTAAACATTACATAATCTTGATTTTTGATCAAGAATGTACATTCTTTCACTTTTAGGATCATTTAATGTTTATAGTTTTATATAATTATTCCATAACTATTAAATTGATTCTCAAATATTAAAAATTATTCACTTCTCTTATATCCAATGTTTTTCAAAACAAAAAAACATTAACAAACAACAATTCATTTCATGATATAAAACTTCTGGAATTCAACCTTATTTTACCCATCCATAACCCTTCTAAAAAACATTTAAAAAACAAGGTATGATTTTAAAATTCTCATTAAGGGTTATAAAATAAGGAATGACAGAATTAGTCCCTAAATATATACAAATCAGTGAAATCAAACTTTTTACCCATAAAACAAATGCTCATTAATATACCTCTTGAAATCATAATATATATAAATAACTCAAAGAATTCATAAATACCAAAGGTATCATATAGAATAAAAAACATTATTTCATCGTATCAATAATAGTTATGTATGGTGTAAGCTTCATGGTTGCGTTTGGAATACTCATCACAATATATTCCATAAATCAATTAAGAGAATCCTTAATGTTTACCTCTATAATGTTACCCAATGCATTAGAGATATATCATGGGATCTCTAGAGATCAGGTTATCCGGGATAAAAAATATAAATATTCAATAACCATGTACAATATCATAAACATATCATATGAACAATCCGAAAGAAAAAATAACATTTCCATATAGAAATAATAAGACATTATATCAATGTATTGATATAATCAATCAATTATCAAAACCATTTTCAAAAACAAAAAAAAAAGTGTATATGTTTTTTAATTTTCATTTAAAAACATTATGAAATGTTATGGATTTAAAATATTAAATAATTCCCTTGGTTGTTGAATGGTTATTGTCATCATGTACGTTAAAAAGAAAAATTACTTTTTCGTTTACTAAAAAGATTCTTAATAAAGAATTCCATCTATAAATAGATGAAATAAAATAAAACAAAAATTGTATAATTATAAAAGGTATATTATAAGGTCATTTATAATCTAAAATATTCTTTAGTGAATAATTATTGAGATGGTGTCCCTTAACATGAGTATGACATGTCTCATTTATTCTTTATATTCTTCAAAATCATGTAACTTATTTTGATTTGAGTGAAAAGGATTTATTGAATGGCCTTATGCCCTAGTAAACAATTAAAGAAGTAAATGAGGGGTTTTTATAGATTATTTGAGTAGTACTTGGATGAGACACGGGGCTTGATTTGTGTGATAATGTGGGTAGAGGTGGTGGGATTTTATAAGACCGAGGAGGGGCACTTTAGGAAAGTCGTGAAATATTATTTTATTAAAAAATTATTTATGAATTATAATAGTTCAATAATGGTATAATTATTGTATATTATTTTTATGGTTATAAATAATCCCAAATAATTGGTTTTATAGATAAATATGTCATAAAAATAACCTTATCTTTTAGCTTTAACCCTTAGTTGAAAACATTATCTCTTACAATGTATTCTTCTTTTTTCAAATTATATGGTTACTATAGTTACTATAAAATGCCAATAGAATCATAAGTGGGTCATTAATGATAATTTTATAATTACATCTTAAAATTTTATATATCATAAATTTTTATAACTATTATATCATTTAATAAATTTATATAAATTTTTAAATTCCATTTAGGTCAATTTTGACACTATTTATTAATTGATTTTTGATAAAGTCATAACAAAATGTGTAATTCAAACTGAATGAATTAACTCAAATATAATATTTCAATATCATCTAGAGAAAATGGGATGTTATTAAAATAATAAATTTACAATTATTTTAATATTTAAAATATCATTTATTTGAATCATTCATTAATAATGTAATCATGTCATCATCATTGTGACATAAATAAATTTATTTATTTATTGTCTAAAAATTATAAATAAAATACAATGATGTATGGAATCAATTTATATTTATAACTCATATTTATAGTCATAGAGATCCATTATATTACCATATTTTAGAATAATTTTTTCAAAAGATACATGTTTATGATATACTTCCAATTCACAAAATAAATAATTATATAATATCATTTTCACACCCATGTGGCTCCCAAAAGCCAATATATTTGCGTAAAGAAGCTCATGGTGTGAAATATCTCATTCAATTTCATTAGGATACGTTTTTGGGTTGTTTTATATGATTATTATATAATTTTTTACACATTTTTACCTGATTTATCCTTTTACCATGGTAAATAAAAATAATTACTGATGTTACTATTCAAAATGTTCAAAAATAAAGGGTAAAAATTAACCCAATTAGATAATTTTGTATCAGAATATGGAATCTATTTTTCAAAATTCTCAACACTGAAATTATAGTAATTAATTTAAAAGTAATTACTTATGTCAAAACCAGAAAGCCTGTTAATAAGAAGTAAAAACGTCCAAAAGATTTACATGTGTTTATTTCCAATTAAAATGTAAAATTACATCCAATGGCCAAAATTGGATTAAATTTTACAAAATTAAACTAATTAAAAAGTAAAAATAATAAAATTTACAATCTAAATATATAAATGCATTATATGAAAATTCAGTTTTAAATTAAAATTCATTATTTTTTATTATTCATTAATAATGAACTTTTTTTACAAAATTACAAAAAAATTTAAAAATGAAAATTTTGATGTTTTATTCTATAGAAAATGATTATTTTTTTCAAATATATCATATAATTGTGAGAAAAAATATATTTTAAAAGGATTCTCTATCCATAGGAGGAAATACATCCTTTTAAAAATATTATAGTATTTCAGGTCTAAAATTATTATCATTCTTATTTTAAGACACTAACATTTATTGGATAAATGTAGAATCATTTAACACACATGGGTAATCATATTTTAGTTATTTTTCATCATTACTACCAATATAATGATAAAACGAATACTAATATTTAAAATAATAATAATATTATATAATTTTTCTGTACAACTCAATGTTGTGTGGAATGTAAAATTTAAAAGATGCCCGTTGTTGCCTGTTGAGAATGCTATCAGACAATGTGTCCCAAATAATGTAAAAAATAATAAATTATTCATATATAATAATATATATAAAAAGGTATTATTCTTTAAATATCTTGTATCGTACATCATTCCCTCCTTTTGGAAATAGAATTCCTATATTTTTATTTACTTGTAAAATAAATTGGGGTATTTCTCCATTTTACCATTTTCAGATTTCCGCATTGCCTATTCAACCATATTCATTTTCCACAATGATATTACGTAATTTATTACCCAATTCTATCATAATTTGTCTCTATTGTTAATAATCTGAAATAGTTGTTATTTATAAGAATGATTCCCTTCTAACAGAACAACCTCTTGATTCAGAACTTGAGACAGATCTAGCATATACATTCACCACATTGAAACAAGAAAATAAATTTGTACCTATGATCAAGATTTAGGTAAATCCAATTTGTAGGAATCTAATCCATTATTCTCTAGGATTTCTTTGGATCCAATATACCTTAGACTCATCATTACCTTAATACCAAAATGTATCACACATTTATATGGAAACAATATAGATTTAAATAATCACATACCTATGAGAAATGATTCATAATCCATTTATCGGAATAACCATTCTATATGTTTTGAGTTTTTCTCATGTTCCTCAAAATAAACAGAAGTTTTACTATCATCTCTTCTTCTAATTCTGGTCCAATCGACAACCTTTCACCAACATCATAATAACAGCTAGAGTTCAACACCACATTTTATGTAAAGATTCAAATGGTTTCATCTGTATACTTGGGGTGAAATCTATTATAATAAGAAATTTTTTCCAAAGAATGATGTTCATCCCAATATACCTGGTAATATATTGAAAAAACATGTTTAATATCCTCCATGATGTGAATTATTCACTGTGAACACCCATATGATTGAGAATAAAATTATTTACTAAAATTTAATTCAGTTCTCAATGACATTATAAGGAATTTACAAATGTTAGAAATGAACATAGGATAAAAAAAATATTGTGGATCTATATGTTATGTAACGCCCCGACCCCAGTTACCCAGAGTCGGTGCATTATTACATAACACTGGCATGATCACAAAAAAGATCAAATCTTGAAAGACTGATTGGTTTAGTAACCTTGGAAACACTAGATATATTCATAATGTTTTACATTACATCATAAAGTAAAAAAATAATACAACAACATAATGTCTCCATAGTCCACACTATTATCCCCTCATAATATCCCTACAGGTGATTCATAACATACATCTTCAATCCTGGGAATAATAAAACATAGAAAAGGGGTGAGCTCAAATTCCCAGTAAGGATAACAATATAGCAGAAACATTCAAAAATAAGCATAAACATTTAAGGAAATGTATAACAAAAGAAAAAGCCTTTTAAACTTGAACTTCAACATAGTATGTAAAAATTAAAATTAAATAATTCCATTTACATATTCACATGGATATTCTACTAATCGAATAATCACATACAATATCAATAACCACTTTCATAAAGATGGAATGCATAATTCCAGACTATCATAACTACATACCCAAGGCCTCGTGCCAAGACTACAAATATAATTTTGTCAAGGCCTTGTGCCGAGACACTAGTTTGTCTCATGATACCTACTGGTTCATCTATGAGCTATAGCGGGCTCCACCCGTCACATATTCAGTCCAATACATTCCCATATGAAAAGTTTTAAACATAACATAAAGATTCGTATTAAAACTATCATACAAAATGTCAATACATTAACCATAAACTATGAATTGTATAAAAACAGAACATCCATAGTCAAACATATCACAAAACCTTCAATACAATATAGAAGTTTTGTATCATAATAAATCAACTTCAAATAAGCGTAAAATCCATCAAATGATGTTGACATAGATGAAATCAAAACTCTTTTTAGAGAAATATCTCTTTCTATTTTGAAATAATTTAAGAGTCTTATATTTATGAAATAAAAAATTTTCTTTGAAAATATTCTTATAAGCTTGTAAGGGAATCTTCGACGATTTTATAATGGTGGAAAATAGCCGCACCTGCCGTATAAGTTAAAAAAACATTCTTACCATAATTTTGTCGAAAAGGTTAAAAAGCACATTGTTTGGAAAATGACAGAAAGATTCCTTTATAAAACTATTATAAAAAGTCAAACAAGGGTATAAATGACCTTAACCCTTATTCCTTTAAATATTAAAAATGTTTTGAAATACATTTTTAAGAAACAAGGTTGTGGATGAAAAAGAGATCCTAGTATATTATTACGTATAAACAACCTCGGATAATGAAGAGATTGTTAAATAACCCTTACCTTGTACTTTTCCTTGGTTGGGGTAGTTTAACCTCCTGTATAATGGTGAAATAATTGTTATTAAATTATACAATAATCATATACATTAATATGATATCATATATGATCTTTTAACATTGATTTGTTAAAAATATCTTAGTATTATCGTTGTTTCGGGTGTTAACTTACTCGTTTTCTTTTATATGTTTTGTTATGTAAGCCATGTTTGTAATGTATAGGATGTATTTTAATCATATCCAGAATGATATCAAGTTCATAGATACAATTATTAATCATCAAATGAATATTATACTTGAATGGATATGATGGAGAATGAATCCCATCGCTTTCATGGAGACGGTAGTCCGTACGAACGCACGAGCGAAAATATCATTCTTTTGATATTAAAATAATATATAAATGGACGGTATATCATATATACAGAAACATTAACATGTTATATTTATTATTTACATGAGTTACATATCATTATTATACCCATGAAAATAATAACATATTGAATAACAATTACACCACGACGTGGAGACGGTAAGCCGTACGTTTGCATGTATGGTGACATGTTATTCAAAGGCTGGATAGAATAATGAATATGGTTGTACCATATTTATAATAACATCACAGTATATATATGATACTGGATTTATTATTTTAGAATGGTAAAAACAAAGGAAGAAGAAGTGGAAGAAGAAATGAACTTGGAAAAGTGTGGTGAGATCATTACCTCTTCTTCGAGTTCTTCCTTTTAATTTGATCAAAAGGGCTCCATAGGTTGGCATTATCATCAAAATAAAGCCTCTAGGTTGTATTGAGGGAAGTTGGTAGAGTATTTGGGCAGAGTATGGCCGATCCAAAAGGCGATGAAGGTGTGATGAAATGAGAAGGAAGAGTGCCATTTTATAAGAGGGGTGGGGGGCACCTTTGGAAAAGCTAGAAATAATAGTTTATAATAAATTAATATTCGGTTTCTAATGGCTCCAAAGTTGATAATTAAAATTTTAAGGTGGGTATGGGTCTAAAAACACTCAACCAATATAATTTAGACTGGTTTGGGTACTTATATTATCCTTTCCATTAAGTATTAACTCTATGTTAATTAGTTTCACTTTTACAATGTCTCTTTGTATTTTTATATTATTTGGTTAATAAACATAATATATAAATCCAAGAGACCCCAAAGTGGTCCATTAAGGATACAAATATCATTATATAAGTCTCTTGGCCAATCCTTAGATTTTTAGTAATTTAATATCAATTTATAATATAATATTTGTTTTAACAAACTCTTTTATGTCAATTTGACACTATTCAATAGTTGATCTTTTTGATCTCATAAAAGAATGATTACTTCGAAGAAAGTTAATTAAATCCATCCTACCATGTCATATTAACCTAGAAAATTAGTTAATTTCATAAAAAGTCTCAAATTATATTTATTTGGGTACTTATAATATCAATTATTCTAATTTTTCATTAATTAGGTAATTACTGCATCATGATTGTATCATATATAAATTAAATTATTTAATGTATAAAAATTATAAATAAAATATCATTATGTAGGAAATCTTTTTATCTTTCTAATGAATATTTATAGTCCAAAATCCAACATATATAACCCTTTTTAAAAATTGTTTTTCTAAATGATATATGCTTGTGTCATTTTTGTATTCATTTTAACTTAATTAAAATAAAGTGTCCCTATCACCTACAAGAGGCTCCATGGGGTCCCAAAATCAACCCAAATATGCCTATGGTCAGACATGTATCAACCAATAATGTTAAGACACGATTTAGGGTAATTTTGTATTATTATAATATTATTTGTAACCCTTATTTACCGGATTTACCCTTTAACCATGTTAAATAAAATATTTACCGCATCAATTAATCAAAATGTCTAAAAATAAACGTTAACTATTCACGCAATATAAACATCCTGATTCCAAATATGGAATCTATTTTTCCAAACTAAAAACACAGAAGTGGCAGAAATTAATTTAAAATTAATTCTTGTTGTTAAAACAAAAAGCTTGTTTTTAAGAGATAATAACTATCAAAAGATTGACAATTGTTTATGTCCGGTTTAATTGTAAAATTATGTCCAATGACCAACATTATATTAAATGGTAAAAAATATATTCTAAATATACTTTGAAACCACTCAAATTAATAATTTTCCACTATTAATTATTTTGATTAAAAAAGTTTTTTTAATTAAAATTTAGTAATTTTGACTATTCATCAAAATATTAAAGTTATCCGAAAAGTACCAAAATTTCACCTTAGGCTAAATTAGATCTTCTGAATCCAAAAATGAAGTCCATTTCGAAATATAAAATATATATAATTTCTAAAAGTATGTATTTCTATTAATAACGGCTTGATTGATTAGTTGTAGTGTGTTAGAACTCGATGTTGCGTACAACACACGCTATCTCATTATTCAAAGAGAAGCGTACCGTAGAAGCTTGGGGTGTTACATTCTCCTTTCCTTCATATAATTTCATCCTCAAAATTTCTAGAATATTATAGGATGAATAGACTCGTGTGGTTATTCATCATATGTTCCTCGGGTTCCCACGTTGCCTCTTCCATCTTATGGTTTCTCCACAAAACATTTACCAGACGTGTCGTCCGGTTTCTCAGTACTTGTTCTCTCGTATCAAGAATCTTGATGGGCTCTTCGCAATAAGATAGATTGGGTTCCAGTTCTAATTTCTCATAGGTGAGTACATGCGTTGGGTCAGGCATGTATTTCCTCAACAGAGATACGTGGAACACGTCGTGAACTTTGAAGAGACTTTGCGGAATTGCCAATCGGTAAGCTACAGCCCCAATTCGTTCTAGAATTTCGAATGGTCCGATGAACCTGGGACTAAATTTACATTTCTTACCAAAATGTATGACTCCCGTCCATGGAGATACCTTCAGGAAAACATGATCACCACCTTGATATTCCAAATCCTTCCTTCGATTATCGGTATAGCTCTTCTGCCTACTTTGAGCTGCTTTGATGTGATTTTGGATTACCTTCACCTTTTCCATCATTTCCTCCACCAGTTATGGGCCTACATGTTTTCTTTCACCAACGTCATCCCAACAGGTTTGTGTACGACATCTCTTTCCATATAACACTTCATATGTTGCCATCTGAATACTCGAATGGAAGCTATTGTTATAGGAAAAATCTAACAGTGGTAAATATTGATCCCACATACCCTGAAACTCAAGTGAGAAAGATCTCAACATGTCTTCTATGGATTGAATAGTCTGTTCCGATTATCCGTCTATCTGAGGGTGGTAAGCAGTGGTCAAATGATGTTCAGTATCCAGGGACTTCTGAAGACTTTTCCAGAATCTTGATGTAAAACAGGGATCACGATCAGAAACAATCGATAGGGGTACTCCACGAAGTCTCATAACTTAATTAATATATAGTCTTACTAGACGTTCCTGGGGTAGATCTTCTCTTGTAGCAAGAAAATGTGCTAACATGGTAAGACGATCAACAATAACCCATATTTCATCGTTCCTTCTAGGAGTCTTTGGTAGCCCAATGACAAATTCCATCGTAATATTCTCCCATTTCCACTCTAGTATGGGAAGAGGTTGCATGACTCCTCCAGGATGTTTCCTTCCAGCTTTCACTTGTTGAAAAAACATACATCTTGACACGAAATCAGAAATATCCCTCTTTATGTTTTCCCACCAAAAATGTTCCTTCAAATATCTATACATTTAGGTGCTCCCAGGGTGTATAGAGAAATTGGAACTATGAGCATCATCCAGCAATTCCCTTTTTAGATCAGGTATATCGGGAACACAAAGTCTCTTCCCGAACATCAAAATTCCATCTTCATACATAAAGTCTCTCAGTCTCCCATCATTCACATCTTTAATCTTCTTTTGATATTCTTCATTATTTTTCTGATAACTCTTAATCCGTTCTAGTAAAGATGGTTTGGAAACCATTTGAAAAAGCATTGATGTTTCTCCTTCCCTGGTTAATCCCATGTCCATCTTCACTAGATCCATGAAAATTGGATCCCTTTCAATTCTCATATTGTTCAAAACTCCATGATCTTTTCTTCCCAAAACATCTTCCACCTTGTTTTCCTTCCCCGGGTGGTAGTGTATCATGCAATCATAATCTTTGAGTAATTCAAGCCATCCCCTTTGCCTCATTTTGAGTTCTTTTTGTGAGAAAATAAACTTCAAACTCTTGTGATCAGTAAAAATCTCACATTTTTCACCATAGAGGTAGTGCCTCCATATCATCAAAGAAAATATCACAGCATCTAACTCGATATCAAGAGTATGATAGTTTTGTTCATTAATTTTCAACTGTCGTGATGCATTGGCAATAACCCTATCATTGTGCATAAGGACACAACCAAGTCCTTTCTTCGATGCATCACTATAAATAACGAACCCATCATTCCCCGATGGTAGAGTCAATATAGGAGAATTGAATAATATTATCTTCAGTTCTTCGAAACATTCTTCACACTCTTTTGTCCAAACAAATTTAACCCCTTTACGTGTGAGCTTCGTTAATGGGTTATCCAATCGGGCAAAATTCTGGACGAAATGTTGATAATAACCTGCTAAACCAATAAAACTACGTACCTCTATTATACCCGTCGATGCTGGAAATTCTTGGATTTCCTTAGTCCTAGAAGGATCAACATAGATTCCATCTTTAGAGAAAATATGGCCTAGAAAAGAAATCTCCTGAAGCAAGAATTCACACTTTCTAAACTTCCCGTATAATTCATGTCTTCTCAGGGTCTTCAAGATAATGTGCAAGTGATTTTCATGATCTTCGTAGCTTATTGAGTATACCAAGATATCATCAATAAATACCACCACAAATTCATTGAGATACTCCTAGAAAACTCTATTCATCAGATCCATGAATACAGAGGGTGAATTAGTCAATCCAAAAGGCATTACAGTAAACTCGCAATGCCCGTACCTGGTTCGAAATGTTTTATTCGGAATGTCTTCCTTCTTCACACACAATTGATGGTATCCAGATCGAAGGTCAATCTTTGCAAAGTATTGAGCTCCATGCAGTTGGACAAATAAATCATCAATGAGAGGTAGGGGATACTTGTTCTTTATCGTTATAGCATTGATCTCCCTGTAGTTAATACATAACCTCATAGATCCATCTTTCTTTTTAACAAAAAGAACAGGGGCTCCCCATGGAGAAATACTAGGGAGAATAAATCCATTATTACTCAATTACACTAGTTGTTTATTTAGTTTAACTAATTCTACAGTGGCCATTCTATAAGGGGTCTTCGATATAGGCCTTGATCCATGAATTAAATCAATGGAAAACTCAACTTCTCGTTATGGAGGATGTCCAGGTAAATCGTCCTCAAATACATCTACAAATTCATTCACAACAGGCACATCCTCTATTTGAACATTACTTTCCTCACCCACAATTATTTCATTCTCTTCCTCCCCAATAATTGAATTGAGTTGAGCTACTGGGGGTGGATCTAGATAAGAATTAGGTGGTGATGATTCTGCTCTAAAGATAAGGTGTTCCTTATCATCATCATCAAAAATCATAACCTCTTTCTTCATAAAATAAATCTTCGCGTCATAGTCCGAAATCCAGTCCATACCAAGGATTATATCATACTCAATCATAAGTATGAAGATGAGATCAGCAGATAAAGAACATTTATGTGCTCTAATGGGGACTGATTCACAAAACATTGTTATAATGATACTTCCTTTAGGAGTTTTAACTGACAACTCCCTTATTAAATCAAATTGGAAATGTCAAATTTTCTTAGAAAACTAGGAAGATATGATGCAATGCAATGATCCAGAATCAAATAATTCATTTGATAAACTTGAGGAAACCATTAACTTAAATGCCACCACGTCTTTCGGAGCTTCTACCTCAACAGTAGTGATAGAATAAGATTGGCCTTGATCCCTTGGCCTTTTCTGAGGTAAGTTCTCTTGTCTCTTAGGAAATTCGTTTTCATAATTTCCCATCTCCCTGAAATTCTAGTACTGAACATTGGTACCTTCCTTCTTCCCTTTTCAATCACAAGCTTGGTGGCCTTTTTCACCACACTTCAAGCAAGTACCAGGGTGTTTCTTCCCACATTTACCACAGGATGTATATTCAACCCTTCCCTTATTCCCCTTATTTACATTCCTAGATCGATCATCAGGTCTCTTCTTGTCTTTCTTTGCTTTCATGTCTTAAGACTTTGAGAATTCCTTTTGGGTCTTGATAGCACTTGAGACAATGTCTTCGTACAACGGGAAGGATTGTGAGCCTATTGCTCGACGGAGAAATGGTTTTAACCCATCAAAGAAACGATCAATTGTACTTCTTGGGTTACGTATATAATCTCCAGCATACCTTGCTAACCTTGTAAAGTTAGCCTCATACTTTGTGACATTCTCATCCTCCTTTTTTCTTAGACTCAGAAACTGCCTTTCCATATCTGCTCGATGTTCACGAGGAATGTATTTTTCTAAAAACATATCTTTGAACTCCCTCCATTCAATATTTGATACTTCATTATCTTCCATCTTATTTTGAATCAATGACCACCATTGATCAGCATCTCCAGTGAGGCAGTAAACTACCATGATAACTTTTTCCCTTTCACTACTCCCCAAATCCTAAAATATTTTCTCTAGGGAAAATATCAATTGCTCAGCTACTAAGGGATTTGTACTTCCACTGAACGTTGGTGGTTTTTACCTCATGAATCTATCTAACATTGATCCTCCACGCTGCGGATCAGGGTGCTCCATACGGGTAAGGTTATTATTCGTAACCTGAGTGAGTTTTCCCAGAATGGTGATTAGCTGATCGGCACCAGTTGCATCACCAGCTCCACTATAATTATCTTGAGAAGGAGGGAAATCTCTACATGTAGTGCGTGCATTGATACGGTCTCCATTTCTTCCACTAGGATCCATTTCTAAACAATGGTATAAATTAGATCAGTTTATGAATCAAAATACATAATCTCATACTTATAAAATACTTAACATAAATTGAACTATTTATGGATATAATCCATAATCATAAGAATGTTTTCTTTGAGAAAGGATATACTCATAAACCCTTCATAATAATTTTTAAAGAAAATGAGAGTTATCCTAAGAATATCCCCCTGGAGTGTCATAACCAAGAGTGCAGCAAGGCCAATTGTCATGCACCAGTTCCTGTTCAAGTCTAGCTCAAAGCGGTGTTTTCGGGTTTTACCCCTAGGTATATCTGTGCCAGAGCCACCTCTACATGATCGTATCCAGACGGGGATGTATTGCTCAGAAAACACACAAAATATTTACAATACCAAAATTCTAGTAAGTTCTTCGATACTAATCCTCAATGTTCATATTAGGTCAACATGCTCTAATCAGAGTTTATCTAAATCTAGCTTCCAAGGTTTTTACTAAACTTCCTCTGATACCAACTGTAACGCCCCGACCCCAGTTACCCAGAGTCTGTTCATTATTACATAACATTGGCATGATCACAAGAAAAATCAAATCTCGAAAGACCAATTGGTTTGGTAGCCTTGGAAACACTAGATATATTCATAATGTTTTACATTACTTCATAAAGTGAAAAACTACAATAACAACATAATGTCTCCATAGTCCACACTATTATCCCCTCATAATATCCCTATAGGTCATTCATAACTTACTTCTTCACATTTTGGGAATAATGAAACATAGAAAATGGGTGAGCTCAAATGCCCAGTAAGGATAACAATATAACGGAAACTTTCAAAAATAAGCATAAACATTTATGAAAATGTATAACTAAAACAAAAGCCTTTTAAACTTGAACATCAACATAGTATGGAAAAAGTAAAATGAAGTAATTCCATTTACGTATTCACATGGATATTCTACTAATAAAATAATCACATGCAATATCAATTACCACTTTTATAATGATGGAATGCATAATGCCAGACGATCATAACCACATAGCCAAGGCCTCGTGCCAAGACTACAAATAAGATTTTTTCAAGGCCTTGTGCCAGGACACTAGTTTGTCTCATGAGATGTACCGATGCATCGGGGAGCTATAACGGGCTCCACACGTCACATATTAAGTCCAATGCATTCCCATATGAAAAGGTTTAAACATAACATAAACATTCTTATTAAAACTAGCATACGAAATGTCAATACATTCACCATAAACTATGAATGGTATAAAAATAGAACATCCATATTCAAACATATCACAAAACCTTCAATACAATATATAAGTTTTGTATCATAATAAATCAACTTCATATAAGCGTAAAATCCATCAATGGATGTTGACATAGATGAAATCAAAACTATTTTTAGAGAAATATCTCCTTCTATTTTGAAATCATTTAAGAGTATTATATTTATGAAATAAAACAATTTCTTTGAAAATATTCTTATAATATTGTAAGGGAAGATTCGACGATTTTATAATGGCTGAAAATAGCCACACCCGCCGTATAAGTTAAAAAAACATTCATACCTTAATTTTGTCGAAAAGGTTAAAAAGCACCTTGTTTGGAAAACGACGGAAAGATTTATTTATAAAACTCATATAAAAAGTAAAAAAAGGGTATAAATGACCTTAACCCATATTATTTTAAATAGTAAAAATGTCCTGAAATACATTTTTAAGAAACAAGTTTGTGGATAACAAAGAGATCCCAGAAGATTATTACGTATAAACAACCTCGGATAATGAAGAGATTGCGAAATAACCCTTACCTTGTACTTTTCCTTGGTTGGGGTTGGTTAACCTCCTGTATAATGGTGAAATAATTGTTATTAAAATATACAAGAATCATATACATTAATATGATATCATATATGATCTTTTAACATTGATTTGTTAATAATATCTTAGTATTATCGTTGTTTCAGGTGTTAACTAACTCGTTTTCTTTTATATGTTTTGTTACGTAAGACATGTTTGTAATGGATAGGTTGTATCTTAATAATATCCAGAATGATATCAAGACCTTAGATACTATTATTAATCATCAAATGATAATTATACTTGAATGGATACGATGGAGAATGAATCTCATCGCGTTCGTGGAGATGGTAGTTCGTATGTACGCACGAGCGACAATATCATTCTTTTGATATTAAAATAATATATAAATGGAAGTTATATCATATTTACTGAATCATTAACATGTTATATTTATTATTTACATGAGTTACACATAATTATTATACCCATCCAAATAATAATATATTGAATAACAATTACACCACGACGTGGAGATGGTAAGCCGTACATACGCACGTATGGTGACATGTTATTAAAAGGATGGATAGAATACTGAATATGGTTGTACCATATTTATAATAACATCACAATATATATATGATAATGGATTTATTATTTCAGAATGGTAAAAACAAAGGAAGAAGAAGTGGAAGAAGAAAGGAACTTGGAAAAGGGTGGTGAGATCATTACCTCTTCTTCGGGTTCTTCATTTTCATTTGATCGAAAGGGATCCTTAGGTTGGCTTTCTGATAAAACTAAGGCCTCTAGGTTTTATTGAGGGAAGTTGGTAGAGTTTTTGGGGCAGATTTTGGCCGAACCAAAAGGCTTTGACGGTGTGATTAAATGAGAAGGAAGAGTGCCCTTTTATAAGAGGGGTGAGGGAAACCTTTGGAAAAGCAAGAAATATTAGTATATAATAAATTCATATTCGGTATCTAATGGCTCCAAAGTTGATTATTAAAAGGTTAAGGTGGGGATGGGTTTTAAACTACTCAACCAATATATTTTAGACAGGTTTGGGTACTTATATTAACCTTATATTTATGTATTAACTCTAAGTTAATTAGTTTCACTTTTACAATGTCTCTTTTTATTTTTATATTATATGGTTAATAAACATACAATATACATCCAAGTGACCCCTAAGTGGTCCATTAATAATAAAAATATCATGATATAAGTCTTTTAGCCGAGCCTTAGATTTTTATGAATTTAATATCAATTAATAATATAATATTTGTTTTAAAAAACTCTTTTATGTCAATTTTGACACTATTCAATAGTTGATTTTTGTGAAACTCATAACAGATTGATTAATTTTAAAGAAGTTAATTAAAACCATCCTAACATCTCATATTAACCTATAAAATTAGTTTAGTTCATAAAAAGTCTCAAATTATATTTATTTGGTTATTTATAATATCAATTATTCTAATTTTTCATTAATTAGGTAATTACTGCATCATCATTGTGTCATATATAAATTACACCATTTAGTGTATAAAAATTATAAATAAAATATCAATATGTATTAAATGTTTTTAGATTTCTAATTAATATTATTAGTCAAAAATTAAACATATATAACCATATTAAAAATTGTTTTTCCAAAAGATATATGCTTGTGTCATTTTTGTATTCCTTTTAACGTAATTAAAATAAAGTGCCCTATCACCTACAAGTGGCTGCATGGGGTCCCAAAATCGACCCAAAGATTATCATGGTCGGACATGTATCAACAAATATGGTTAGGACACGTTTTAGGATAATTTTGTATTATTATAATATTATTTTTAACCCTTATTTACCGGATTTACCCTTTTATCATGGTAAATAAAATATTTACCGCAGTAATTATTCAAAATGTCTAAAAATAAAAGTTACCTATTAACCCAATATGAACATCCTTATTCCAAATATGGAATCCATTTTTCCAAATTAAAAACAAATAAGTGGCAGAAATTAATTTAAAATTAATTACCGTTGTTAAAACAAAAAAGCGTGTTTTTAGGAGATAATAACTATCAAAAGATTGACACTTGTTTATGTCTGGTTTAATTGTAAAATTATGTCCAATGACCAAAATTATATTAAATGGTAGAAATATATTCTAAATATACATTAAAACCACTCAAATTCATAATTTATTACAATTAATTATTTTTATTTAAAAGGTTGTTTTTAATTAAAAATTAGTAATTTTCACTATTCATCAAAATATTAAAGTTATCCGAAAAGTACCAAAATTTCACCTTAGGCTAAATTCGATATTTTGAATCCAAAAATGAAGTCCATTTTAAAATATAAAATATATATAATTTCAAAAAGTAGGTATTACTATTCATAATGGCTAGTTTGATTGGTTGTGGTGTGTTAGAACTCGATGTTGCGTACAACACACGCTATCGCATTATTCAAAGAGAATCGTACTGTACAAGCTTGGGGTGTTACATGTTACCTTAATATGTATTTAATATACAATATTGAATGTTGATATTGAGATATAATATCTTCAATACAAATAAAATGAGTAGATTAAGTCAATTGATCAACAATAATTTATACTGCATTGTTTCCTCGAGAAGTATTGGGTACTCCTACTATGAAATCTATAGATATATTTTCCCATTTCTAATACAACACTAGAAAAGGATGAGACATCCAT
Organism: Viscum album; assembly: GCA_963277665.1. Taxonomy (NCBI): domain Eukaryota; kingdom Viridiplantae; phylum Streptophyta; class Magnoliopsida; order Santalales; family Viscaceae; genus Viscum; species Viscum album. The sequence continues at coordinate 944,629 of CAUJRU010000294.1, read as the reverse complement.
TTAGATAAAATTTGTTTTACTTTATCCTATTTAGAAGTCAAACACTTCAGAGTAATGTTTGTAATATATTTTCTCATTCCAACCCTCTAAAAAACTTTACTGACGATCTCTGTAAACAATACAACTCCCCATATGAACTAAAAACGAATAATTATGTGCTTTACATAACGACACAACATTCAACTGTGAATAAAAAGGCATTCTTAATATCTTTCCAAAGATCCAAAACATGGTATTTACCAATGTTAAATTAAGGTAACATACCCTTCTAAACCAAATTTACCATTTCTTACGACTTAATGTCTTCAATCTGTGATTGCTTAATTATGTCGGAAAGAGATGATTTCACATCAACCTACAAAAAGTAGAGTAATTTCCTGTATCAAAATGATCCAAATAATAAATCATAAAATAAAAAAACAATGTATCATGTTCCAAACATAACATGGTTAATATAACACTGCTGTTTTGACTCAATGTGTTAGCCACATTAATGTCTATTTCGGGATAGTAATGAATCATGAAATAATAATTCATGATTAATTCAATCCATATACTATATATTATGGTTAGTTCATTCTGTGTGAATATATACTAAAATAATTTTTGAACAATGTATATTTCACACTTCATTCCATACAAATAATGCCTCCAAATTTTTAATGAAAAAAAACAACTCATTCTAAGTCCAAATCATGGGTAGGGTATATAACTAATGAATTTTCAACCGATGTAAAGGATATGAAGTTAACTGATCAATATACTTTATTAAAAGACCCAATAATTTCAATGAAGAATCACTATTGATACAAAATTCAACAATTCTGGAAGTTAGTTCCAAAACTTGAGTATTCACCATTATTCTTTTCAATTCATGAAAATATTCATCAAATTATTTTTTCCAGATAAACATAACACATTTCTAGGTGAACATTGTCAGAGGGATATATAACAATGTGAAAATTTCAAACATCATCCTTTAATAACCCTCTAATCCATGAAATATATGAATCTATGTGATATTGGTAGGTATTAGAAACTCTTCAACAACATTTTTTAGTTGGGACAACATTTATACGATCTTTAGAAACATCATGACTAAAGAACAAAAATTTTTGAAACAAAAACTAACAATTAATACTCATTAAATATAATTTATTTTATTTTATGGTTTTAAAAAATATCCTTATGTTATATTCATTTTCCTCATGGATTTTCAAATATACCAAAATATCATCAATGAACTCAACTGAATTCTTATCCAAGAACTCACAAAAAACTGTATTCCAAAGATCCATGAGTAATGCCTATGAATTTCTTAACCAAAAAGACATAACTACAATCTCATAATGGAAATACCTAAAACAAAATGTGGTCTTTAGAATGTATTATTCATTTATATTTAATTGATGGTACCATGACCTTATTGCAATTCTCAAAAAATACGGAGCTTTTTGGGCCTGACTTGACAAATCATCAAAAAGATGCACATGATACTTGTTCTTTACATTGATATTATTCATGTATATATAATCAATGAAAAGTACCATTGAACAATTTTATTAACAAATAAGATAGGATCACTACATCGTGATGTGTTGGGTTGAATGAAACATTTGTCTAATAACACCTGCAATTTCTTCATTACCAATAAAATTCTAATTTGATCTATTTGATAAGGGGGTTTGAAATTAGATTAGTATCAGGAACCATGCCAAAAGAAAATTCCACTTATTTATTAGGTATTTTTTTAAATATTCTAGAAAAACATTAAGAAAATCATTTACCACTAGCACAAAATTAATCAGAACAGTTGCTTTGTTTTTCGAAAATATGTGAATGGTAACATTAATTTAAATCATTTACTTATTTATGAGCTTCCTGATATTTTATCAATATTATGAGTTAATTTTTGTAGAAAAATTTCATTTCTTCTTAAAAAAACATCTTTAGCTCAGTAGTAAATAATATCATGATAAATGAATATCCAATCCATACACAACAATACATAAAACTATATTATAGGGAAAAAATTAGAATTGAAGGTTGATTCTTTTCACACATAAGTACATGGAGGTTCTTATATTGTATTTTTATCTCAACATTTTTCCCCTGTGTTTTTACCAGGAGTTCAGGATTCATATCATGATACGGTATTCCCAATTCACTAGAAACAATAACAAAAATGAATGAATGTGTTGACCTAAAATAAAAAAGAAACATTGGACTAATTTGAATAAACAAACATTGTACATGATTCCACATCATTATATTCACCAACATCTACTACTATATTTGCAGTGGAGTCCCCACAATAATTATGTTAGTAATCCATCTGCTTTCCATCATTTGTGTTCTTTTTCAGACACTCATTTGTATAATGACCCATTTGATTTCATAGAAAATATTTTACTGAATGTACAAAATATATATTCTTACTAGTACCCAATTATTTTTTTAGTGAAATCATGAGCTTTATGTACCATTTTACTAAATCAAAATCACTTACCGGAATTCAAAAGGAATTCTTAGTGTTCTATTTAGCACATTTTTTAAGACATAAACATATGTTTCCTTCCATCCAGCATTTTTAACGATTTATTCTGTTTCATCCACCACCTCGACCACATATTCGATTATTTCCAATGAATATATGATTATAATAAAAATCAATTTCCACCTTCATAGCACATCGAACATGTTTTTCATAGCATTTGAACTCATGGAAAGATGATTACACAATGCATTGGAGAGAAATCATAGGTTCACAAACACTGTTTTTATCATGCACCCACTTGTATACATATTTAATGACCAAGAACCATAACATCATCATAAAACATAATCAATACAAAAGGATAAATAACATTTCTACATTGCATTATTAAGACATTAGGTCAATGTATTTATATAATCAATCCATTCTCGAAACCATTTCCAATAAAAAAATTAACCAAAAAGGGAATATGGTATTTATTATTCTTTTAAAGACATTATTTCTTGTAATGGAATAAAAATATAATATATTACTCTTAGAGGTTGATGGTTTATTGCTACTGCATACTTTAAAAAGAATCATTAATTTTTTCATTTATTAAAATGCATCGAAAAAAGAAGATTTCTTTTTAAAACCATTCAATTAAAATAAATAAAAAAGGATATAATAATACAACATATTAATGAAGATCATGTACATTCCAAAATATACCTAAATTAATGAATATTGAGATAAAATCTCTTACCTTGATTCTGACATGTCTATTTCAGTCGTTATAATCCTCTAAATCGGGGAACATCTTTTGATTTAATCCAGAATACATTCTTGATTTTTCTTCTGAACAATGTATGACTTCTAGAATTATATGAGGAATTTTTTAACTTATTTGAGCATAATTTGGATAAGATAAGTGGCTTGATAGGTGTGAGTATGTGGGTAGAGGTGGTGGTATTTTATAGGAGGGAGGAGGGGAACTTTTCTAATATCATGAAACATTATTTTATTAAATAAATTTAAAATAAAAACGTTTCAAAGTGACATAATTATATGATATGATGATTATGAGTCAAAATCCTCTCAATAAATAAGTTTTAGTCATATTTAGGTCAAAAAATTAATTTTATTTTTATCATCAACCATTAGTGGAAAACGTTCACTCTTACCATGTATTCATATGTTTTTACAATATTTGGTTACTATAGTTTTTATAAAAATGCAGTAGAACCATAAGTGTATCATTAATTACATTTGAAACATTATATACTTCATTTGGAAGATTCCAAGATTTCTTGGACTATTATATCATTTAATAATATAGTATTTCATTTAAAAACTCATTTATGTCAATTTGGACACTATTTTGCACCAATATTTTTTAAGTCCTAGAAACATGAACCCTTAGAACCAAATGCATTAAATCATAGAAAAAATTTAAATATTATCCAAATAATATTAGGATTGATTAAAAAAATTGAATAAAATTTATTTTAATATATATATTATAATTTATTTAAATATTTCATTATTATATTAATCACTACATCATCATTGTGTAATAAATAAATATATTTATTTAATGTATAAAAAATAAAAATAAAATACCATGATATTGGAAATATTATTATCTTTACAATGACTAATTATATTCATATAGATCATTTATATAACTGTGTATTAAAATTATTTTATTAAAATATTCATGTTTATGTTATATTTCCCTTATCAATAAATTAAAAAAATTTAAAATGTAATTTTCACTCAAAAAGGATCGCAAATTCCAAATATTCATCCACAGATTCCCTTGGTCAAACATATCATAGCCAATAATATTATGAAATGTTACAGTGTATTTTTATTTTATTATAATGTTATTTTTACCCATAGTTATGTGTTTTACCCTTTACCGATGAAAAATAAAAATAATCACTGAATTTAATTTTCATAATGTAAAAAAATATAATGTAACTATTTAAAAAATTCAAACCTTATCATTCTAAATATGGAATCCATTTTTACAAATTACAATCACATAATTTTTTGTAACTAATTTGAAATTATATCTCATTGTCAAAACTAGAAATCATTTATAAAAAGTGAAAACTACTAAAACATTGACTTCTGTTTATGTCCAATTAAATATAAAATCACATCCAATGAAGAAAACATGATTAAATGATAAATAATTTTTCCAATTAAACATTAATACCAATTAAAATGAAAATATATCTATATTAATAATCTAGATAAAAAAGAAATTTTGAATAAAAATCCATTATTTTTCATTATTCATTAAAAAATGAACTCAATCAAAAAGTTACCAAAAAATAATACAATGTAAATTCTGATATCCTTATTCAAAAAAATATTTTAATTTTGTCCAATATAACATTTAAAAGTGAAAGAAACTATATTTAAAAAAGTTTTCTGCCTGCAAATGCTGTAAAATGACAATGGAAAAATATTACTGTATTTTGCGTGTAAAATCAGTTTCATTCTTATTTCAAGCCACTAATATTTATTGGATTAATGTAAAAACATTTAAACCCATGTGTAATAATATTGTAGATATTTCAGTGCATTTACAACAATATAATGTTTTGGAATTATATATAATTTAAAATAAGTATATTATTATATTATGTTTTGGTATAACACAAAGTTGTTTGCAACATACGATTTCAAAGAAATACATTTTTGTGTGTTGATAATTTTATTGAAAAAATAATCCCACTTAATGTAAAAATAATATATTAAGGATAATTATTAATATATATGAAAAAGTATTATTTTACAAATACCTTAAATTCAATAAAGTATCTACAGAGGATGCAGATATTTATCCAGTGACTGTGAGAGGTACCATTACTATTGATCCATCATTAGTTAATGCTACATATAATAATGGGGAATATCAATTATTCCATTAAACCCATATTTTTTTATCATTTTATTCCTCCTATGATACTTTTTATTCTATTATGGATATTACAATACCCATTGGTATGAAGAGATAATATTGTATTCGTAGTCCAGCCTATGTTTTCATTCAATAGGATTTCAAGACTCAACCGAGTTTTCAGGTTCTCAACATGAATTCTTTTGAACACATTTTTTAAATGGATTGAATTATTTCCAATAAATCTTTGATTGATTTTTATCTTCAAATAGTTTACATTACTACACCTAATGTTGTGTTTCATATCATTTGAGGAGAATGGGACCCAAGGGAGATCAGAGTTGGACTTTCATATCTAGATACAGGGAAAATGATATGTGTGTTTTCATTTGATTTGGAGTGATAATTATTTATTGCTGATTCCCATCCTATGATCATCTATTTTTGTAACGTGTTTCCATTTTAATTATTTAGATTAGAACCGTGATGTGAGGTAAAGTATTCTATTAGCTCAATGCCTAGAACCCAACTAATTGATTCTATCACACAACATATAAATAGATGAATATAAAATAATGAAGTCCAAGTTGAATTACCTTCTATAAAAACGCTTTTTATTCTAATTTGTGTCACCTTTAGTGGAACTAGTACACTTTTTTATGATGTATGATGGTTAATATTACATATATATCGATAAACAAATTGTAAATCTATTTTTGGTAAATACCAGTTGTTCATTTCCAGGGATCAATGATATGTTTTATTAGTTTAAATGGTAGATGTATTTCTTAAAGATTTACTATTTCTTGGGATACCATCAGTTGTGTAGTAAAAAATTTCACATTCATAAAACCACACACCATAACAGGTATGGACATTATTTGCAACATTTTATGCCAATGGGTCAATAAAATTTTCCAATAGTCTTTATGAAACTAAGGAACTAGATTTTACAAGATTCCTTAATACATTTATGGTAACATTTGTATATGAAATTGGTGATTACCCTATTCTTAAGGTACATAATGTGCACTATCAATAGTAGTTTAGAGTTTAATAATAAATCACCAATATTATTCCAAGAATTATATGTTTGAATTTTGGATTCATAAAATTAATTTATATTGAAACATGGTATTGGGACTTGTTATTTTAGTTGTTTCATAGAATTTAAATGATGTTAAGACATAGAGCGACAATGAAATGTTTTTTTGATAATCATATATTTTTGTGTCTAGTGGGGCTTTACTATAGTTTCAATATATACTTATCAATGTTGGATTCTTCTATTATAAATATAACTCAAAAGGGAGTAATGATTTAATGGAAATATAAATTTAAGAGTTCATTTTTACGAATAAACATTTTATGAATAGTTCTCCCATGTAAAACCATCCAAATTATGGGAATGTATTTAGTGATTTTACTAATTCATCATGTTTATGTTTGGGTTTCATTTTTATTCAAGGAAATCATTTTTTCCAATGGAACTATTCTACTTAGGCCACATGAGAATAATTATCCTTCACATGAATTTAAAAATATAGTCGTGATGCATGCACTTATAATTTTATGGCACTACCATTATGGAGAATTGTTCACCATATTTGTAGACAACAAGTTATTGAGTTATGTATTTTATAAAAAAATATTTTCTTCTCTTGAAGAGGCATTGGGAGAAATACCGCCAATAATTTTATTTTGACACCCCAAATTTAAGGGGTAATGATAATGTAAATTTAAATGATTTGAGTAGATAAAATACATTTTAGGACATAAATTTAATCATTAGAATAGTAGAAATTGATGGATCTCTTTTCATTATTTAATATTAGACTCTATGAGTCATGGGTTGATGATTTTTTGGACAATGTAATATTGAAATCCACCATTATCATATTTAATATTTAGGAAAATCAGCTTGATATTTAGTTTTATAGAATTAGAGACACTAAACATGGTGTAGAAACCATTCTTTATTAGTTACTCCCCACCATGGGATATATAAGAATTCATATATTTTTAAGTTCCATATTTTTTGAGTAATGTAGTGATTGGGAATTTTAAATGTCTTGAGTTGTCAGTTCACCCAGGAACCCTGACGATTTCTATAAAATTCAAAGGTAGTTCAAGGCCTTATGAATTAGGGGGGAATTGCGGGGTTTGTCTCTCATTTCTATATGTTACAACATGTGAATGGAAATAACTAGTTTTCAATAACCATTTAGTTTTCTTTATGCACATCCATACCCAACTAGGAAGTGGTATGTTCTCTCAATAGTCATTTTGGGTGTGCTTCTGCATAAATAGTTAATGAAGAATGACATATGGGTTGTGACTGATCGACTGACTAAATCATATCAAATTATACCAATAATTGATACGACCAAAGAAGTGGACTTGGGAAATCTCCATGTGAATGATTTTTCAATATTTCATGGTGGTCCATCTCTTGTGTTCTCTGATATGGTTCCTTATTTTGCTTAACTTTTTTGGGGAATCCTTCATAAAGAAGATTGATCTCACATCTATTTATGTATGACAAACCTTTTACAGTCTGATGACCAAATAGAATGAGTTATGCCGATTCATGAGTATATATTTTTTCTTCTTCTGTTAAATTTGTTGGGTTTGGGATGATCAATTTCGGTTGATTGAGTTTTCTGATAACAATAGTTACATGTCCGCAATCAGAATGAATACTTTTGAGTATTTTAATACCCATAAATGAATTTTTTTTCATTGTGTAGGTTGTAGTATTGTGAATATTTGATTGTTGGAACAAGATTCGTGTATGTGAAATCATCAATGATTTAGTACATTTTTCTGATAAATTTGATGCCACATCACAGATAAAATTCTTAGGTTGATAATCGTCATAGGCCCTTGGTTTTCCAAGTAGGAGACTAGGTGTTCTCTAATGTTTCTCCCTAGTTTCTCCATCAACATCATGGGATGAAGTTGAATCAAGATTCTATTTCATGGGAAAATTCAAGGTTGTTGAATAGGTGGGGAATAAATATTTACATTAGCTCTTCCACCACATCTTTCATCGATACATAACATCTTACATGTTTTCAGCTAAAATATTTCATATCTCTTTCATTTCATGTTCTATGATGGTGTGATCGTGATTCTAAATATCATTTATCCAAGATTGAATCTCTAGTCAGGATAGTTGATTCTATAACCAAGGTACTTCAATATATAAAGATATATTCGGTTCATATTCTATTGAATCACCGTTTGGAAAATCATGAGATGTGAGAGAGGGGGGCCTAATTAATGAGTAGTGGACTCATATTTTTTTGAATAGAAGCTTCTTCTTATGATTTCATGGTAAATAATGTTACTCTTGGGAAGAGGTTGTAAAATAATTTTACACATTCTAGGTATTACTAAGCCCTACATTTCACCATGCATTAGATATGATATTTTGGGATGTTTATAGAAAAAATAAATGAATTAATTGAAAATTTTGGGCTACTGCATTGTTCGTGCATTCTTCTCCCAAATAGTGATCCCTATTAGACCAAACCATGAAACATAAGGCAACAGGAATCTTAACGGTTTTCCTCACATGTAGAAAAGGTGTGTTCAAGCTTAGGTTAGCTATATGGCCTATTTAAAATATGCATAATGCTAGCACACAATTTTTTTAATATGTGTTCATCATCCCGGGAAACCATGTTTGTGGGGTTTTAATTTATCCAAATTTAAATAAAAAAATCCCAACAATATATTATTGATCCCCAATGGACTAGTTAAACTAAAAACTGAATTATCCCATCATTGGATATCAAAAGAATTGTTTTTGGCTCCTCAAGTCCCTCTCATTCGATATTCAAAGCTTGAGGAACACCAATTGGTATGCATCGATTTAGTTTCCATTATGAGTACTCAATCTATTGTGATCTTTCACATATAATCATGGAATTATGAGAATCCTTTGTAAATTTGGGTTCAAATACCCACTATTTTGGATCTGAACTATATTTCATTTAAATATAATTATTCTTATCACTCCCCAAAGGAGCCTTCCATGTAAGTCTTTGGGATTTGACATCCATTGATCCCTAAGTGTGAGGTTTTGTTATGATGACCAAATTATTTTAATCCAAAATTTAATTACATAATTCCAATTTTTTACATAAATTAAATTTCATGGTTGTGATTAAATGTATTTCAAATGTATTTTTGGAAAAATGACAATTCAATTCAATTGTGGGTTTCATGAAAACAATCATTTTTATTGAGACTGGAAAATCACAATAAACCATTGAAATGGGGAGAGTTTATGGAAATTTCTATATTCTAAATTACATAAATTTATATTCTAATCTATTGTTAAATAATTTTTTTAATTTAAATGTCGAAAAAATGATCAAAAATTGTGAGAAACCCCAATTTTTTGGAAGTGGGGGTCTTTTTGAAATTCCTGGAATTCGATTGAAAATTAAATTCATGATTTTAATAATGAAATTTAATTATAAAAATTAATTTATAATTCATTTCTAATCGATATTTGTGAGAATGGATTAAATTTTATTGTTAGAATCCATTGTGTTATATCTTGGTGAAAAGGAATGTGTTTGATTGAAAACTCATTAATGATTTTAAATGAAAAGATAGAACATTTGAAACTGTAATGTGGATTAATTATATATTAAAAATTCATAAAATAAATTAACAATTATTTTTTTGACAAGATAATATTAATACATTATATAGATAGTGAGCTATTTCTATGACACATAATGATTTAAAACATTTTAAATCCTAATATTATAACATTGAATCCATTATGAGATAATGATGTGTCCTATTTGACATATGTTTGAGGGTCTTATGTACATATATCAATAACCATGATAGTGGGGTCCCTATAGCCTCAAAATTTTTACATTTTTAAGAATATTAAAATTTTATTATGCTTTTTTTATTACAAATGATTAAATACCATTATTGTTATCATTTTTACATTCATCATGAATTTATATAAAAGGTTTTATATTAAAGTGTACTTAAGGAGTTGGTGAAATGTTTTATTTATATAATGCACATTTTATGAATGTATTTCCTTAAACATAAATGTGAATCATTTTTAAATTATTCCCATCATATTAATTGCAATGAGTTATTTATTAAATTGGGAACATTATATGTGAAACCAATTATTTGAAAAGTTGAATGAAATATTTTGCTAAATTTAATATTGTAATATGTTTTCGAATCCATGGTGTGAACCTACTAGGCTTTAAGATTACATAATACTTATTCCTTTGGGTGATTGTACAATACAACTTTCCATGTTTATGAAGTGGTAAAACATATCATATACGTTGTCGTAACAGTTGACCAGAGGACATGTTTAGTTGTATCTAATATTTGACAAGTGTAGTTTGTCATCCTTTTTTTCATATAATTTCTTATAGTACTTCCGCTTGTTTATAACTATTTTATTTTTGGTAAAATAATCCTAGTCTCACTTATTTTGTATTCATACTGCGTTATTTCTTATTCATCCAAAATATTCACGGAAAAATTATTCCCTCATCCAATTTTTATGATTCCATATGATTGTCACTTACCCGTGGGGACCAGGAATTCCCATCAGGAAATGTCATGGTTATCTCGGTTATCAGATATCTAGGGTGGATATGCTAATTTTTAACACCTATAGATCATGTTAGTCACCACACTCTCATTTAATATGTCATGGATTTTGGGGAAGAATTGATATTCAATTTCCATGAACACTCCTCGCATTGATCATTTATAAAAAATAAAATCACCCAAAAAACAAGATGACAGGTAAAATACTTAATATATAGAAGAAATACCTATATACGTACTCCTATATCATGGTTTGAGTTATATTTATGATCATAAAGAACACAATAGACACCGTCTACTTCACAATCCTATGTTCGGGACAGGGATAATATCTAAAAATCACAATAGTGGTCTCAATATATGGTTAGTAAATTGCAATTTATATTTGATAAGACCCATTTATATTGAATTTGAATAATCATTTGACATATATCATATTCAAAATAATAATTTACAACTATTTAATTTACATAAAAGACTACTAAACATATGTAACATTCCTAACAATTTAAATTACATTCTTATAAAATTGAAATAGTATTTCATATAACTCCATTTAGATCGTTATGTTAAAAAAATTAATTTAAAATTTATTATTATATAATTTTACAAAATTATTTTTCATTCCCAATTTATAGTGGTACATTTACTCTTTATATTTAAACCACATTTATATATTAACAAAAAAGTAATGATTCTATCTATGAATCCTCAGTCACATAAATATAGAATTTTTAAATGAATTTTTATGGTGTTATTTCCAACCTATATGGGAATAACTATTTCGGTTGACGAATAAAAAAAATACCACTTATTCAATACCATTTTCCAGTAGAAATTTGGGAGATATAATAGATCTAACTCTCACGGTGTATATAATAAGTATAATTTTGTAAGGTTATTCAACCAAAATGGAATAAAATAATGCCTGAAATATTAATCTAATGTGGTTCCTATAATGATAAATGATCAATTCATCCTTTCTATACTATTATATGGATAAATTTATTCAAAAATAATAATTATAATAAAATAACAAATAATGTGTGTCTCACAATAGTCGAATCTTTTCAATTGTAAATGGAATAACAGTAGACACAATCATCCTTCTTAGATATGTTAGATTTCATATAATATGATTCATAGATACTCCCATGAAAATGATTATTATATTTTTTGAAAGCTTCCTATCCTAATTTATACTATCCAAAAATATTAAGTAAAAGAAATGAAATCATTTATAAAACATTGAAAATTTCTATTCTATAACCCACTATGAAGTTCCCCAAGCTAGTGGGTAAAATGGACTCATGAAAACCACCTATATTCTAGATGATCCTGACTAGAATAAGGTTACCATGTAGTTCACAATGGATAAAATAACGTCATAATCAGATCCACATAGAGGTATAATAATTGTATATCAAAATAAAAACATCATTAATGTAATTTATAGAGAGTAAAATAGAAATAAACATCTTATTTATTACACCAAAAAATTCATTGGTAGTAATATATGGTACCATATTAGTAATTATAAAATGTAATTTTTCTATAACAATTATAAATAGCCCCACATAGATGTAGACACACCTAAATTAAGACATAATGAAAGAACCTAAAAACTAAATGGCTATCTATATATAGCATCAGAAGCCATATCGTGGTCCTATTCTTCCTAAATCACATGCTATAATAAATAACTCATTTAAACATGGTCTTTTTCCTCTATCCCTACATGAATTAATAATTCCCATCTATGTACTAGTTGGTGTCTTAATAAAGGTGTGAGTTATACCAATTAAATATATAGTTAACTTATAAACCATGACATATTGATGGTTTAACATGTAAAATGTATTGTAACTAACATATGATACATGTCCCTGAACACAAAATGTAAAAATAATAGGCTAAAGTAAGTGATAGTAAATACATATATGATTAGCCTACAAAGAGGGTAAAAACCATCTCATCATGAGCCACATGTGAAATGTGTATCTGACCTACATGGGCTAAGTCAGAATGCAAATAACGAGGTTGAACTATATCAAAATCAATAAATGTATATGTAAGTCACATGTTCCATACCATGAACATATTCAATAGATCCAAATTTTATATGATCATATACATGGGTCATGGGTTACATTCCTAGATCCACTAATTAGTACCATGCTGTATGAACTATTAAATAGGGATTGTAGGTTACATACCTTGATTCCCTTATTCATACCATACTGTAATGTAGTAAATTCTATTACTTCATATGAAATAAATATAATACTAATATTTATAACATAAATAATTTATATAAAGTATATTGGAATATTTTAATGTCTATAAATAAATTCACTTAGTATAATAATGATCCATATTCCCATTGAATATACGTATCATTCCACATTTCCGTTTAATCACCATAATTTTTTTTACTATATTAACAACATTGGAAAACATGAAGAAAAAAGACTGAACCTCTCCATGTTAATTATTTAATTTATAGAGTCACCCACTATAGGGTTGCGGAGACCACACACATAATCGTGTAGTGTAACGAAAGTATGGTTAATGAATAATCCAATAAAGAGGCTATTAATGATGTTAAAAACATTCAACCCAAATTAGGTGATACATGGGTGACAGAAACTTGATGAAATTTTTAAATTTAAAATCATAATATAATTTAGAAGAAACTGATAAAGGTTCTAATATGTAGAAAAATTAAAATAGTCATATAAATAACAAATTTTTTGGAATGTGGTTCAAAAAACCACCATCAAAATGGTAGAGGTGTAATATTTCTATGACTTCCCTGGATTTGGTCTAAATCGGTGGAAAATGGAAAAATAATACAAATCCCCAAAAATATGGAAATTAATTTCACAAAAAAATAACACATTGTATAAGAATAAGAATAAATAAGGAAGTTAGAGGATTGGATATATACATAGTGGTGAACCAATGTAACATAACAATTTTTATTTAGAGGTCCAAAATAGATAATTTATCGATGCCCAGATTTTAGGGTTAGAGGAAGATATAAGTGGGAGAAGTGAAGGGATTTTTATAGTGAGAAATAAATGAGAAATATTTGTTAATTAAGAATAGTGGAAATATAATTTTTTTTAATTATTATGTGGTCTAAATGTTTGGGGGAACAGTTGGGAAAATTGTGCACTAATTGTTTGAACACCATTACCCATGGAGAACACCAATCATTTCACAGAACACATGGATATAAAAATATGACTAGGCCATGAAAACCTTATGTCTCATCCTAGAATAATATTGGTCCCCATAACACTATTTATAAAAATAGTGTGGAACCCTTATAAGGCCTCACAATTTTAAGTGCCCAGTTATGTCTAACCATTAACGAACCATACGCCTTTTATTATCCATAACACTGATATCTAATCATTGAATATGATATAGACTCTTTATATACAATATCGAGGAGACTAGTTAAATTAAAAAATAAAAAGAATAGTAGAATAACATAAAATAAATTGTTCCATTCCCTGATGAAAACACAATACTTTATACAAGGTGTTGAACTATCAGTGTATAATATGTGGTTAAATGCGAATGTTAGTTGATATAAACACATGAAATAATAGAAGTACATGATCATTCCCTATTATTTATACAAGTCTGGGTACACATTCATGACCATAAGTACAGTGAAATGGCCATATGTACCCTAGCATAAGATGATGAACTTGAGAAATAGTTGGAGAACATTGACTACCCCTTAGCCATCAAGACACACAATGTTGTAATTGAAACCACCATGAAGTACTACATGGATATAAAATAATTCTACATGGATGAAAATATATATTGTCTAGGGGAGTTCAGATGCCATTTTAGGACAAGAATAAACTATTTTCTTATCATGGGAGCTTCCCCTATCGGGATCTAAGGCATCATAAATCTAATATTGTCTCATGAGTAGAAATCCTATGTGGGATTCTACAAATATCATTACGGTATACATTATAGTGTATTTTGGGATATTATGTGCTGTTATGAGAGTGTGAAACTTCTTTCATATATAGTTGAATGATAATGGCGATTAGGAGAAATCATCCTTGAAATGTAGGTATTATAAACAGAAATATACTACAAAAGTTTTTATCACCCACACTAATATACCTAATGAGTGGATTACCCTAATACACTAGGGTGAAGGTAATTTATTAATCTATATTCATGAGTGGTACCCGAAGATTCTTTATGATTCATGAACTCTATTTTTTGAGTGGTACAACCTACCGCATTAAGGTGTGGGTCCTCTGTCTACTTGGTGGGACCTCATAATTCACTAGTAAGTATTCTTATATGGTATCACAATGGAATGTGTAACATCCCTCCCCTCATCATTGGATTGAGAAGGAAGAGGAACATTACATGGAATTAAGTGACATCCCCAAGAAGCAAAGGCTAGTAATAAATGTCAAAGTTCTCTAATACATTGGGGCTGTGCTATTCCCTTTATGAATAAAACTTGTAACCAAACAAGGACTGTATGATGTCTGAAAATAACATAATATAACTAAACATTTCATTTATCAAACTCAATCTAAAAAATATAAAATAGTTGAATAATACAATATCAATGTAAATATATGACGACAAAACTCAATGTATCTAATTAAAAAACCAGGATCCCATATTCTCCATGATACAACACTAAAGTAGCCAATGTATCTCGAGTTACTACTACATATGTCTGATATGTTACCTTTTTTTATGTCGCTAGAAACCATATCATCAAAAGAACCAATTTTTTAATGAAAGAGATTGTGGTGATACGTAATATATTTTCACGAAGGACTTTCCTACTCACACCCCAAGGAGAGAACACGTTAATGTAGTACCCCATTTTTTATTAATGTAAATTCTTGTATGATTTTGTGGTAAAGTAAATTGTTGATGTATAGGATAGTTTGGAAAATATTTGAAGTGTTTGGGGGGTTTTATATTGGTTTATGATTGGTTATTGGTTTGGGAAAACCATTAAAAACCTATAGTGAAACCATGCCAAATGAATGAGGTACTAGAGGGATTGTGCAAGGGTGTCATATACTTTTCCCAAACTATGAAAAATACTAGGTGATTTTTCTATTGTTAAAATGTAAGACTGTGATATTTGGCATGATTGGAACAAATTTAGGTAATCTTTCAAGCCCACAATGGATGGTATCCCTAATGAAACTGGTAGGGGGAAGGTTAGACCCTTAAATTTGGGATCTCATGTTTTTTCACCATAAAATGATTCCATTTAACACATAAAAAACTATAACATTGGGGTATTCTCTCTCAATAATTAGAGAACATCTCTCCATCTTATTGGAGGTGATCTATTGACATTTCATTAGTTATTTAGTACCAGATTGTTATGTTAATTCATCATTAATGCTCATTCATGATGCTTTTTCAGAGATAATATTCTCTATCTCTCTCGATTTTCATATCATAATACAATGTAGATAGGGATTAGAATGTGTATTACAAATATGATTAAATTTATTCATGTTATTGTTATTTAATGAGATCTATGGTCGGTTCTTGGAAATATATAAAGCTCTCGTGGGATTTTATGTGTTGTTCTCCATTTTCTTCATAATCCCCAAGGTTTGTTGATTAACTATTTACACTTATATATTGATCATTAAGATAATATTCAAATTGATTTATTTGATTTAAATTTATTGTGAAATTTTGTAAAATTAATGGTAAAAAATTTCTCTTATAATGGATTGTGGCTTTCTGTGAAATCGTTAAATTATTGTGGAATGTAATTTGATAAATGATTTTAAAATAATGAAATTAAAATATTATATTGATTTTGTTTATAGCATTATTTTTCAATAGGATTGTTTTTTTATTGAAATTATTTTGGAATGATTATATTTTGATGTTTTTGGGGAATACATTGTATGTGTGTTCATATTTTATTACAAGGATTTCTTGAAATATGACTCCATAGTCGATGCCAAAAGTTTACTTGATCAGGGTATTTAATTTAATTATGATGAATTGGTATATAAATGAGAAAAAAATTATTAATATTTAGCTATAATGATGAAAAATTCATTTGTAATTGTCTGGATTTTTGGAATGTAATGGTGTGTTATGAAGTGTAATTAATGAAATGGTTTTGGAGAATTGTCTGGTTTCTTTCCTTTTAAATTGGTCTTGTTTGATAAAACTATTTTACATTTTAACTTTTTATTATTTTGAAATAAATTTGTTAAATTTTTTTTAAAAAAATTATTATATAAATGCAATCATATGTTCTAGCCTGGTGGAGTGAGTTGGGAAGTCAATGGGGGAAAGAAATTGATATTCATTAATCACCCCTACTTGGGAACAATGGTGCTTTTTCAATTTTTGTTTATTGAGACATGAGAAACGTTTTTTTATCAAACATATTTATCATTACTTCTCCATTCATAAAATATTATATTGTAGGAACTTAGAATTATTTGGTGCATGGTGTTTTCATTATTGTCTTTGCGTTTTGTATTCCATTGTTTAATTTTATATCGTGTTCGTTTGCTGGTGTTCATTGTTTTATTTTTATTGTAATTACTAAAATGTATAGTTGAATTTCGTTGTTATCATGTCTTATATAGTGGTTTTATTCTTATGGTTATTGTGATTATTTGTTTTATTATTAGACTAATATTAAACACAAATGTTTAATGATGAATTTTAGAATTTATTTCCATCCATTGGTGACTTCAGGATGTCTCTTAATGCCATGTAGCCTCTCACTGCCTTCACATTCAAATGATATGGGGTAGCATGTTACCAGTGGTAACTATTTCATTTGGTCGATAAATTTGTTTGAGAAATGTGGGAGCATTTTCTATTAAATCAAATAATTAGTTTAAGACAAGTGTTATCTGTAATTTTAGGTCCAAAATTCTATTTCAGAGAAGTTGTATCTGATTGGCACTCCTTTTTGGAACTTTTGGTTATGTGTTGGTTAGTACATCACCTAGAATTTACGGTGGTTCTTTTAGTTCAATTCATTATGGTTTATTTTTTGATTTAAGATTATAGAAATGAGTATTATTGTTGGGATATTGAATATAGTTCCTAATAATATGTAGTTATCCTTTTTATGATGAAATTGAAGTTACCAATGAGTTTTGTTTACAGGAATTTAGATATGCATATAACATTTGGTATATAGTTTTCATGGGGTTTTCCAATGTGATGATCATTAAAAGCATTAGAGTAAATTCATCAAACTAGGAATGAATATTTAATTATGAGTATTTATGAATTATTTGGTACAAATGTGTTGATTTATGGAAATTAATTATATAGTTGTCGAGTTTGATATTTTGAAAAATATGATGGTTGTGATGTTTTTAAAATTTTATTATTTTCCAAAAGAAATTTATATTTAATTAAAATGGATAATTTTTAATGAATTTTTATGATAAATATATGTGATAGAATTTGAAACATTTAGGCTTTAAGTAAATATAGAAAAAGACTTGTGATTATTGGATTTTTTTTATAATTGAACCCTATAGGAATCATAGAAATATAAGTGAGTATTCTCTAGAGAATGTTGTGTCACCTGATCCATAAGTGAATCGACAGCTAGTTTAGAGTATTTTCCTTGAATTTATGGCTCGAGATATCAAGAATAAAAGGGATGAGCACAAAAAAGTTGATCATTCCATCCTATTCCTGAAATTGAATCCATATATATTTCCGGGTGATTCTGAACCAGTGAAAAAGGTGTGGCTAAATAGAAAAAATCCAATCATCAATTTAATGGGCATACCAAAGTATTCGAATGTTAATTTGAAAACTTATGTGATGGAAGATCTTTCTTGAAAGTGGTACGATTTAGTATTTAATGATAAATCAATCCAATAAAATCCATGGTATGATTGTGATGAATTGTTCAATAAATAATGTGGTCCACACACTTTGAGATGTCAATGAATGATTAAATTCTATAGCTTGAAGTATGAAAATATTTCAATCGTAGAGTATGATGCTAAATAAAAAATATAGTGCACTTTGTGCCAGACATTATAGTAAGTGCTTCCTTAATGGAATTAATTTGGATTCTTCATTGATATAGGATATTCAATTAATGTTTGGTGTGCTCTATATGATAGATTATAGAGATATAGTCAATAAAGAAATGATAGATGAATGTTAATTATCATGAGATACTGGGGGAAGTATGTTGATAACTCCAAAAAATAGTATGATCTCTAATAATGGGAGAAGGTAGAATAGGGAAACAAATATCTAATATGTGAGCATGAATCAATATCATATGCCTGGATCAATGAATCTTCTTCTAATACCTACGAGTAATTATTGATGATTCCAATGTAGTTCTCTCGACCACATGGAGTGATAGTGAATGACACCACTGAGTAAAATCTGCAATTGAATCAATATAGGCAATCATTAGTTATATTTTCAATGATATCCTTGTTCAGGTGTTCAATATACTTATCAGGTATCACATGTTTCATAAGATTTTTTAAGTAAAGTACAATAGAATTATTCTCACTATCATAATAGATATATCCGATGGGATTCTAGTGATACCATGACTCCTCATGCATTGAAACCTCAACTAAGAAATAAAGAGAAAATTGTTGCAATGAAACAATGATATCAATAATAGTAGGTTATTTTGGATGATTAAATTTGACCATCTATAGTAAAAAGGATAATTTTTTAAATTTCACCCTTATGAATGTGTTATTTTATATGACATCATCACATTTCATTATATCTTATAATGTTATAAATTATCTATGATTAAAACGTGAGAATATGGCCTCTGTTATAATACATAAAACTCATATTGTTCCTAGAGAGTTTCATGGTTTTGAGTGTATAAATTATTCAATAAATGTTGATGGATATGAGACTAGTTTTGGTTTCTTTGTTCATGATATGGGTTTCATTGATATTATTATGGGTCTACAATGGCTGAAAATATTAATGGATAACATCAATTTTTATTCCATTATGGTCGCTTCAAGATGAAGTTGATATCAAAAATCTATTTACAGGAATCCATAATGTAAAGGCAGGTGAAAGAAGCATGTTTTAACTGGTAGTTTGAATAATGTCAAAAAAGTTGGAAGCATTTCCTTTGGCATAGATGTAACATTTTTCATGTAGTGGTGGATCAGATTCCCAATGTGTTTATTGATAGTTTCTCGGGGTTAGAACCAATTAGAGAAGGGGATCTTATGAGTCCTATCCTCATGTGACCAATTCTAATTCCATTTCATTTTACCAGAAAAAAAATATATTGTGATGAGAATTTAGTGTACATTTCTATGTGTTGTAAATGGATGGTTTCATTCAACCTTACATGTCCCTGCAGGTAGTGCCGATCATATTAGTGAAAAGGGGATATGCAACTATATAGACATGAGTAGATTATCATATTCATACAAATGTAATGGAAAATAATATATTTCCACTTCATAGAATTTATGAACAATTTGATAAATTGATGAGAGGTAATTCATTCTATATTATTTTCTAACGATTAAGATATGAAAAAAAAATTATTCAAAAGGTGGATATTCTAAAAACTGTTTCCAAAATAATATATGGCCACTATAAATATATTTTCATTTCTTTTAGTCCTACGAATTCACAAATTATATTTGGATATTTAATGAATCAGATATGTCAATGACATCAGGATACATTTTTTGGGTTTTTTTGTAGATGTAATATTATTGTATTCAAGGACATGGGTTTTATATTAGCAATAATTGGTGACCGAGTTGGGTATGTTGAAGTATTATCTTATGAATTACAAATTATAATTGTATTATTTTAGGATATAATAGCTATGCATTCATGGGCATGTAATTTCAAGGAAACGTTGTTTTTTAGATCTTGAAAAAATAGAGGGTTTGATCAATTAGAAACAACAAAATAATTTCCTTTAGATATATTGTTTTCTTATATTGGATAGTTATTATTGATTTTTTTTATTTATTTCACAATAGCATCGCATATGAAAACTTTTTCAATGAATAATGTTTTATTCAAATTTAATAAATAATTCCAGAAATATTTTCAATATATTAGAATTAATTTTACATTTTCTACTTATGTTGTTGTTTCCCATATTTTTAAAAGGTTACATATTTAATTTTGATGCATCATGAATACCATTGTAATGTGTTTTCATGAATGTAGATCGTATGGTTGTTTATGTGTCAAAGAAATTATGATATCTTGATATGAATTACCCAAAACATAATTTGGAGAATGGATCCATTGTACATGCTTTGAAAATGTGGTTTCATCCTCTATTAGGTGATAAATTTTCTATATTTACAAAAAAGATCATGAAGCATATTTTTCACAATGGGATTTTATCTACATAAAATGAATATTGATGGAGTGGGACAAATAGTTTGAATTTGACATGAATTATAAACCATGTTAATAAAATCTAGTTGGGTGAATTAAAAAAATTTAATATGCACAATTGGTAAAGAGTATTCATATTATATGAATATTATTTTAGTGATATAATACATGATATTTTAATGTTAATAGTTAGGTGGTGTTTTTGATTTCATTCCAATTTCATTGGTTCCAGATCAGGTAATGATGGTGATTGAGGCATAAGAATATGTTGTAGAATTTATTGAAATTATGTAAACACTCAATATTGGGGAGACCATTGAGGACTTTAAACTATATGGGAGTTATTTTTTGTTGTTCCAAAATATTATGGACATACCTATGACTTTTCTTGGAAAACATATTTCTACATACCACAGTTCAAGATGGTTTGTTCGTCCAGGAATATAGAAGATGTAAAAAGTGTTTAAAACATCAATTTTTAAGATAGTAAAAAATTGTAACATTCCAAGTAAGTAAATAATAATAGATATTAATATATATGTCTATTTATGAATTGGATAGTGTTTTTGAGGCTTAATATGAGAATAAATCCAATCATAACCATATAATACTCTAATAATTTTAAAAGATTGATTTACCGCCTTTTCGTGGAAAACCATTTTTAAATCTAACTTTTGAATATTTTATAAGCTCTATTATTCAAAATGAAATTATTCTTTATATTTGGGACATTGAAATTTACTTTGGATAAATTTTTGGTATTTTTCTTGACAATGTCCATTTTTTTAATGAATAGTGAAAAATACTGCATTTTACTTCAAAACTATTTTTATCTAATTTAATTGTATGGTTATATTATATTTTAAATTGGTTTGAAAGTGTAATTAGAATATATTTTTACCATTAATCCAATGGTGGTAATTATAATTAATTTCACTTTGAAAATGGACATAAACTATTGTCAATCATTGGATAGATATTGTTTCTTAAAGACATGTTATTTGTTTTGACAGTGGAAATTAATTATAAAATAAATTAATGAAAATTATATGTTTTTAATTTGGTAAAATTAAAATAATTTTTGAATTTGGAATATAAAATATATCTTTGGGTGAATTTTTGGTGTTTTTCTAAAAGACATCAATTTTTGATTAATAGTGAAACCACCACGTGGTAGTTAAAAAACTGATTTTCCATTTAAATGAAATATTACCTCTTCTATGAATTGAATTTCAAAAATAAAGAATTCATGGTTGTAATTTTTAAGTAAAATGTGGTTCAATGGGATTAATATAATCTTCGATGAATAGTAACTTTTGAGTTTTATTAACCGCGATTAGAGGTAATTAGTGTAATTTAAGCTAAAAATAATATTATAAATATATAAAAATACCTTTACACATGTCTTACCCTTATTTTATGAGTAATATACGACCTTGAAAATAAATGGGTCAATTTTCGGACCACATGGATCCACTTGGGTATGATAATGACATTAATACGTTTTTATTTAAAGTAAAAATAAAAATGTGACAAACATGTATTGTTTTACTAAAACAATTTTTACATGGGGATATATAATTGATATATTTGACTATAAATATTCATTATAAAGATAAAAAATATTTCATACACCACGATATGTTTTTTTATAATTTTGAGACACTAAATAAATAAATTTATTTATGACACCATGATGATCTAGTGATTACCTCATTAATGAACGATTTATATAAAATTAAAAGATAAGGTTAAATATAAGACTTACACTTGTTAAAAACCAATTTGATGGGTCGAGTTAAAAACCTTATCACCTTATCCTATAAATATATCATTGTCGGTCCTTTAAAATTGGAAACCATTTTATAATAAAGTTACATTTCAAGACTTCCAAAAGGGACCCTCCTCCCTCTTGTAAAATGCCCCCACCTCTACCCCCTTAACCACTCCTATAAAACCCTTTTATAAACTAACCAATACTCAAATTATCTCTCCAAATACTTCTATTTCTCCTAGAAGTGTTACTTTGTGTAGAATTATTTTCAAGAGAGCCTTTGCCTCAAATCAAATGTAGTTACCTGATTTAGAGGTAATGTCTTCTCTTGAGTTTCTTTCTTTTATTTTCCTTCTTCACTCACCACTATCCTATTATTATTTGATCCCATAATAACTACAGTATCATCAATATAATATTATTTTTTATGATAAGTATTCTACCTACACTTATACACACCTTCGTCTAATGGTTAAAGAACATACTATTTATGTGGGTGGCAAATTACTACATCACGAAACGATGATTGTTCAATCTTATTTTAACAATATTCATGGTGGCCATTAAGATTTCACTGTAATTATATATTATATTTATTATATTTATTCCCTCTCTATTCTTATTTAGTTTATATTTAAATCATACCTTTATGCTTTCCATGTTGCGAAAATGCGATAATTATATCTGAGAAAGTGTGGACTACCACCCCCTCAACTGATGTGACTCATTAATTCCAAACATAGTATTTATAAAAAAATGTAATTAATGAAATTATGTTACCTATATAACATATATATTATAATGGAATTAATATATATATATGTATCAATTAGTTTTAATTCCTTTAATATTAAAAAAAATGACTGTAGTGTTTAAGCGTACGTACGACCTATCGTCTCCATGAATGGTGCATTTCATTTTTTATCTCCAAATGTTATGGAATAGTATAAAATAAATATATAATGGATATATATGATATTTAAATCATTAAAAAAATTCTTTAGATGATGAACTTATAACTACAAACTAAATTCTTTTCAAACAAGTTCATTTTTTACTCATGTACCGAACATCGACAAAACATATGATATGAACTAACATAATTAACTAATTATAATAACATGATAATACATGATATTAATTGAATAATAAAAATTAAATGAAGTCCTTATGAAATTATAAATTCACCAAAGTTTATTATTCAGAAATATAAAGAAACGAACAAGATAAGTCGAACTTGAGGTAAGGGACTCCATCTCAATCTCATTTCATTGAGGCATAATTGAATTTATATACGACCTTTTTTATTAGTTTTATAATAAAAGCTTTTGAAATTTAATGTCGTTGAAAAGGAATCTTTTTACACAAAGCATTTTACCAAACGAGAAAAGGGAATGTTTTGTCTTATGTATGGGGAGACAAAGACTTCTCCACCGCCGTGACCATTATTTGACTTTTGGTTTCCTCAACAAGACATATTTTTTTTTTAAATTAAAAAATAAATACCATGTTTTAATTTTATTTTATATTGGTATTGAAAATTGATTTGATAATGTTTTTATTATATCAATGTATTGTATTGATATCATTCGATTGAAATGATTAAATGTTATGTTTACTTTTCGAATGATTTATTAGATACAATTATGTTATGGATCATGGGAAATATTTATGAAGACGGGGGGTTCCGTGATAAACTAAGGGTGGGTGAGCCCGAGATAGCTCTCTAATGCATTGGGTAATGCGATGGAGTTAAACTCTATGGTTTCTCAAATGAGATTTTGTAACATCCCAGGAAATTAAAGAATAAAGAATATTCATATTTATTAATATTTACGAATTAAATATTAATTTTAATTAAAAGGGGTTTCTACGTTCGATAGCGTACTCGATACACAACGATGAGTTTCTTTGAAAACTTACGTTGCACACAAGTAATAAAATAATATTATTTTAAATGTTAGTTAACAAGTAGCCATTGTACTGGCGGAAATGGATATAAATAACTAAAATATTGTTATATATGTTTTTAAATGTTTTTACATTTACCCAACAAAAGATAAAGGCTTAAAATACGGAAAGAGTTCAATTTTAGGCATTTATACCCTAATTTTCACTAAGGGTTCACTTATCACCTTTTGACGGAGAACCGTCATTAAATATAGTTTTGATCAATCTTATAAATTCTATTGGACCAAAAATAACTCTTTTTTAGAATCGGGATATCAAAATTTACTTTGTGTAAATTTTTGGTACCTTTCCAATAATGTTCATTTTTTAATGAATAGTGTAAAATGTTGTATTTTAATTCAAAACCTCTTTTTAATCTACTTTATTAACATGATTATATTATCATTTGAATTGGTTTTAAGGTGAAATTAGAAAATATTTTTACCATTAAATCCAATAGTTGTCGTTGGAATTAATTTCACTTTGAAATCGGACTTAAACTAGTATCAATTTTTTTATACTTATTATTTCATAAAAACACGCTATTTGCTCTGACAGCGGGAATTAATTATTAAATTAATTAATGTGACTTATATGTTTTGAATTTTGTAAAATATACATCATTTTTGAATTCGTAATATCAAATATATCTTAGGGTGAATTTTTGGTAATTTTCTGAAAAACTTCAATTTTTGATGAATAGTGAAACCACTAAGTGGTACTTATAAAAACTTATTTTCCGTTTAAATGAAATTTTGCCATCATTGTGTTTTGATTTTAAAAAAACCTACATACATGGTTGTCATTATGAAGTAAAATGTGGTTCAATGAGAATAGAATATTTTTTTGGTGAATAGTAACTTATTAAGTTTTTAATCGCGATTAGTGGTAATTAGTGTAGTTTAAGATAAAAATAATGCTTTAATAAAATGAGATGAGATTGAAACATGTCTTACCCTCATTGTTTGTGTCAAGGCCGACCAAGAAAATCCATGGGTCAACTTGGGGACCCCATGGAGCTACTTTGGATGTGAAATGACATAAATAACTTTTTATTTAATGTAAAAGTAAAAATGACACAAACATAATATGTTTTACGAAAAAAAATTTACATGGGGTTATAAAGATCGGATTTTTAATTATAAGGATTCATTGGAAATATAAGAAGATTTCCTACATCATAGTATTTTTTTATAATTTTTAGACTTTAAATATATTATATTATTTATGACATCATGATGATGCAGCGAGGACATCATTATTTTACGATTTAAATAAAATGGAAAGATAATGTAATATCTAAAACCTACACATGTCCAAAACCTATTGGATGAGAATATTTCGAAGCCTTATCATATTATAATCGAAATATAGCAATGTGGGACCTTAGAAATGCGAAACACTTTTGAAAATAAAATAATAGTTTCATGATTTCCAAAAGTGCCTCTCCTCTCCTCTTATAAAAGGCCCCCACCTCTACCTCATTTCACACACTCCTCAAGCCTTTGGCTCGGCCATACCCTACCCATTTACTATCTATAGATCTCTCTACTCATCCTAGAGTATTCCCTTTGGTCATAATCCTTTCAAAGGAATCCTTTAGGCTCAAATCAAAAGGAGTTACACTTTTAAAGGTAATTCATTCTCTCTTGTTCATTTGTTTTATTTTGCTTCTCCAACCCCCTAAACTCATTTTATTTACTTCTTTTGTAACAACAACAGTATCATAAATATACTAGGATGTTGTTATAATATTTATTCGAGCTACACTCTCACACAACTACATCAAATGGTTAAAGAACATACGGTTTCTGTGGATGGCGAAATTCTGCCTCCCGAAACGATGATTGTTCAATAATCATTTAACACCTTCAAAGGTGTCCATTATGATGTAAATATTTTTATATAAGATATATAATATGTTTATTCTTTCCTTAAGATTCTGTATTTTTCATTTATGGAATACCATTATTGTTTCCATTATGGGTAAACATGATATCTTCGTTTTAGGAAGTGTGGACTACCGCCCCCTGAAAGTGATTTGATTCGTTAATACCATATGTGGGATGTGTAAAGGATAAAGTTAATGATATTATATATGTTATTATACTGGAATGATAATATACTCTTATATCATTATGATTCCATTCCAGAAAATACAAAATAGAAATGGAAGTAGCGTTCATGCGTACGTACGACTTACCGTCTCCATGAACGGTGCATTTCATTTCATATCTCAAAATGTGATGTAATATTATAAATACATGTATATTCTGAATATATATGATATATGTTTTATCCAAACCATTAATAGCAATCTGGATATAATGAACCTTTGACCAAATTAACAACATGTAAGTGTAATAAGTCTATTTTTGACTTAAGAACCAAATACCGACAAAATGAACATTATTAACTTAAATGATTACATGATGTTCATAACATGGTATAAAAGGAATAATGAACTTGAAAAAGGTTCTTAAGCAAGTAGAGATTAACTTAAGTTTATTATTCAGGAGATTAAAGAACGGTTGGGTCAAGTCGGATACGAGGTAAGGGAACTTCTTAACCTAATTACCATTCTTTGGGTTAATCTCATACCTTCAAATTATGTCATGATATTATTATGTCCTATCTTGTATTTGTACTTTCTTTATGTGTACTTATAGTTAATACACATTATAGATCTATTTTATTTTAAAAATGATTTTTGTAAGGGACTTCGTCTCAATCTCCTTTCATTGAGGAATATTTCGTTTTATACACAACTTTCTTTTATATGGTGTATAAACCCCTTTGAATTTTACTTTTATAAAAAAAGAATCTTTTTCTACGAATCGTTTTATTAAACGAAAAAAAGGAATGTTTTTTAACGTACACGGTTACAACGTCCTTTTCCGCCGCCACGAGTATTTTTTGGTCTTTGGCCTCCTCAATAATCCGTTATGTTTTTAAAATGAAATAAATACCATATACTTTTTTATGTATTTTGGTATTGAAAATGGTTTTGATAAAGGATTCTATTATGATATATTGTGATCGAAATGTGGAAATGTTATCATTCCTTTATATTGGATTTATGTTTTATGATTTTTTATTGGTACTTGGACATTTTAACGGGTGGTTACGTTATAAACCATATGACGGGTGGTGCCGTGAATACCAGGATGGGTGGTTACGTTATAACCTCCAATGAATTGGGTATGAAAGTCAGCCGTATGGCTATTCCATTAAGTATGTATGGAAATTGGCCGTATGCCTATTCCATTAAGTGATATGTGTGGAAGTCAACCGTATGGTTATTCCACTTAGGTATGTTTATGTCCCAAGTTACCTTTATATATGTTATGTGTTCTTTATATGGGTTTTATGGTAGTCCTTTGGTTACAAAAAGTTAAGTAATGATACTTTATTCATTGAAGAGTTTTTACTACTTCATGAAGGTAAAGGTATTACTTTGATAGAGTATACATGGTTTACTTGATGTTTGTAAAACTAACAGCTTTCATTCTTTGTGTATCCCTTACTGAGCTTTTTATGCTCACCCCAAGTTTTTTTTATATGTTTTTCACATGACTTAATGAGAAATAAGGTCAAGGATGGGATCAAGTTAATGTCATGCAATATAAAACATGGAACTAGACATGTTTCTTTTAAGAGTTTTTTTTATTATGGAAACTTAATAGAAGTGACTACTTTGTAATCTTTTGATATGTAATAGTTATGTTCTAATCCTCTAAAACTCTAAACCTGAAAAGATCCTCAACGTGAATTATTAATTTATTTCAATATTATGTAAGGTTTATGGTCGGGGCCTTATAGTTGGTATCAATGGTCAGTTTAGACATCTTTAGGAGTTAGAAAATCATTAAATTATAAGTTAATTTATGGTATTACTAAAATGATATAGCATTTAAAGATTACCATGTTTCTTCACCCAAGGTATTTCAGTGTTCAGAATGGTTTTTCAAAGAGGAAACAAGGATGATGTGCTAGGAATGTATACAGATGTAAATGAACTTCTAAATCGGCATCCTGAGATGGTCAGAATCAGAACTAAACAGTTTGTTGCAGTTATGGCTCAGTTGACTCAGGTGATAAATCGGGGTTGTGTTTACTGAAGATATTTTGGTGTTTTCTAAAAGTAAAGAGGAGAATGAAAGACATTTAAGGGTCATTTTGAAAACCTTAAAAGAAAATAAATTGTATGGGAAATTAAGAAAATGTGAGTTTTGGTTGCAACAAATTTCTTTCCTTGGTCACATTGTTTCAAAAGATGGCATAACCCTTGATCCTGCAAAAACCAAAGTTGTTGAAGAATGGCCAAGACCCAAAAATGTAACTGAGATTCATAGCTTCCTTGGTTTGACAGGCTATTACTGAAGGTTTGTTAGAAATTTTTCACGATTATCAAGTCCAATGACTAAGATAACTCGTAATGGTGTTAAGTTCATCTGGACAAAAGAATGTGATGATTGTTTTCAGGAGTTGAAGAGAATATTGGTGAATGCTCCAGTTTTGGCACTTCCTTCCAGGAATGGTGAGTTTGTTATCTATAGTGATGCTTCATTGAAAGGACTTGGTTGCGTCCTAATGCAGAATGATCAGGTAATTGCTTATGATTCACGACAGTTGAAAACTCATGAGGTAAATTACCCTACACATGATTTGGAATTAGCTGCTGTTGTTTTTGCTTAAAAAATTTGGAGGCATCATTTGTATGGAGTAAATTGTGAAATATATACCGATCACAAAAGATTAAAGTATATATTCACTCAGAAATAATTGAACATGAGACAAAAGATATGGCTAGAATTAATAAAGGATTATGATTGTACAATTCATTACCATCCGGGAAAAGCAAATAAAGTGGCTGATGCTTTGAGTCGAAAAAGTAATGCTTCATTAGCAATGTTGCGTTTGGAACGTGATCCTTTGGTTAAAGATTTTATGAACAATGGAATAGAAGTTGTTGGTACAGGTTGTTCTTCTGTTTTGTTTCAGGTATCAGTGAAATCTTCTCTATCAGATAGAATCAAGCAAGCACAGAAGCGAGACAGTGATTTGAATAAAAAGGTAGAGCTGGTTCAGAAAGGTAAGTTGCCTGAATTCAACATTGATAATGATTGTGTTTTGAGGTTTGGGAAGATATTATGTGTGCCTTGTGATTCACAGTTAATGAATGAGTTGTTATGTGAGGCTCATAGTTCCCTGTTTTCAGTTCATCCTGGCAGTACTAAGATGTACATAGATCTGCGGGAGTATTACTGGTGGGATAGAATCAAAAGAGATATTGCTGATTTTACTATGAAGTGTCTGACTTATCAGCAAGTTAAAGTAGAGCGGAAGTTACCGAAAGGGCTGCTTCAGCCTTTACCAGTGCCAGAGTGGAAATGGGAAAACATATCCATGGACTTTTTTGTGAGATTACCGACGACATCTCAAGGGAATAATGCAAACTGGGTTATTGTTGATCGCTTGACTAAATCTGCTCATTTCCTTGCTATACGAGATATTTTTTCCCTAGATCAACTTTCCCATTTGTATCATAAAGAGATAGTCAGGTAACATGGAGTTCCCCTCTCCATTGTATCTGATCATGATCCCAGGTTCACATCTAACTTTTGGAAAGGCTTTCAGAAGTCCTTGGGTACTGAATTAAATTTTAGTACAGCTTTTCATCCTCAATCAGATGGGCAGTCAGAACGAACAATTCAGACCTTGGAGGATATGCTACGAGCTTGTTCGATGGATTATCAGGGAAGTTGGGACCAACATCTTTCTTTGGTTGAGTTTTCTTATAATAACAGCTTTCATTCCAGTATACAGATGGCACCATTTGAGGCATTATATGGGAAGCAGTGTCGAACTCCATCATTTTGTGATGCAGTGGGTGAAAGGAAGCTGATGGGACCAGAATTGGTAGAAAAGATGGTAGAAAAAGTCCAGTTGATTCAGAAGCACAAGAGAACAACTCAAAGAAGGCAGAAGAGTTATGCGGATAACCAGAGGAAGGATCTATCTTTCGAGGTAGGTGATCATGTTTTTCTCAAGGTTTCTCCTAGGAAAAGTGTGATGAGATTTGGTAAGAAATGAAATCTGAGTCCAAGGTTTATTGGACCATATGAAATTCTGGAGAAAGTTGGATCAGTTGCTTACAGAGTGGATTTACCTCAGAGTTTATCTCAGGTACACAATGTTTTCCATGTTTCAATGTTGAGGAAGTATATGCCAGATCCATCTCATGTTTTGAGTCCAGAGGTAGTTCAGCTGGGGGAGAACCTATCTTATGACGAACAACCAGTCCAGATTCTTGACCATAGAGAGCAGGTGTTACGGAATAAGGTGATTCATCAGGTAAAGGTTTTGTGGAAAAACCATATGGTTGAAGAGGCAACGTGGGAATCTGAAAATGCTATGTGGGATAAATACCCCCACTTATTTTGATAAGTGAATAAAATTTTGAGGACGCAATTCCCAAAAGGGGGGAAGGATGTAACATCCAAGGTAATTAAAGAATAATGAATTTTCATATTTATTAATATTTACGAATTAAATATTAATTTTAATTAAAAGGGGTTTCTACATTCGATAGCGTACTCGATACGCAACGTTGAGTTTCTTTGAAAACATAAGTTGCACACAAGTAATAAAATAATATTATTTTAAATGTTAGTTAACAAGTAGCCGTTGTACTGGCGGGAATGGATATAAATAACTAAAATATGATTATATATGTTTTTAAATGTTTTTACATTTACCCAGTAAATAATAAAGGCTTAAAATATAGAAAGAGTTCAATTTTAGGTATTTATACACTAATTTTCACTACGGATTCACTAATCAACTTTTGACGGCGAACCTTCATTAAATATAGTTTTGATAAATCTTATAAATTCTATTGGACCAAAAATAACTCTTCTTTAGAATCAGGACATCAAAATTTACTTTGTGTAAATTGTTGGTACCTTTCCGATAAAGTTCATTTTTTAATGAATACTGTAAAATGTGGTATTTTAATTCAAAACCAATTTTTAATATAATTTATTTATATGATTACATTATCATTTGAATTGGTTTTAAAGTGAAATTAGGATATATTTTTACCATTAAATCCAATATTGGTCGTTGGAATTAATTTCACTTTGAAATCGGAATTAAACTAGTGTCAATCTTTTGATACTTATTGTTTCATAAAAACAAGCTATTTGCTCTGACAGCGGGAATTAATTATTAAATTAATTAATGTGACTTATATGTTTTGAATTTTGTAAAATAGACTTCATTTTTTAATTCTTAATATCAAATATAGCTTAGGGTGAATTTTTGGTAATTTTCTGAAAAACTTCAATTTTTAATGAATAGTGAAACCACTAAGTGGTACTTATAAAAACTGATTTTCCGTTTAAATGAAATTTTTCCATCATTGTGTTTTGATTTTAAAAAATCCGACATACATGGTTGTCATTAAGAAGAAATATTTGGTTCATTGAGATTAAAATAATTTTTGTGGAATAGTAACTTATTAAGTTTTTAATCGCGATTAGAGGTAATTAGTGTAGTTTAAGGTAAAAATAATGCTTTAATAAAATGATATGAGATTGAAACATGTCTTACCCTCATTGGTTGAGTCATGGACTACCAAGAAAAGCCATGGGTCAACTTGGGGACCCCATGGAGCCACTTTGGTTGGTAAATGACATAAATAACTTTTTATTTAATGTAAAAGCAAAAATGACAAAAACATAATATGTTTTACGAAAACAATTTTTACATGGGGTTATAAAGATCATATTTTTGATTATAAATAATCATTGGAAAGATAAAATTATTTCCTACATCATAGTATATTTTTTATAATTTTTAGACATTATATAAATTATATTATTTATGACATCATGATGATGCAGCGATGACTTCATTATTTAACGATTTAAATAATATCGAATGATAATGTAATATCTAAAACCTACACATGTCCACAACCTATTGGATGGGAATATTTCGATGACTTATCATCTTATATTCGAAATATATCAATGTGGGACCTTATAAATTCGATACACTTTTGAAAATAAAGTAATAGTTTCAAGATTTCCAAAAGTGCCCCTCCTCTCCTCTTATAAAAGGCCTCCACCTCTACCTCATTTCACACACTCCTCAAGCCTTTGGATCGGCCATCCCCTGCCCATTTACTCTCTCCACATCCCTCTACTTATCCTAGAGGATTCACTTTGGGCATAATCCTTTCAACGGAACCCTTTAGGCTCAAATCAAAAGGAGTTACACTTTTAAAGGTAATTCATTCTCTCTTGTTCATTTGTTTTATTTTACTTCTCCAACCCCCTAAACTCTTTTTATTTACTTCTTTTGTAACAACACCAGTATCTTAAATATACTAGGATGTTTTTATAAGATTTAGTAGAGCTAAAATCTCACACAACTACATCAAATGGTTAAATAACATACAGTTTCCGTGGATGGCGAAATTCTGCCTCCCGAAACGATGATTGTTCAGTACTCATTTAACACCTTCAAAAGTGTCCATTATGATGTCACTATTTTTATATATGATATATAATATTTTTATTATTTCCTTAAGATTATGTATTTTTCATTTATGGCATACCATTATTGTTTCCATTATAGGTAAACACGATATCTTCATTTTAGGAAGTGCGGACTACCACCCCCTGAAAGTGATTTGATTCGTTAATACCATATGTGGGATGTGTAAAGGATAAAGTTAATGATATTATATATGTTATTATACAGGAATTATAATATACTCTTATATCATTATGATTATATTCCAGAAAATACGAAATAGAAATCGAAGTACCGTTAATGCGTACGTACGTCTTACCGTCTCCAAGAAAGGTGCATTTAATTTCTTACCTCTAAATGTGATGTAATATTATAAATACATGTATATTCTGAATATATATGATATATATGTTATCTAAACCATTAATATCATTCTGGATATAACGAACCTTTGACCAAATTAACAACATGTAAGTGTAAGAAGTCTATTTTTGACTTAAGAACCAAATACCGAAAAAATGAACATTATTAACTTAAATGATTACATGATGTTCATAACATTGTATAAAAGGAATAATTAACTTGAAAAAGAATCTTAAGCAAGTAAATATTAACTCAAGTTTATTATTCAGGATATTAAAGAAGGTTCGGGTCATTTCGGATACGAGGTAAGGGAACTTCTTAACCAAATTACCATTCAATGGGTTAATCTCCTACTTTCAAATTATGTCTTGATATTATTATGCCCTATCTTGTATTTGTACTTTCTTCATGTTTATTTATAGTGAATACATATAATAGATCTATTTTACTTTAAAAATGATCTTTTTAAGGGACATCGTCTCAATCTCCTTTCATTGAGGCATATTTCGTTTTATAGACAACTTTCTTTTATACGGTGTATAAACCCCTTTGACTTTTACTTTTATACAAAAGGAATCTTTTTCGATGAAGCTTTTTACTAAAAGACAAAAATGACTGTCTTTTTAACGTACGCGGTGACAACGACCATTTCCGCCACCACGAGTATTATTTGGTCTTTGGCCTCCCTAACATGCCGTTATGTTTTTAAAATGAAATAAATACAATATAATCTTTTATGTATTTTGGTATTGAAAATGGTTTTGATAAAGGATTCTATTATGATATATTGAGATTGAAATGTGGAAATGTTATCATTCCTTTATATTGGTTTTATGTTTTATTATTTTATATTGGTACTTAGACATTTTAATGGGTGGTTACGTTATAAACCATATGACGGGTGGTGCCGTGAATACCAGGACGGGTGGTTACGTTATAACATCCAATGCATTGGGTATGGAAGTTGGCCATATGGCTATTTCATTATGTATGTATGGAAATTGGTCGTATGGCTATTCCATTAAGTGATATGTGTGGAAGTCGACCGTATGGTTATTCCACTTAAGTATGTTTATGTCCCAAGTTACCTTTATATATGTTATGTGTTCTTTATATGGGTTTTATGGTAATCCTTTGGTTACAAAAAGGTAAGTAATGACACTTTATTCAGTTAAGGTTTTTAAATACTTCATGAAGGTGAAGGTATTACTTTGATAGAGTATACATGGTTTACTTGATGTTTGAAAAACTAACAGTTTTTATTCTTTGTGTATCCCTTACTGAGCATTTTATGCTCACCCCAAGTTTTTTTTGAAATTTTTTTCACAGGCCTTAATGAGGAATAAGGTCAAGCATGGGATCAAGGGAATGTCATGCTACATAAAACATGGAACTAGACATGTTTCTTTTAAGAGTTTTTTTTATTATGGAAACTTAGTAGAAGTGACTACTTTGTAATATTTTGAGATGTAATAGTTATGTTCTAATTCTCTAAAACTATAATCCTGAAAAGATCCTCAACGTGAAATATTCATTTAATTCAATATTAAGTAAGTTTTAAGGTCGGGGCCCTATAGATTTTGGGAATATACCGTGATGGATATTCCAAACATAAACATGAGGGTTACTCCCAATGAAAGAATGTTATGAATGCCTCAAGTTACCATTATGTATTATGATTTCTAGGAGTTATTCATAAAACATATGATTTCATGAGGTATGTTAAAGTGCTTATGTTTTATGAGTAATGTATGATTTCATTGATTCTTAGGTATACATGGAATAAAGTTTTCTTCCCGTATTTTTATATCCCTTACTGAGCATTTTATGCTAATCAAATGTTTTTGAAATGTTTTTCACAAGTCAAGGGAAATTAAAATAATGTGATGATAGTGTTGAGGAAGTGTCACGAAAGAACCCATGTATTATTTTAAATATGGATTGTTTAATGGAAAATAAATGAATACTATCCTTGATGTAACCACCTTGTTTAAATGTGGAATGTAATGCATGATTTAAGATCAAATTCTATAAACTATAAACATGAAAGGATCCTCAATTTGAATCATAGAAATAACCCATTATTAAGTAATGCTTATGGATGGTGCCTTATAGTTTTTATCAATGATCAGTTTAGAAATGATTAGGAGTTATAATTCTATTAAATTATTATCCAAAAATATATATATATTTTCATTATGGTAAAATTGAAAAGATATAGAATTTAAAGATTACCAAATTGCTTTATCTATGACATGTTTCTTCAAAATGCTTTTTCGCAGAGGAAACATAGAATTGGTGCTAGGAAGGCATACAGAATGAAATGACCTTACAAATCACCATCCTAAAATGGTTGAAATTGGAACTGAACAGTTTTTTGCAGTAATGACGCAGTTGAATGAAGAGATAAATGGTGGTGGTATCCATGCATGAGATAAGCCAGATCAACCGCAGAGGAACATGTCAGTGGTGGATCATTTCATGAGGAAACATCCCCAATCATTCAGATGATCATCTAATCATGTGCTACCTGAAGGGTGGATTAAAGAACTAGAGAATATTTTCAATGTCATGAGGTGTTAATACAATCAAAAGGTTAGTCTTGATATTTACCGTTTGGTGGGTGAAGTAGATCAGTGGTGGTTGATGGTTAAAAATATCAGGGATGCTGATGAGATTGATTCTCTTGACTATGATGAGTTCAAAGGTATGTTTCTTGAGAAATATTTTCCTAAGGCTTTTCGACATGGGATGGAAAAACAATCCTTGAAATTGAGGCAAGAGGAATACTCGATGGCTGATTAAGAAGTAATGTTTATTTGTATGGAATGGTTTGATAAAATATTTATCAGAGACATTTATAGTAAAATCAAACATTTTTACTCATGATTAAAGCCAAAATATCGAAGGGCAATAGCTTCTCATGAGTTTAAAAGTTATGAATAGCTTTTTGGATGTGCTGAGAAGGTGGAAATGGAGTTTTCCGATGAGAAACTGTTCTCTGACAACCAACATAAGTAACCGAGGTGGCAGGAGAAAGGGAAGAATCCTTCAAAAAGGTTTTATGGTAAGAAAACTATGTTTCCAGTTTGTGATAAATGTGGTAAAAAGAATGCTAGGGAATGTCTTTTGAATTATGGAAAGTAGTTCTGATGTGGTAAGATTGTACATTGAGCTCTTGATTACACTAGAAAAGATCAGGTTAATGATATGAACAATTTGATTTAAAGTTAGTGAAATGTTTAATGTTCTGTGAGACGGGTCATTATGAAAATTAGTGTCCGACAAAGAGATCGAATGATGAGAAGAAGTTAGACTACAAGTAGAAAGGTGGGGTGAAATCCCTGGAAACTACTTCAGCAGATGTTGGGCCAGAAAATGAAGTGGTATTAGGTACTTTGTTTTTTTATGATTATGTCAATGTGTTGTTTGATTCAGGGTCTACACATTCTTTCATCTCGGAAACATTTTCTGGTAAATTGGGAATTACATCTCAAGAAATGACTCCTGAAATTGTGGTAAAACACCTGGGGGAAATGTTGAGGTAAAAGAATTTATAAGAATTTTTTTATCCATATCCATGGAAATAACCTACTTGATAACCTTATTGTTTTACCTCTAGTAGTGTTTGAAATTATATTAGGTATAGATAGGCTCTTTGTTTACCATGCTAAGATTGATTGTATAGATAAATAAATATTTATTATAAAGTCTTTCAGTTTGTCTAAAAGAATGAACCCTTACTGTTGATAACATATCATGATCCTGATAAAATTGTAAAATATTTGAATGAATGTTACCCTGAACATATTGTTGAAAACAAATGAACCATACAAATTAATGACATGCTAGTGGTAAATGAGTATCCTGGTTTTTTTCTTAATGAGTTGCCTGGAATAATACATGATAGGGAAGTTTAATTTACTGTTGACTTAGTTCCTAATGCTAATCCAATTTGAAAACCCCCATATCAAAATGCTAAAATTGAACTTTTAGAGATGAAAGAGAAATTTCATGATTTATTAAGTAATGGATTCATTTGACCTAGCACATCATCATGGGGTTCTCCTGTCTTATTTTTTAAAAAGAACGATTGTTCAATGAGACTTTGCATTGATAATAGAGCACTGAATAACATCACTTTTAAGAAAAAACATCCTTTACCTCATATCGATGATTTGTCTGATCAGCTCTAGGGAGCTAAGTATTTTTCAACGATTGACTTGAGATCGAGGTACCATCGGTCTAAGATAATGGAAGAAGATATTCTGAAGACTGCTTTTCATACAAGATATGGCCATTATGAATTTGTAATTATACATTTAGGGTTAACCAATGCTCCGGTTTTATTTCATGGACCTTATGAATATAATTTTTCATGAGTTCTTTGAAAAGTTTTTGGTTGTTTTCATTGATGATATTTTGGTGTTTTCTAAAAGTATATATGATCATGAAAGTCATTTAAGGGTCATTTTTCAAACCTTAAAAGAAAAGAAATTGTATGGGAAATTTAGCAAATGTCTGTTTTGGTTGCAAAAAAATTATTTCCTTGGTCACATTGTTTCTAAAGATGGAATAATTATTGTTCCTAAAAAAACAATGGTTGTTGAATAATGTTCAAGCCCCACAAATGTAACTGAGATTTTTAGTTTTCTTGGTTTGGCAGGATTTTACCGAAGGTTTGTAAAAAAATTTCCATGGATGTCCTATCCATTTACTATGCTAACTTGGAAGGGTGTTATGTTTATCTGGACAAAACAATGTGATGATTTTTTCCAGGAATTGCAAATACTATTGGTAAATGTTATAGTATTGGAACTACCTTCCATGAATGTTGAGTTTTTATCTTCATTGATGCGTCATTGAATGAACATGGTGTAGTCCTAATGTAGAATGATCAGGTAATTGCTTATGCTTCACATTAGTTAGAAACTCATGAGATAAATTACCCTACACATGATTTAAAATTAGTTGCTTTTTTTTCATTAAAAACTTGAAGGCATCATTTGTATGGTGTAATGTGTTAAATATATACTTATCACAGAAGTTTAATGTATATATTAACACATTAATAATTGAACATGAGATAGAGGAGATGGTGAGAATTAATCATGGATTGTGATTGTATGATTCACTACCTCCCATGAAAAGAAAATAAAGTGGAAGATACATTGAGTCGAAAAAGTAATGCTTCATTAATCATGATTTGTTTTGAACGTGATCATTTGGTAATGGATTTGATGAATTTTGTCTTGGATGTTGTTGGTTCAGGAAACTCATCTTTTTTGTTTCAGGTATCAGTTAAATTTTCTCTATCATACAAAATTAAAAAAGCATAGAAGCAAGATAGTGAGTTGTAGAAAAAGGTAGATCTAGTTCAGAAGGGTATGTTTCCTGAATTCAACATTGAAAATGATTGTGTTTTGAGATTTTGGAAGAGAATTTTTGTGCCATGTGATTCACAGTTGAAGAGAGAGTTCTTATTTGAAGCTCATACTTCCCCTATTTGAGTTCATCCTAGCAGTACAAAGATTCATAGAGATCTTCAGGAATATTACTGGTGGGATGGAAAGAAAAGAGATATTTCTGATTTCACTATGAATTGTTTGACTTTTAAATAGGTTAAAGCAGAGCTGTAGTTACCAAAAGGGGTGATTCAGCCTTTTCCAGTGCCAAAGTGAAAATTAGAGAATTTATCCATTGATTTCATTGGGGGATTACCAAAAACACCTCGGGGTAATAATTCAATCTGGGTTATTGTTGATCCCTTGACTAAATCTGAAAATTTCCTTTCTATAAGAGATATGTTACCTATATAAACTTCCTTGATTATATCATAAAGATATAGTCAGGTTACATGGAGTTCCCCTCTCCATTTTATCTGATCGTGATCCCAGGATCACTTCTAACTTTTGGAAGAGCCTTCAGAAGTCGTTTGGTACTGAATGAAATTATAGTACATCATTTCATCCTCAATCAGATGGGTAGTCAAAACGTACAATTCAGACATTGGGGGATATGCCACGTGCTTGTTCAATGGATTATCCTATAATTTGGGACAAACAATGTCACGACCCCCTCCCCACAAAGTGTACCCCTCCTGGGCCGACAATGTGAAAATATAGATAATGACCCCCGAGTCCTGCCTCCAGTAGGTTTCGGGATGGCGACTAGCACTGAGGGTATAATAACATACAAATGGGAGGAATTACCCTCTAAGAGAACACATGTAGAATAGAGAGATAGAATAGACTCCAATCAACTCCAACATAGAACTGAGATACAAAAGGAAACCAAGTACATATATGAAATGTCATGCAAAAGTACTACAAATGAAAGGGGGAAAACTCAAAGTACCCAAAAGAATGTGAAACGGCAGTGACCGCAAGCCCCAACAGCTCCTCCTACAACCGCAAGCCAGTAGTAATGAGATTGATCTCCATCCTTCTCCATGTGACGTGAAATATAGTTAATATGTACATAGGGTGAGTATAATAGTATACTCAGTAGGATCCTCCCCAAGCATCTCATGCCAAAGTAAAGAAAGCATGCTAAAGCCCAGTGAACAACAAGTGAAACTAACTCGTTACCTAAACAGGTATACTAAGTTCCCATCCTCACCATGGCTACTCTCACCAAGTAACACATACAAGAATATAGCATATATTAAAGAATATCAAGGGTACCCCGCTACTACTTCCCCACTGGTTTTCCGCTTTGCCCCAATGACATACATCCTGTGCATCTCTCTCCAAAGGCTTGCCCACAGACACCTGGGCTAAGCTCCACAATCTGCAACTTGTGCACCACATAGGCTTGCCCGCAGACACCTGGGCGAAGCACCACACCGTCCTCACAACCAAAAGTAACCAGGTAGTTTCTGAGAGCCACCACAGCTCACATAACGTGTATCATACATCGGGTATAATACGTCAATCCATTACAGCCCATACTCCGAGTAAGGATCCTCAAGCCATCATAGCCTATACACATTACACCTATAGTATTCCATAGGATACTATATCCAGAATATATGTGTGTGAATAACCACAAGCCATTATGGCCCTCGACACACATATATGGGGTAACTAACCGTTGTGCCTCATGGCACACGTATCTACCAAGAGAAGAGAGTGGGCCCAAAGGGGGTAGTCAGCCATTCAACCTCCCATCAGAATGTTAGGGAAAACACCTCCCCAGGGCTCAGAATCCCTAGGGTGTCAGTTGCCCTTACCGACAGGGTAGAGTAGCATATAGAAACACAAAAAGTACAGAATATATATAACTCACAACCACACTATGGGCATTACCTAGTCATAGGAACAACTGCAGCTAACGTCTCTCAAACTCTAGGCTGCTACTTCTAAGACTAGGTATCCTATAAGCACACAACCATTTAAAGAGAATTATTAGATTACTCCATTCTCATTTTATCAGTTCCACTATAAATCAATTAATTCTTTAGACATTAATTAACCATGAGCAATTTACCACATTAAACTAAATTGGCATCACATTCAAAAACTGCTCCTTTTTAGGATTCACATCACTATTAAATTCCAGTTTCTCCATCCCCATGGATTATCACCATTTAAACAAACTTTCATTATGGAATTACCTTCCCCATATTCCCAGGAATTCTAGAAAAGCATCCTATGCTACTGAACACAAAGGGCTCAACACGGTGAGTAGATATACAACCCGTCGAGCCTTTGCCGCATATAGCAAGAGCATAGACCCATCCTCCTTCGAGAGGCTAAACACGGAAAGCACGTGGCATAGCCCGCGTGTCTTCACCTCCTTCAGAAAGAGGGTATGAAAAACCAGCTGCCTTGAGCAGTGGGGAAAAGTAAAGAAGATAAACAACCAAAACAAACCACCAACATCAAACCATCACATTTATCTCATACCATCATCCTTGGTGTCCTCCCCAACACCCACATGCATAAAACGATACATCTCGCCACGCTAGGCGTCATCCGCTGCCACAACCACAAGTCTCTATGCCTCCACATATCACAACAGCCATCCAGGCTCACATCAAATCACAAGCAGCAGGAAATTAATGATCACAAAATGGGCTCTCGGCCCTTTAACAAGGAATTCAGCCTTCATACAAGATGAGCACTCAGAGCTCCAAACCACAAGGCATTCAGCCTTACAAGTAAGCGGGTAACTCAGAACCCTTTTGAAATTTTCGAACTAATAGTTCTTTAATCCATCTTGAGTTAACAGATTCATTAACATG
The DNA here is from genome assembly GCA_963277665.1 of Viscum album. NCBI lineage: Eukaryota > Viridiplantae > Streptophyta > Magnoliopsida > Santalales > Viscaceae > Viscum > Viscum album. Next base: position 902,328 of record CAUJRU010000294.1, on the reverse strand, counting down.
CCTCTTTATCTTTAGCCAATTATTTAACAAATAATTCCGGCTTTACGTTCTTTATCAATTTCCATCATGAACGAGCAACTAATTAAAGAAAATCATAGATATCACTCTATCTAGGAAAACATGAGGCAAACTGTTATCACGGTACAAAGAAACAACATGAGATCAACCAATTCGTTTAATCCGGTTCAAGTATTTAATTAGGTCAATTTCATTGTGATCCAAAGGGTTAAATCATGCTAACTCTACATTTGCACATAAATAATTAGAGAAGCCATGAATCCCCTACCTTGAAGAGTTCTTGACGTCCTTTATCCACACAACGGGTCACAGTCCTCTTCTCCTCACGACAGCTTATATGGAAGAACGATCGACACAACTTGGTTGCATCAAACAGAGCGGAACTGATCCGAGCAACGTTTGATTGTGAAACTCCTACGAGAATGATTGCAAGGTTCTAGCGTCTCATAGATGAGAACCAGTAGGAAGAACAACAAAGAATGATATCTCGTTCCCTTTAAAAAAAATTAGAGAGGTGACAGTTTAAGATCCGATTTATTCTCCATTAAAAATGGATCGCATTAACCCACGCGTTTTGACCAAGTAAAAACATCCTGGCCTTAGGAATAATTAATATAGGATTTATGGCCTTTGAATCGGCCTTAAATTCTTTAATATAAGGTTTTAAAAGTATTTTACGTCAAAGTAAACGTCAAATTTATGAAGCTGAAAACACTGTTCACATACTCAAAATTTGGCAAAGTATGGAATCAGTAGCTCTTAGGATTCTAGAAACACTGTACAAGTCCACTGATAGAAGGTCACCGATAGAACCTGACCGATAGAAGCACTGTTCAAGTCTACCAATAAAAGTCCACCGATAGAACCTCACCGATAGAAACACTGTTCAAGTCTACCGATAGAAGTCCACCGATAGAACCTCACCGATAGAATTACTGTTCAAGTCTTCCGATAGAAGTCCACTGATAGAACCTCACCGATAGAAACAATGTTCAAGTCTACCGATAGAAGTCCACCGATAGAACCTCACCGATAGAAACACTGTTCAAGTCTATCGATAGATGTCCCCTGGTAGAACCTCACCGATAGTAACACTGTTCAAGTCTACCGATAAAAGTCCACCGATAGAACCACTCCGATAGAAACACTATTCAAGTCTACTGATAGAAGTCCACCGATAGAAACTCACCGATAGAAACACTGTGCACTAAACCTCACCGATAGAAACACTGTTCACTGAACCTCACCGATAGAAACAGTGTTCACCGACCGATACTGTTCATAAAAATGGAAAAACTGTTCCCAGAACTAGAAATTTGGCAATGTGCTAGCCGAGCTACTGCTAGACTGCGGCTACCAGTATACCGAGCTACCAGTACGCCGCGACTACTGGTAAACCCAGCTACTAGTAAGCGGCGGCTACCTGTAGGCCGAGCTACCGGTAGGCAGCAGCTACCGATAGACCGAGCTACTGGTAGGCAGCTGCTAAAGGATAAGTCACCTTGACCTTCCGGAACACCTCCAACACCACATTTTCACAAAGTAATGGATCAGGGAGGTCCAGTCCATTACAAACAACATTCATTGGTTATGAATTCTTATAAAAACTGTTTTTCTTCCATTGTACAGATGGAACCATTTGAGGAATGATATGGGAAGCGGTGTCGAACAACAGATTTTTGGGATGAAGTGGGTGAATGGAAGTTGATGGGACAAGAATTGGTAGATGATTTGGCAGAAAAAGTTCAGCTGATACAGAAACACATGAGAACAACTCAGAGCAGGAAGAAAATTTATGCAGACAACATGACGAAGGATCCCTCTTTTGAGGTAGGTGATCATGTCTTCTGTAATGTTTCAACATGGAAAAGTGTGATGCGATTTAGTATAAAAGGAAAGCTAAGGCCAAGGTTCAATGGACAATATGAAATTCTGGAGAGAATTGGATCAGTTTCATACTGAGTATCTTTACCTCCATGATTATCTCATATACACAATGTTTTTCATGTTTCAATGTTAAGGAAGTACATTCCAGATCCATCTCATGTTTTGAACCAAGAAGTAGTTCTGATTGAAGATAATTTTTCTTATGTGGAATAAATGTTCTATATTATTGACCATAGGGATCATGTGTTTCAGAATAAGGGGATTCATCAAGTAATGGTTTTGTGGAAAAACCACATGATTGAAGAGGCAACATGGGAATCTGAAAATTCAATGAGGGATAAATACCCCCACTTATTCGATAAGTAAATAAATTTCGGGGATGCAATTTTCTAAAGGGGGAATGATGTAACATCCCAAGTATGTAATGAATAATATATTTTCATATCTATGTATATTTATGCATTATCTAGTGTTTTAGAGAAACAAATTGAGAATAAATCCAATCACAAGCATAGAATACTATAATATTTTTAACATATTGTTTTACCGCCTTTTGATGGAAACCCATTTTTAAATATATCTTTTTTACAATTTTATAAGCTCTATTTGTAAATATAAACTTATTATTTAGACTTGGGACATCGAAATTTACTTTGGATAAATTTTTGGTATTTTTCTAACACTGTTCATTTTTTTAATGAATAGTTAACAATACATTATTTTACATTAAAACTTTTTTTATATAATTTAATTATATGGTTAGATTATATTTTTAATTTTTTTAATGTTTTATTAGAATATATTTTTACCATTTAATCAAATGGTGATATTTATATTTAATTTCACTTTGAAATTCGACATAACCAATTGTCAATCTTTCGATAGATAATGTTTCTTATAAACAGGATATCAGTTTTGACAGCTGGAATTAATTATAAAATTAATTACTACAAATTCTATGTATTGAAATTGGTAAAATAGTCATAATTTTTTAATTTAGAATATCAAATATATATTAGGGTGAATTTTTGTTATTTTTCTGAAAAACATCAATTTTTGATTAATAGTGAATCCACTAAGTGGTAGTTAAAAAACTGATTTTTCATTTAAATGAAATTTTACCGCTTTTGTGAATTGAATTTTAAAAATCCAACATACATGGTTGTCATTATTAAGTAAATGTTGGTTCAATTAGATGAAAATAATTTTTGGTGAATAGTAACTTTTTAGTTTTATTAACAGTGATTAGAGGTAATTAAGGTAATTTAAGATTAAAATAATATTATAAAAAAATAAAAATACAATTGACACATTTACTACCCTTATTGAATGAGTCATGGTCGACAATGAAAATCCATGGGTCAATTTTCGGACCCCATGGATCCACGTCGGTTTGATAATGAAATTAATACCTTTTTATTTAATGTAAAAATAAAAATGTCACAAACATGTATTGTTTTACTATAACAATTTTTACATGGTGTTATATAATTGATATATTTGACTATAAATATTCATTAAAAAGAAAATGAGATTTCCTACATCCTGATAAATTTGTTTTATAATTTTTTGATATTAAATAAATAAATTAGTTTATGACACCATGTTGATTTATTGATTACTTCCTTAATGAATGAATTAAAAAAATGATAAGATAAGGTAAATTATAAGACATAAACCTGTAAAAAACCTATTGTATGGCTGTATTTAGAACCCTAATCACCTTACCCTATAAATATTTCATTTTGGGACCTCTAAAATCTGAAAACCATTTTATAATAACGTTACATTTCAAGACATTCGAAAAGTGACACTCCTCCCTCTTATAAAAGGACCCCACCTCTACCCACTTACCCACACCACTGAAGCACATGGATCGTCCAAACTTTTCTCATATTATCTCACCAAATCCCTATCTTACTCCTAGATTCCTCACTTTGGGCATAATTCTTTGCAAGAGAGCCTTTGACTCAAATCAAAAGAAGTTTCCTGATTTAGAGATAATGTCTTCTCTCGAGTTTCTTTCTTTTATTTTCATTCTTCACTCTCCACTATCATCTTATTATTTGATCCCATAATAACACCAACATCAAAAATATACTAGGATTTTGTTATGATAAGTATTCTACCTATAGTTGCACACACCTCCGTCTAATGGTTAAAGAGCATACTGTATCTATGGGTGGTGAATTACTGCCTCACGAAATGATGATTGTTCAATCTTATTTTAACACCTTTAATGGGGGGCATTATGATTCCATTGTATTTATATATGATATATATTATATTTTTTCCTCTCTATTGTTGTGTATTTTATATATAAAACACACCATTATGAAATTGTATGTTGTGCAAATGCGATAATTTCATCTGAGGAAGTGTAAACTACCGCCTCCTCAAGTGATGTGACTCGTTGATTCCAAACACCGAATTTATAATGAATGCAATTAATGAACATATTTTACCTATATGACATATATATTATACGGGGATTATAATATATATATATGTCTCATTTATTTTTAATTCCTTTAATATGATAATGAAATGAAAGTAGCGTTCATGCGTACGTAAAACCTACTGTATCCATGAACGGTGAATTTAATTTTTTGTATGTAAATGTAATGGAATAGTATAAAATGAATATATACTGGAAATATATGATATATAAATCATTAATACCAATATATAGATGATTTACTTATAACTACATGGGCAATTCATTTCAAACAAGTTGATTTTTAACTCATGTACCGGACATTAACAAAACATATGATATAAACTCACATATTTAACTAATTATTATAACATGATAGTATTTGATATGAATTGAGTAATAAACATTAAAGGAATTCCTTAAGAAATTTTAAATTGCCCAATTTTTTTTATTCAGGATTATAAATAAACCAACAAGACAAGTCAGACTTCAGGTAAGAGACTCTGTCTCAGTCTCCATGTGTTGAGGCATAATTCAATTTATATACGACCTTAGTTTATTTGTGGTATAAGAAACCCTTTTGGTATTTAATTTCATTCAAAAGAAATCTTATTACATGAAGTGTGTTACTAAATGAAAAAAGAAATGTTTTTGTCTTATGTATGTGGATACAATGACTTCTCTATCGGCATTACCAATATTTGAGTTTCGGCTTCCTATATAATCCATAATTTTTTAAAAAAAAGAAAAATAAATACCATTATTTAATATTCAATTATTTTGGTATTTAAATTGGTTTTGATAATTTTTTTTATTATATCAAGGTGTTGCATTGATATCTTGTGATTGAAATGTGGAAATGTTATGTTTCCTTTATGAATTTTTATGTGATACGATTATGTTATGGATCTAGGGAATTGTTTAAGAAGATGAGTGGTTCCATGATAAAATAAGGGAGGGTGAGCCCAATATATCTCTCAAATTAATTGGGTAACGCAAAGGAGTTAAACACTAAGGTTTCTCCGAAGATATTTAGGGAATATACACTGACAGGTACTCCAAACGTAACCATTAGGGTTACTCCCTACGTAACAATGTTATGAATTCCTCAATTTACATTTATTTCATATGAATTATATGATTTATTCATAAATCTTATGAATTCATGAGGTATTTTAAAGTGATTATGTTTTATGAGTAAATTATGATTTCATTGATTCTTATGTATACATGGACTAATGTTTTCTTCAATTATTTTTATATCCCTTGCTGAGATTTTTATGCTCGTCCCATGTTTTTGAAATTTTTGTCATAGGTCAAGGGAAAAGTACATGATGGGATGATAGTGTCAAGGACATGTCAAGAAGGAACCCATGTTTTATTTTAAATATGTTTCCTTTTATGAGATAAAATTGAATAATGTATTTTATGTAACCACCTTGTTTAAATGTGGAATGTAATTCATGATTTATGATCTAATTCTCTAAAACTCTAAACATGAAAAGAACTTCAATGTGAATTCCTGAAATAACTCAATATTAAGTAATGTTGAAGGCATGGTCATTATATAAATATTCTATTTTCCTAGGATGTTTAAATATAAATAAAGTTTCCGCTATTTAAGGCATATCATGAGTGAACATTTGGTTTTTTAGCCTTTATCTATCCATATTTGGATGTGGGAGAAATGACAATGTATTTTGTAATAGGTCTCTCTGGAATGGTTAAAAATCATGATTCCATATGGGTGAAGGTGGAATGGATCAATAAATAATGCTCATTCCATCCTTATTCATGAGTCATCTATTGTGGTTGATCTATACAAAATCTATATCTGAGAAGTTGTAAATAGACATTTCATACATGTTTTGATCACATTAGACAAAGATCCGAGTTTTACCTGTCATTTCATGAAATATATAATTAAATAATGTAGGAATCATATATTTATTAGTACCTCATATCATCCTCCTATAGATGATAAAAATGGAATGATGATACATAATTTGGAAGACACATCACAGGATTTTGTAATGGATTTTTTTGATCATAGGGAATATATGGTTTCATTGGTGGATTTCCCATATAACAATATTTATCAAGTCTTAATACCATTGGCCCTATTTTAATCATTGTTTGGGTGTCCATGTAGGTATCCATTGTGTATGTTTGAATCATGAGAGGCTTTCTTAGTTCGGATGATCCTCGTACATAAAAAATGAAGATGATTCAATTGATAAGGAAATATATAGTGGCATCTCAGATTCCACATAAATATTATGTGGATCATCGTCAATGACCCATGAAATTTTTCATACATGGAAATTTTTTCTTATGAATTTATCAATTTATTGGATATCATCATTATAAGATGAATGTAATGTTATCCCCACGGTACATAGGACCTTTTTAGATAATGGAATGTGTTTGTACATTGGAATATTTGTTGTAATTTTCAATATGATTAGTCTGGTGCACAATCTATTTCACATATATCAATTGAAAAAGTATTATCCTAATCCATACCATGTGATTCTATTCGATCATGTTAACCTAGAGCTTTATTATTCATTGGTACATATCTCAATACAATTTTTTAATAGGGAAGATAATGTACTACGTGAAAAAAGAATCAGTCTTATGATCAATTTGAGGGAACATAGTCATTATTAGTAAAATTCATTCAGACTATGAGAAATAAATTAATGATAAATGTATCCAAATATTTAACAAAAATTATGGTTTTCCACTTTTTAGGGATGTTAATATAATTGGTGTTGAGAATATAATACCCCCAATTTCCAGTAAGTATCTCATTCCATAGGTTTTTTATGTTTGCAATGTATATAGGGGATAATTGGGAGAGTCTAGAGATCATATGGTTTTTTGAATCATTTATATCGGTTTATAGTTTGTGTAGTATTTTTAAAACCCTAAAACACAATTAAGAAATTGTGAACACTGACACATGGGCTAGAGGGATGCTTCATGGAAAGTTGATGATTTTTTCCAAAATCCTAAAAAATCATAGGGGAAACCATATAAATTTTATCATGTGTTGAACAATGATATCTCACATTTTTTACATAGTTTGGTAGTAATATCATCCAAAAATACATTCTCTCCATTACAGAAGATATATGAGGAATATTTCCACATAGTTTCTATAACATTGTGACTAAACCCTATGAATTAAAATGTCATATCCTAAAATTGTAGATCTAATGTGTTTTCCCAAAAAAGCTTCGTTTCATTCCACAATACATACATAACATGGTAATTGTACCTATCAAGGCTTTTAAAACCACTCTCCCATTGAATTTGTAGTGATCCCGAGGCATTCTTTAGTGTAATCTGGCTAGATTGAAATGGTAAGTCATTATTTGTTGTAGTATTAGATGGGTTTTCAAAGGCCCTTATTCATATCGCTCATGTTTTCAAAGATCCACATTCAACGGTGTTTGATATAAGATTGTGGAAGAAAAATATTTCTATATATGGTGTTTTTTTATTTGAGACGTAATATAAGGCAGGTTCATAGAGATTTAACATAATTTCATGGGTTTTTAACTTCCATTCTTAATTTTCATCATAAAACTTGTGGTAAGAGGATTCCCTATTGAATACAATATTTAGAACATTAATGATTAGTTTAATATTGAATAATTGATCTATATTTCTTATGAAATTTGAGTAAATATAAGGGTAGAAAAATTCGTTAGTGATGGTTTCTAGATTGGTGTGAAAACATATAATTATTGTGCATTGTTCTTTCTGAAATTATATTAATGTAGTGATTTTAAAATGGATTCTTGATTTAGATTATAAAACAAGGATTTCAATATATAGTGTGTTTTATTGAAATGGTTTTGGACTGATTTTATTTTCAGGGTTATTAGTTATACTTTGTGTGTTTGTGTTCAAATTTCATTTCATGATTTGGTTGATATATGAAAAAATTCACAATGCCAATGTTGTTTTGAAATAGATGATTTAATTACATTGGGAATAAATAGTTGTTTTTTTTGAATCAACTCATAATTAACGAACATTCATAAGAAATCATGCCTTTGTAGATGTGTGGATTAGTGTATTGGAATGGGTATTTGAAATATGATATATTGAAACTCTTTGGGAACATAATTTGGTTAACTTTCTTTCATATTGAGGTTGTATGGGAAAAAAATTACATTAGAACTTGTTTATATTTTTATATAAAATTTTATATATATATAATTATTATTTTAAAATACAATAAATTCCCAATGTAATAGATTTTTCGAAAACACATTCAATTTCCATGGAACCAACCAAACATTGTTCTAAAACCATTTCATTATTTACTCTTTGGAATACCCCACACCAATCCAGACATCCACTCATCTATACTTGCATTCATAGTTATTATGGTTCTATTAAAATGTGATTTTTATCAAGGATCAACCATGTCGTCACAAGGTAATTAGATAATATGTGCCAGTACACATTTGGCCCCGAACACAATGTTGTATTTCAACCAAGTCTCATAATACAATATCAACACACACTTCTAGTAGTCCTAATAACCATGCTAATATAATAATTCCAAAAAAATTCAATAAAAAAAATTATTGTAAATATTGTACAAAAAACCCAAATCTCTATACTATTTTTACTATACCATTTTAGAATTATTTATCAAATCATATTATTAAATAATTCCATTATTTCACAGATACACACAAACCAACACTGATGAACATTTCCAAAAGTCATTGCACAAAAATTTCAAAATAAACATCAATCAATATAATCAATTTAAATCTAATAAATTGTATTATAAATAGATTATTCAAGAGTGAAACCATCCAACATAGGTTATATGATTAAAATGAAAAATGACACTAAAATCCCATGATACCGAGTTAAATCTCTATGAACAAAATTTATATGTATTCCCTTATAAAAATGTAAAAATATAATAATAATTGAAATACACCATCTGTGATATGACCACAGTAGTTTTATATCTACAAATTTGGGAGTTATGGATAATAGGTTCTATGAAAATCTATTATGAATGAAAAAGAACGATGAATTACCATGACAACAAGCATCAATACACCATGAAATTATCTTGATTGATTTTAATATCAAGAGGATTGGTTCACAAACCATTGATGGGATCAAATTACTCATTAGAGAAGTTTTTGGACAAGAATAATGAATTTTGTGGATAAAATTCATTAGATCCACTATTTATGTAACGTTTGATCTACACATTTTTTTGTTGCACAGTTAGCCAAATTGTGTGATTACTGTGCTCTTGAAGTTTACTTAATGAAGTCCTTGTATGGTTGGCTCACACAGTTTCCAAACCACATTCCAACCATGATAATGATCATTTTCCAACATATTCTTAATAAAAAACAATAACTCAAAGGATTTCGCAATGTTTGGACGAACCGTGTGCCACCCATGAACCTTCCCTTTATACCCCATATCATTGTGAAAGGGTTCCTATGATTGTTTCAGGGTATCCTAAAATAATTAACTAATAGAGAAACTCTATAAAATAATCAAAAAATACAAAACTTATACAAAATCATCAAATAATTAACAATATACTATACATACATAAAACATCATAACATGGAATATTACATGAAATTGTTAGTACATCCGGATGATTCCTATATCTATTGAAGAGAACCACAATAATATATTTCTGAGAATTTTCTATGGGACATTTTTCTATATGGATTGTGATGTTTACAGGAGATGTGATGATTCATTACACATAACTTCTTGTATGGAGACGTCTGATGTTGTGCATCACACGTAACACCCCATCATTTTTTAAGATGAACATCATCTTTGATATTGTATATGACACACAACACCATCCTTATAATATTATGTAACACCCTTAGAATATATGGTATTTTTTTGTAAAAAAATCAATATTTTTGATTATAAACGATTCACAAAACAATACGTTTAGTGAAAACAGGATACACTATTGAAGAATTCATATGAAAAATAAACATTATATCATTTTCATTATATAGGAAGATATTTATATGAATTAACAAATTATAAAAATTATATATTTTTCAAATGTATAAGGTAAATTCAATTGATATCTACACATTATAATTATATTAAGAACCTTTTGATAGAAATAATAAAATTTTCACAAAATAGTAATTTTCTAAAAGTATGAATAGTAGTGCATTGATAAAATAACATTAAATTTATTTTAATATTTTATTAATATTTATTTTTAAAAGAAAATCTACTTTTCTGAAATCAATAAAATAAAATATACATTATGTAAATGTTTTATATTGTCACAACAATGTTTAATTTTTCATTGATTAAAAAATGATGATGTTTTATAAAACTTTTAATTTTAATTTAATGAATTTTTATTTCCCATTTAATTTTATTCGTCAGTTAAATGTAGAAGTAGTGAAATATTATATATAATAATTCCAATATATTCATTGAAATCTACTTCAAATCGATTTTTTATATTATTTTTACTGAACTGATGGAATTTTTTATTATGGAAAACTCATTTTCAACTCATTTACAGGTTTAATTTTAAATTAATACAAACCACTTTTTGGGTGATAAATTTGTAAAAATGTAATCTATATGTGTGATAAGAAAAATATATTGTATATTATAACTATACCATAATATTTTACAGAAACTAATAGTAAATTTTTTTATAAAAAATACCACGGTTTTCGTAATCATGTGTTTTCTAATGTGTAAAGGAAAAAAATTCAAGGGTCAAAAAAAGAGAGAAATCATGTATAAAAACAACATTATATTCATATATTCAACTTATCTACAATAAATTTCAACTATTTTCCATTTCAAAACCATTTTTCAGGTCTAAAACGTGGGTGTAATATTATTTGTTTAAAAATTCTATGTGTGACCTCTCCCGCACTCATGAAAGCCCTCACACTCTATTATCTTCATAAAAAATACAAAATACATATTATTAAATAGAAACTAACAAAATTACTCAATAAATTATAACCAAATTACTATAATCATTTGTTATATTATAAATTCATCATAGAAAGACTTTTTTGGTAAACCAATATATGTTATATGAAAAGAGGTAACATTCTTAACCTAGAAATTTTTTCATTTCCTCCTATAACTATTTTATAAAGTTTTATGTAATGATTATATATTGTGATAAAAATTATAAATATTTATATATTATTTATTGAAGTTAATTACTTATTACTATATCCTCCTCTATCAAATGGGAAACAAAACTGTTGATTGAGTATATGGCGGACTGATTCCTTGTGAATATAATTAATTTACTTTCCATCACCTCTTCTCAAGGATGGATAAAATAATGTATCAGATATTAATGTAAGTAATTTTTTATGTATTTTAATATTATAAATATTTTATCACAAGTATCTAAACCGTTTAAAATCATTATTGAAAATGGTAATGTTTCTCATGTATATGGAGGTCTCCCACATCACTAAGTGATGTGAATCATTTTTCAAATAATATTTAAATGGATGGTAAAAAAGGATCAATTTTATATTTATATATATATCCTTGACATTTTTAACATTATAAAAAATAAATATATCATATAATTTCTTACCATTCCATCCGTTTAATAAAAACATCTTTTTTGTGTATGGTGGACTACAACCACATAAAGATATGAGATTCAATTTATTTCCACATAACATGGATGGTATATGTAAGTGTAATTGATGATATAATATTACATTTATGATATAATTATTTATCTGAGAAGTTAAAATAATCGGTATCTTATATCTTTCATGATATTTGAAAAATAGAAACATTACTCATGAAAATATATGCCAGACGTCCCCAATTATTAAAATATTTTCTAACAATATTTAATGGTTTATTGTATTATTTTAATTTCTTTATAAATTTTATAATTATTACAATATAATATAAATATATATATATACTATTAAATAAGAATTTGTTTGACATTAGTTGACTCATTATTGTAATTTTGGCCATAATTGTTGATTATTTTATCAAAACATTCAATGTGAAATTAATTGGTTATGTAATTTATTTTGAAATGGTATGATGTAAAATAAGTGAAAAATATATTGATAATGTTTCTTATAAATTAAAAAAAAATTAATTATTCTACTATTCATAATCATAATGGACGTATGTGATGATTCATGGTCAAGGTAAATGTATGAGTCTCAAAACATATATCATTGAAAAAGAATTTCATATATATGACTAAATTCCTGTTTAATGGAATATATTATTCCCCATTACATTATATATCATGAATAGTCAAAATTATTGAATTCTAATTTTATCGATAATCAAATTCATTAATGAGCAGTTATAATTATTAATATAATGAAGTGTTATATGTTTATGTTTTAATTTCATCTTAAGTGGGATCACATTTACTTGTATTTCCAATGTAGGGATTTATTCAATGATTATATTATAATAACCTACAGTTTTGACCTCCTATTTTTATTTTGAAATATTTCAAATAATTATTCCATTTATATCTCATTAGTAGTAAAAAATATCTATAAAACATTTTTAAAGAAAAACATACTTCATTTATCTCATCAGTAAAAAATCATTTTCAACCACATCAATGTTTTCTAAAATAGAAAATAATTTTTATTAATATGATCATATAAATTTTAAAATATTTTTTAATTTATTTATTATTTTTCATAAAAATTTCTTAAAACGAATCATTGTCGATTTAAATTAGGATATTTTTCCACATTTACTAGAAATGTGACAAGAATATTTATTTTCCCATATCTTACATGAATTTTATTTCCCTCTATAAATTCTATTATTTTAAAAGTATCTCAAAATATAATTTTTTACAGATATTATCAATGAATAATTATTCCAAAATATTTTTTTAATATTTTTTTTCAATAATTTATTAAAATTATATTAAAGGTTATTTTTAACACAAATATCATATTTAATTACCCAAAAAAAAATTTATTCATTAACAATAGTTATAATTATTGTTGGTGAATTATTATAGTATTTATCTATTTGTATATGAAATAAATACATAGATTATCCTCCCTTCCATTTATGGGGTAATACATGACTTCTGATAATTTATATAATTCCATCATTAATATATTTAATTTAATTATGACATCATGCACGATGGAGAATCTCATTATCCTTCCATGGGTAATTCATATGTTAGGTATTATGATTAATTTAATTTATATGGAAAATATATATCATGAATATGTTGTAATTTTTTTTTCATAGATTTTCATTTAACTAAATTTTTAATTCTTTAATCTTGTGTGGCGTCATGTATGGTATTAGGGAGTAAATGTAATTTTTTTGGGACTTTTTCCACTATTTGATACTATCATGATAGTCTCTCCCAAAAACATGTATGTAATATTTTTTATTATTTCCATATTTTGTATGATGTTATGATAATATGATACCATGTTATTTATTATATGCATCCATGTGATTACATACGAAGATCTTTTATTATGAAATCATGTTATATCATTGACTCACATTTTATGTTTCCTTATTATATTTATTCCCATATTGTGCATTCATTATCACTTATTTATTCTTTGCATTATCTAGGTTTTGAAATTAAATTTATTGATTTCAAATAGATCTAGGAGATAAGAAAGAAACAAATTAATGATTACAAGTTTTCGTTTAAAATAATGTATTGTGATACTAGTTTTCAAAACACTATAGGAATCATGATATTTGTGTTGTAATTATTTGATTTTTAACATAAAAATGATTTAATAACTGTCATTATGTTATTTGGTCACCCTTGATGGTATAATAGACATTTTTTAGTTATATGGTAGAATATATGACTGTAAAACAAATGAAGTAAACCTAGGTATACGTATCAGAATAGTTTCATTTATCAAAAAAATATCATAGAATACTAGTGAAATATTGTGTGAGTGTTTTCTAAGTAACTGAATCCATATATAGCTACAACAGTTGGATGAGGATCTGGAAGAGATGCAAAAAGGGGTAATGAATATTTAAAATTATTCATGGTATTGTATAGTAAATTACCTACAACATGAAAATAGTCCTTAATACAAACATGGTTTGACAGTCTCTGTGGATATGCTTTGGGAATTAACAAAATCATTCTAAACCAGCATTAATGAAATGGATATGTGATTTTAATGTTTGGAGTAGGTTATACCTAATGTTTTCTATAATGATACTATTATGGTCGATAATATGTTTAATGGAAGAATAAGAACTTTTAGGTAATGGAAATCAATGATGAATAAGAGTATTTTCGGTTGAAATTTATCATAATATATCAGTTGGAATATTACATGATTTATTAAGAAAATGTTATTTGAGGGAAAATGACATTTTATTTTGTGAATATAATTTTAATGGAATTAGTTACATTTTTTTATCATATATATTTATGGTATTAACTGTCAATTATGATTATGTAACAATGTTAATATATATGGATAACTATAGTGGTTAAACACTAATTTAATGATTAAAGTTATTTAAGGGATGATCATCAATATATTGGATCATTATTAGAATCATATAAATGTGGTTTTAGAGAAAATTCAACATTCATGTTGGGAGTAAACCCTTCATATCCATCATGGCTATGATTGGGTCACAACACAAGTCACTAGTCGGGGTTTCATACAGGTTTGTATAACAATATCTTTAATTAAATGATTTGGTCGATAAATATAATGCTTTTTATTCATATAATAAGACATTTTATTTTTATTTTTCCTGATTTTGAGTTGATAAATGATTTTATTTGAACAATTTAAATAAGTAATTATATATATATACTATATTTTTCATTTAAAAGACTATTTATGATTATTTATATCAATTTTTTATAATTAATATTGAAATGGTAAGCTATAACAATTTATATTAAAACCTTATTTTATGATGCAGTTATTACAGTTATTTAGGATGTAGGTCCTTAATTTTTTGAATGATCTATTTTAAACCTATGTTGTGATTATTGAATTTTAGATATTAATATATTAATTTTCATTTTTGGTAACATATAAACATGTTTTATACATTTTTTAGATTTAATAAAGAGTCCAGGTATAAAACCATGATAATTATAAAATAATTTGTTTTCATTCTATATTTATACAGATGAATTCATTATAAATTTGTAATAAAATAATAGATATTTATTGAAATTAAATAATTTATATTTATTGAATATAAAAATGTCATTATGAATAATAAAATGACCACTTGAAATGGTAATTTTGAAAATAGAATGGTATCCTCACCCATGAGATGATAAAAAATTTATATTATACGTGTAACTATGATATATTTATATATTGGAATTATTACTTAAATATTTTTGAAATGATATATTAATTGATGGTAATTTTATAAGTTTTCAATATTTATTTTCAAATGTTGATTTAATTTAATGATTTGATTGAAAATTTATTTTCATTAAATATATTATGAAGTTATTATTATGTTTTATTATGAGTATAAGATTATTTTCTGATATTTTATTATTATTTTCAATGTCATATAATATTACTTTTAATATTAAAATTGGTATAAATAAAATAAATTATGATTTTAATTAAAAATTAAATTTATAATATTTAGAAAATTATATTCAAGAAATGGAGTGATTTTTTTTAATTCAACCCATTAAAAAATGTTTGGGGGGAGTTTTTTTATTTTTTTTTTAAATACTTCAATTTTTTGTCAATAATCAAATAAGCCAATTTACTGTATATATACAATATAAGATAGATAAACTATTACAAACATAATGAATGCCATAAAAACAATAATATCTAAATTCCATTGATTATTTTTATTTATTTTAAGAAATGTCTCAAACTAATCATAAATAAGATCAAAATTAATAAACTATGGATTAAAATAATTAAAAATATCTCTCGTCCTCCACTATAAATACAGCCCATCACTACCTCTTTCATCACAACTCAATTCCTTGTATCATTTTTAGCTTCTTCAAAAATCACTTCCCCAACATCTTCCCAACGTCTAAGATCATATGGCCTCACTAAAAGATCAAATCCAATGGCCTTAAGGAGTATCTCAAGGATGGAGATTCAAGAGGTAAAGATCCTCATTCATTTGGTTTTATTTACTTTGTAATCCTTTTTCATTTATAATACTCTCTTAGACACCACTAATACAATATGTATGATTACTATATTATCATATATATTATATAAATTTTCATTTTTATAGAAAAAATCATCACCATACTTTTTATCATCTCGCTTTTATTCTAAAAATAGAAACATCGTCTATGATGTGTCAATTTAATGACATCATGGACGATCTGTTTCCAATTTCCATTACTACCTTCATGGATTATAATAACACAATTTAATTAATGAAAAACAATTAATTTTTTTGATATATGCTATTTTATTTTCTGGAATTAACATATTTACACAATATAAAATTATATATTTAACTCGTTTTGGATTACCAAAAAAGTGCCAAAATGATCAAAATGAATATTGTTAATGTTTTATCTAATGATTCGTTATGATATATAAAACAATATTTATTATATTATTTAATATTATTAAAACATAATAATTTCATCTCACTCCAAATCTTGTGTTTCACTTCAATTCTATAAGAAAATCTATTGTGAACTCAACATGGAAATCATCTAAAGAACACACTAGAAACATTAGAAATAAGAAAATATTATTAATAAATGGGTGGAATGATGATATAAACAATCATATAAGGCGTTATAAAAAATAATAGGTCTCTTTAATATATTAATACCTCCATATTATCCAATATTAATAATGTTTAAATAGTTTTTTTAAGATTATCCTAAGTTAATAGAATTATTAACCCAATTTTCATTCTTGGAGTTAACCATATAATTAATTTTATATGTGGTACTATGTTTATTATTTAAATTAATTATAATTATATTATAATTTTTTGTTTTTATTTCATAGTTATAAACATAATAATTTTGTTATATTATTTATCACATCAATTATATATAATTACTAAGGGACATTTCTTTTAAAATTATCTTTTAATCTTTTGTTTCTCTAAAATTAAAAAGTGGGGTTTAATGAATGTATTATTCATTTATTCTTATGTTATGGTTTTTGGGAATTGTTTTTAATTAAGTATGGTATCAATATATCCGTAAAATGCATTTGGTTTGTTTATGTTGGCGGTCACCCATATTTTTACTCTAGGTGTATCTGTGATGGTTAGACAATAAGGTAGTCATGGGGGATACATTATAAGATAATCATGAATATTAAAAATCATAAATTATCAATGATTGTTATAATATTAATTAATTAATTCTCCATTTTGCCAATATATCTTTTTTTTTTATTTTTTATGTAAATAACATTTTTTTCAATGAATTATATGATATAGATTGGGTGAGATGTGTGTACATATCAGAATGACATCATATGTTCACAATTTTTCATTTAACTATTATTTATATATGTTTTTTTGATTCTGTAACATATCTTTTTTTGTTATCCCATGTTTTATAATGTTTTTCATAGGGTTTAAGAATGTGTAAGAGAAAATGATGTGCTAAGATGAATGTTGTTAAGTCTTTTCATCAAAAGAATTCACTATTTTAATAAAAGATTTTGTATTTTAAAAAAATTGAAATTATTTTAGTTTTTCCCAAATTATATGATTCTTGTTTGATAGGTATGAAGTTTGTACCAATTTAATAAAACAATATACGAAAAATTAATCTGGTAATGTATGTATGTTAATTCTAAATGAATTTATTGAAAAATAAATGGTCAAGGCATGGCCCTTATAGTTGGTATCAGAAAATAGTTTAGATAAAATTTGTTCTTGGGATTATGTTAATAGAATACCACAAACTTTATTACCATATTTTTATTTTGATGTTATATTTTATTTTAATATTACCTTCTTTCTTCATATATGATATGTCAATTCAGAATGATCTTCTATGGACGAAATGGGTAAGTAGATGTATGAAGGCACATGGAGGATGATATCTTTCTGAATAGTTGATCGGGATTGGTGTGAATTATCAAATAAGTATATTGTGATATTAATGGATATGTTGAATATATATATATATATAAATGGTGGTGTAATCGTTGAAATCGAAATACTAAAGAAACCATAATGCAATATGACAGTAGTGGAAATTGTTTTTAGGAAATACCCTCCATTTATTGGTGGATATTCTTAACATTGGAAGCTAATGGAAGGATTATATCCTTTAAATAGATATTCTATGTTACAGGGTGTTCATATAATCAAATGTTAATTCATTCCATTTATTATATTGATGGTTAATTTTACAACATGTGGCAATTGGTTATCAACACCAGGGAAAATAATGATATCTACACCATGGAATGGAACAAATTTAAGAATTGTTTCCTTGAAAAATATATTTCGAAGGTGGTTATACATATGGGGGAAAATCATTATACGAATTCATGATAAAAGAAGAATAATCAGTGGTGTTTTATTAAGAAAACATCACCCAACTACTATGTGATTATCTAAATCATATTTGATATGTTAAAAGTAAGATCAACTTATTTTTACTCTGGATTTATTCTACAATATTGGGGGGAAATAGCAGATCAACAATGAATTTTTTTAATAAAAACTGTATGATGTGTTGAGATTATATAAACTGGTTATTTTTTTATCATGTTTACTTTGATATAATAATGAATAGGTGGTCTATATTGAAAGTGATGAGTATGAATCAATTTTACCAATATGATTTTAAGAAAGTCTAATTTCTAGTTTATGAAAAGTGTGGAAATAAGAACCTTAAGGAATACATTATCAAAATGGGGAAGTTTATTCAATGTGTTAGGATTGGACATATGACCAGTTATTGTAATAAAAACTATATTAAGATTAATTATGGTAAGAAAAAAACAATGTGTTTTAGTTGTGGTGATATGGGTCACTATGAAATAACCTACCCAAAGAAAGAACCAAATGATTGAACAATACATGATTATAAGAAGAATAGTATATAGAGATTCATTGGGACTACATCAGAAGATGTCATACAATCGAATTATGAGCAATAGGTACATTTATTGTTAAAATAAATTTTTATAATGTCTTATATGCTACTTGTTCTTCACTATATATTATTTATATGAATTGATTTAATAAATTAGATATCTCAACTCAAAAAAAGGCAGAAAATGTTATGGTTTAAACAGTAGGAGAAATATTATATCAAAAAAAGAATTATTATAATATTAATTTCTTTTTTGTGAAAATTTATTACATAGAAATCATATTGTTCTTCCACAATAGATTTTTAAGTCATTATGGGTATGGATATTCATTCAGTTTATCATGATATGATTTATTATAGAGCTAAATAACATATTTTTCAGAAAATGTTTTTATTTTTATACATTATTGATCCCATACATTTGATAACATATCTGGGATCTGAGAAACATTTACAATATGTAAATGAATATTATTTTTCTAATTTTTTTTTTTAAAATATGGGAGTTATTCATATTAATGATGTTTTGGTAGTAAATGAATAACTGAATCTTTTTTCTTGATGTGTTTCTCAATTTTATAACTTATCGGGATATTGAATTTACTCTAGAAAAAGTTCTTATGGATTAGGCAATTTCAAACCCCCTCATCAAATGGGTTAATTGGAACTTCATGAATTCAAAACCCAGTTTCATTATATTCTCGTTAAGGGCTCCATTTTTCCTAGAACATCCCAATTGGTTGTCCATATTTTTATCAGTAATAATAATGATGGATGCCTGAGACTTTTCACTAATTATAGAGAATTGAATAACATTACTATTATGAATATTAATCATTTTCCACATATAATGGACATGCTTGACCAGCTCTAGGGATCTCAATGTTTTTTCACAGATTTACGTGAGATCTGGTAACATTAATTAATGTTGATTGAGTATTACATCCCTAAAACATATTTCTATAATACATATTGCTGATATGGGTTTGTCGTTATATATTTTTTTATTAGTTTTCATAGTTTATTCATGGATCGTATGAATATAATATTTTGTGGATATTTTTAATTTTTTCTATTTTCATATTGATGATATTTTTATTTTATTAAATATAATAAAATCATGAAGAACAATTAAATGTTTTATTGGAAACACTAATATCATTGTATATATATATAAAATTATGAAAATTTTATTTTTGGTTGCAACATATTTTTATTCATATTTACATTTCAAATAAGGATGGAATAACAATTGGACTAACCAAAAAAACATTATTAATGAATGGAAAAGCACTACAAATTTTACAATAATTCATAGTTTTCATTGATTAAAATTTCATTATCGATTGTATAAAAATAACATTAAAGGGTTATCTAGGCCGCTAACTATGTTAATATGAAAATTTTTTAATTTCATTTTGAACAATGAATGATATGAATGTTATCAGGAACAGACAAAGAGATTGGTTATTGTTATAATTATGTCCCTACC
The DNA here is from genome assembly GCA_963277665.1 of Viscum album. Lineage (NCBI taxonomy): Eukaryota > Viridiplantae > Streptophyta > Magnoliopsida > Santalales > Viscaceae > Viscum > Viscum album. The sequence goes on along the minus strand of CAUJRU010000294.1, from coordinate 881,388 downwards.
ATATAGAAATGGTGATTTTTTTCTATGGTGACGCCTCATTGATGTGACTTGGTTGTATTCTAAAGCAAAATGGTTAGGTAATTACTAATGCATTCAGAAAACAAAAATATCATGTGTTAAATTATCCGACACAAGATTTGGAAATATCATCTGTGGGTTTTACATTGAAAATTTTGAGGCATAATTTATACTAATCCAAATGTGAAATATATACTAACCATAAAAGTATTAAGTAAATATTAACTCATAAGGAATTAAACAGTAGCCAATGAAGATGGCATGAACCGATAAAGGATTATGATGGAATGATAAATTTCCATTCATGAAGAGATGATAATGTAGATTTATCTATGATCTATAAAAATCATTCATCATTATCTAGGTTATAATTTGAATAATACCCCTCGAGTAATGATTTGATTGATTTTATCATTGATGATGTTTGTGCATGAAGATTTTCTATTTTTTTCAGATGTCATTGTGGTCATCTCTATCAGATAGAATTAATAAATTATATATGGACGCCCATGAGTTATTGTGAACGATATAATTTTATAAAAGGGTGAGTTCTCAAAATTTAAAATTGTTAAATATTGTGATTTATGATTTGGAAAGAGACTATCTGGGCCTTAAGATTCCCATCTAAAGAAATAATTTTTTCTGTTAATATAATATTTACAAGATCACAGTTCCTCTATTTAGGTACAGATTTTTAATAAATCGGTTATTATTCAAGAGGTACGGTTTTCATCATTTCTGTTTTCCATAAGTGTTTTCGAGAAAATAAAGAAAAATGTGGAAAAAAAATTTTTTTTGACTAAAAGAGATGTACTTTTCCACACGCTGTGTACTTTGGCCATGTGGGATGAGTACACTGGGTGTGTAGCCATGTTGATGAGGTATGGTGTAAAAACTGAATACACGTCATGTAGTGGGTATATACACATTTTGTAGTAAGTCGGTAGGCAAATAGTAAAGCAGTGGAAGCAGCTGCTAGCCATGCGACAGTACACTCTGTGTGATCAGGAATACACGTCGTGTACACATGTCAATGGATGAATAGTGCAGCGGTGGAAAAATTAGCTACCAGAGGAATAGTTAAATGAGAAAAGTACACACCGTGTAGTCAATAGTACATGCATTGTAGTTTTTTTTCTCTTAAAATTGGTAGGAGCCTCCCATGTTCATAGGGAAGGATTTGAACCAGAGGAGGATTTAGGAGAGCGGGCCGAACGTTCGGGGAGCACTAGATCGCATGCCGAGAATCCGATTTTGCCTCTGTCAATTCTATTGGAACCATATGGGTAAGCCTCTCATTATCTTTATGTTTTTCATACTAATTATTTCCCAAGGGAGAGTTATTTACGTTTGCACGGGGTTTATTTTTACCTCAGATCTACGTAGTTCTTAGATGATTCATGGATCGTCATTTGCGTATACGGATCAGGGGTGATCGAGGTAGGTGGCTTGGTGTTTAAATTCCAATTGTTTTGCATGTTTGTGCATCTTTGAACAAATAACCCACATTGGGGTGTCATATGGATGAGGTCGGGGCTGCTTTGAATGCCTAGAATTGCATAGGTAATTGAATGTGATAATAATCTGTTGTTTGAGATCACTGCTTGGATCAATGACCACCCTAGTGGTGCGTGCCTCTGTTTAGCTGTTTGTCCTCGATACCTGAGGGTATTATATAATTATAATGTGTATTGAATTTCCTTGAGAGGAATTTTATATAAATTACTTGTTTATATGTTTGGAATGGCTCAGTTACTTGTTTATCCTAAGGGCAATGTTGTGATTAGCCTGTGGGCAGTGATTTGTTCAGCCTGATGGAAACATCTTTCGTGCCTATGGGAAGTAGATTCTGTTACTTTGGGTGAAACCTGATACGCCTGAGGGCAATATCTGTTATGCCTGTGGGAATTTCCTACGGGATTCAATTCTGAATACCTGAGGGTAAGGGATTGCATGTCAGAGGAAACTGATTGTTTACATAGAAAATTCACCGTGGTGATTTTTTTATAATGAATGATTAAATTAATATTAATAATGGTAATATAACTACTAATGTTAGTAACTTATGAGTACTGCTTAGTTTATTGCATTTACTATTGCACATTGTTGTTGCAAATTTACACTTTCAGTTGGCCACATGCCTTTGGTGGGTGCCTACTAGTATTTATTCCTCAGACCTTGTTTGGTTCATGTCTTCGGCCCAAATAGACTATGTTGTTGTAGGTGTGGATAAGGGAAAGGGTACCTATAAATGTACTTGATTGTTGATGATGAGAAGGGGAGCATAGAGCCGAGCGTTGACTCACGATGCTGCTGGTTGTTCTGTTTTGTTATGTTGTACCTATACATTCTACAGTATCGTATTGTAGTAATGTGTAACATGTTCTGGATGTTTTCATAGAACTGGAGACATGTTGCATCATTATCTGTATGACTGGTGGTTATCTTTTACTAGAGTTTTTTGTTTTTAATTTGTATCATTTAATGATTCTGTTGTTTTTGAATGTTTTATCTAGTATTCCACTATGCTACACTTTCACAAATGAGGGCATAGTTTCCCCACTATTAGACCTGGGCCTTCACTACTAGTCAGTAGCCTCTGGCATTTGGAGAAATGTGCATGAGGTCATGTGACAATCATGGTTCCAGGCACATGTTGACTAGCACCCGGATCTAGGATGTTACAAATTGGTATTAGAAGAGTTCTTTTCTTTGCAATATTATTTGGAGCCTTAGTCAAGGATTGGATGGAAACGTTAGTGGGTAATAAGCTATGCCAAAGAGTTGATAACACCCATATAGGGAAAATCCAGTCTACCTTGTATTTTTTCAATTTTTCTATATTTTTCAATTTTACAGTTGATTTGATTTTCACTGTTGGGTGACGCACTTGTGATTGTAATATTTATATATTTTATCCATGGGTTTTATTTAGTTTCCACCAGATGAGATGAGGGCATTCCATCTCATTCATCATTTAGGCACATGCTATAATTCACATGCAATGCATAGTTCCATTCCCTATATGCGCATTAGAAATTGCATGACATTGTGATAGTTGTTGTGGTAGAAATGCATGATGTTGTGATAGCTGCTTTGATAAATACAAGCTATGTGATATGGTGTTCTTGTATGAGTCTGTTGATAGAGTGGATGCCAAACTATGGTTTTTGGGCAGTATGGCCCCCCATTGAACATAATTTTGTGGATCATTGACTATTTATCTTGTTATAACACACATAAGATGCCTAACATTGATTCGCGGGGTGTATGGGCCCTCACGAGTCAGAATTTGGAACATAGGTGTTGCTTTCCAGTAATTTTTGGGTTCTTGGAATAGTTTCAGAGACATACTATCTGGAAATCCCATGATACAAATAGTGTAGTTCCATGGACACATGTCGTGTGATCTTCTATTCGTGAAGAAAATAAAACTTTTTAAGTACATGCCATGTACCCTTACTACACGCCATGTAGTCTCTTCCCGTGTCATGGACCGTGTGGGTGGGGACATGGGGAATAAAAAGGCTTCTGAAAAAACACATCGTGTAATAGATATACACACCGTGTAGAGTTGACCTAGAGTCAGTCGTGTAACTAAAAACAATGACAAGGAATACCTTAAGACATACACATCGTGTCCACTACGGAACACGCCATGTAGTCTGGTCTGGGGACCCGGCTGTGAAACTAACAAACACGGGTTGGTGTCACCTCTACATGAACACGCCATGTACCGGTGGGACATGCCGTGTAGTCTTGACTGGTGAGAGACCGTGTGGACTTAGCCGTGTGGCTAGGGAAACGGGGTGGTGTACACGCCGTGTGCGAGTGTAACACGCTGGGTAGTTTTAGACACGTAGTAGGCCATGTCACAAATGGCATGAGCAGTTGGACAATTAAACCATACACGCTATGTAGATTATATACACGCTGTGTAGTCTTGTTCAGATAAAGTCATGTGGAATAGCCATGTAGAAGGACCTGGGTAGGGGAAAAGAAGAAGGGTACATGTCGTGTAGTTATTATACTCATTGTGTAGTCTTGTATTACAATTCATAAAATGCCCTCTTCCTCCTATTCCCTTTTTTGTCCCCCAGTTTTTCAGCCATGGATAATCTTGATCTACAGTGAGTTTTTTACATTATAGAGCATTCCACCGAGACGACCACGTGTTGTTCACCAAGTGAGAAGAAACAATTATACTCCAGATATGGTAGGCCATGGGAAACCATTGGATCCACCAGTATAGTTGTAGGCGGTGCCAGCTTGTATATCGAACATAGGCACCGATGCACAGTTCCATGAAGGCCTTACGCAGTTCATGCAAACCTTTCAGGGAGCACCGTCGGCTACCAAATATATGGATAAGCTGATTTGTATCTTCCAGCAATAGCATCCACCTACGTTTTTAGGGGATGGTGGACCATAGGTTATAGAGTCTTGGCTGGGGATGATGAAGACTATCTTCGAGCATCTTGAGACGCCTCCAGCGAGGAGGGTGAACCTCACGACATATATGTTGCATGATTCCACCAAGAGGTGGTGGGATGTTACCACACAAAGAGAGCATCACATAGACATGGCATGGGATGATTTTCATACATATTTCTCTTATTTCTTCTTATTATATATGATGGGGGCAGATAAAGCTTGAGAGTTCATGAATCTGCAGCAGGGCGCTATGTCGGTGATGGATTATTTTTATCATTTCTCTGAGATTCAGCATTTTTTCACTGTTCTGGTGGGTGATGATACATTGGGGTCTAGACGCATTAAGGATGGTCTCCGATATGACATTCGAGCACTGGTGAATGTTTTCAAGTTGCCTATACTACATGCAATTGTGAACCAGGCACTGATTACAGAGAAAAACCATCGATAAGATAGTGGTGTGGGCCAGGGTGGTTCGATACCAATTTCTGTTACTATTTCTACTTGTAAGAGGAAGAGACAGATGGAATTCTCTCAAAGTGGCAGCAACAGCCAGAAGCATGTTTTAGGTGGTCATGTCATTTTCTACCAATTTAGTAAAGAGGGGAATAAGAAACCATAGTGTCCACGTGATCCAGTGTCGTGACGAGCATGTGGAAATATGGTTCATCTGCAATGCTTTTTCAGGTTGTTTCTACCAGTGGCTAGTGAGAGGGGTTCTTGCAGACTCTGCGTGCGGGAGCGAGACCAGAAGCCACTTACCAGTCGGGAAACTAGAGTTTGTCAGGGTGTGCATACCGAGATGGTGGTCGTTTTCATGGTAGCTAGACACCATGATATCAGAGGTAGCAGGGTGGGATAGCTCTGGATAGCCAGGCTTTGTCGGAGGGTCGCGGCACTGGGCAAACATATGCAAAGCAACAAACCAAACATGATCAGGATCTCAGACCTTCTACTGATAAATGTAATATTCTAGTAGCCCCTATTTTATCTTCAGTACTTTTTTTATACGGTTGCTACACATAGCTTTATATATGTACTCATTGTGGAGAGACTTGGGCTTTCTGTTTCCTCTTCTTCTTATTTTATGATTCTAGAAAATCTGTTGGGGACTAGAATGTCTGGTGTGCTTCTGTTCAGGGAGATCCCCCTTGAGGTTGGTGGGTGTCACATTATATGGGACCTCTATGTATTAGAGATGACAACATATGATGTCATTTTTGGGATGGATAGTTTGGTTCCCTTCCGAGTCATTTTAGACTGCTATCATCGTAAGTTTCATTTCACGTCACCATAGGGTGGAGAGTTTCTATACTAGGGTGAGTGGGATGTTCAGGCGAGTCGTGCTAGAAAAGAGCATCGCAGGAGAGGTGGTGTAACAGCCCAAATTGGGATTTATATCTGGATGATCATGGTACATTTCAAAAAGATTTTCCTCCAGTGGTTAGCCGTTTCCGGGATGTCTTCTTGGACGACTTTTCAGGTCAGCCTCCGGAGCCTGAGGTGGATTTCTCTATTGAGATTGTGCCAAGAGTAGCACCATTGTCCACTCCTACTTATAGGATGGCAACGCCTGTGTTGCATGAGCTCAAAATTATATTATAAGTGTTATAGAAAAAGGTATTTATCCGACCCAATACATCTCTTTGGGGTTCGTCGGTTCTTTATGCTAAAAAGACAGACGCAACCCTCAAACTTTGTGTGGATTATCAGTAGCTGAACCAGCTGACTGTTAAGAATTGATATCCCTTGCTGAGGATAGATGATATTTTTGATCAACTTCAGGGAGCACGAGTGTTCTAAAATATTGACTTCATATCTGGATATCATCAGCTTGGCGTGAGACCATCAGACATACCACTTATAGATTTTCAGAGCAGATATGGTTCATACGAGTACATGGTTATTCCTTTTGGACTCACGAACATGCCACAAGTTTTCATGGCTCTGATTAATCATGTCCTCCATCCATATCTAGATTCTTTTTTGATAGTCTTCTTGGATGATTTCTTGGTGTACTCTCGTACTCGACACGACCATACCACCTATCTGGAGATCATACTGAGTACTCTGAGAGAGCATTATCTATATTCTAAGCTCTCAATGTTCCACTTTTGGATGTGACATATTCAATTCATGGTTCATATCATATCATAGGTTGGAGTTGTAGTAGTCCTAGATAAAGTGAGAGCAGTAGTATCGTGGGAGCAGCCTAAAAACATGTTTCAAATATTTAGTTTCTTAGGGCTGGCTGGTTACTACAGATGCTTCATCTAGGACTTATCCCGCTTTGTAGTGTCGTTGATGGGTTTGACTAAGAATGGTGTGAAGTTCATTTGAACATATGCTTGTGATTCATCATTTCAGGACCTAAAAGAAAGGTTGAAATCATCACTATTCTTGATAAACCTTGAGCAATGGAAGAGATATACAGATTACTGTGTTGCATTTGGTATTAAACTGGGAGAAGTGTTGATGTAGGGTGGCCGAGTTGTTGCGTACAGGTCTAGGCAGTTGAGGCCACATGATATGAATTACCCGATGCATGATCTTGAGTTGGATGCAGTTGTTCATGCATTGCGTTGTTGGAGACACTTTCTCTTGGGAGAGCATTTTGTGGTGTTAACTGACCACAAAAGTCTCAATTATATCTTTACATAGCGTGACTTGAATCTGAGGTAGTGAAGGTTGGATGAATACCTTCAATCCTTCGACTTTGAGCTTGCCTATACACATGGTAGGGGTAATGTAGTAGCTGATGCACTTAACAGGAGGAATCATATGCAGGCAGTTCATGAGTCCAGTGGTGAATGGTAGCTTATGGCTTTGTTCTATGAGATGCATTTGGAGGTTCATGACAGTCCGAGGAAAATCTATCTTTCATCTTTAGCTGTGACTTCTACCCACTTTGATAGAGTGGGGATGTGAAAAATATCTAATTAAGAAGGCCTAGTTCTACGGGAGTCTGTGTCAAGTGAGTACTCTCCTCCTGGTTGGATGATAGGAGATGATGAGGTACTGTGGTTCCATGGATGAGTGTGGGTTCAAGGGGATATACAAGAGGAGTTGATGTGGGAGTTTCATGCTTCAACTAGGTCAGTTCATCCTGGAGTTACCAAGATGTATCGTGACTTGAGACTTCAGTATTAGTGGCCGAGTATAAAGAGAGAAGTATCCTTTTTTGTTACGAGGTGTTCCACCTGTCAGTAGGTGAAGGCATAGCATCAGAGGCTAGGCGGACTATTATAGCAGTTATATATCCCGGAGTTTAAATGGGATGATGTCGCGATGGACATCATGACTTGGTTGTTGAGGTCACCTCAAGGCATTGATGTCATATGGGTTGTTGTGGATAGACTCACAATGGTAGCCCACTTTTTTCAATCAAGGAGTCCTACGGCGTTGATGAGCTCAGAATGTTTTATATCTAAGAGATCATACGAATTCATAGGGTCCCTCGTTATATCGTTTTAGATAGGGGCCCCCGTTTTATATATTATTTTTTCCAGATAGATCAGAGGGAACTCGGTATAGAGGTGCTCATGAGCACAGCTTACCACCCTCAAACTGATGGCCAGTCATAGAATACAATACTTGTTCCTGAGTACATGTTGCGTTCATACATACTAGACTTTGGGGGCTCTTGGGAGAAGTATATAACCCTAGTCATGTTTTCCTATAATAACAATTTTTAGGCAACTATTCAGATAACACCATATGAGGATTTATATGGTAGGCCATGTCGATCACCTTTGGGCTGGTTAGAGGCAGGTGATGCAGCTTTACTAGGACCACGTCTCGTATAGGAGACTTCTGAGCAGGTCCAGTTGATTCAGAAGTGGATGGCTACCGCACAGTCTCGACCGAAATCATATACTAATCGCAGCAGACAACTCTTGGTGTTCGTGGTCAGGTAACAGGTTTTCTTGCGTGTTTTACCAATTTTGGGACATAGGCGGGTTAGGAGACATGTTAAAATTTCAACAAGGTATGTGGGGCCATTAGAGATTCTAGAGAGAGTCAGGCCGATTTCCTATCAGTTGTAGTTAACACAGAGGTACTAAGCCATCCACAACGTGTTCCAAGTATCTCAGCAGTGCCGTTATCATTTAGAACCGTCTCACATCTTGCATATCAAGGAGGTTGAGATTCAGATATGCATATTTTGAATAGCATCTGATTTGAATTGTTTATAGGATCATGAAGGTTCTCTAAGGTCGGTCAGTTACTCTCATACGGGTGCTATGGCAGCATGGACGAGTGCAGGAAAAAACCTAGGAGCAAGAGACTGACGTACACGCTCAGTGGCCTGAGTTGTCCATATCTTTATCTTCACCACCCATGGAAGGGAAATTTGAGGATGAATTTCATTAATGGGGGATGTTTGTAAGAACCCAGTTCTTATTCATGAGGTACATGTTTCTTCCTTTCTATTTTCCTTAAGTGTTTTTGAGAAAATAAGGAAAATGGGGAAAATCACTTTTTGTGACTACACACCATGTACTTTTCCACACGTCGTGTACTTTGGCCCTGTCGGATGAGTACACATTGTGTGTAGCCATGTCGATGAGGAAGGGTGTAAAAACTGACTACACCCCATGTAGTGGGTATTTACACGACGTGTAGTCAGTCGGCATGCAAATAGTAAGGCATTGGAAGAAGCCTCCAGTCATGTAATAGTTAACACCTTGTGATCTGGAATACACACCATGTACTCATGTCGACAGATGAACAATGTGGCGGTGGGAAAAGTAGACACAAGATGAATAGTTAAATGAGAAATGTTGATGCCGTGTATTCAATAGTACAAATCATGTAATTTTTTTCTTCATAAAATGGGCAGTATCCTCCCATGTTCACAAGGAAGACTTAGAACCATTGAAGGAGTTGGGAGAGAGGGTCGAACCTTCGGGAGCTCTAGATCGCATACCGGGAATCCGATTCTTCCTCTGTTGATCTCATTGGAACCATACTGGTATGCCTTTCATTTTCCTTAATCCTTTATTACCAATTATTTCCCGAGGGGATGTTATTTACGTTTTAATAGGGTTTTCTTTCACCTCTGATCTACATTGTTCTTCGACGATTCAAGGATCGTCGTTCGTGTATACGGACCGGGGGTGATCAAGGTAGGTGGATTGGTGTTTAAATTCCAACTGGTGTGTGTTTCTGTGTACCGTTGAGCTACGAACCCATGTTGGGGTGTCGTGTGGCTAAGTCCTGTGCGGTTTTGAATAACTAGAAATGAATGGGTAATTGAATGTGATAATAAACTGTTGTTTGGGATCGCTTCTTGGATCTAGGACCACCCCGGTGGTGCGTTCCTCGGATTTGATGTTTCGCCATGATACCCGAGGGTAATCCATGATTATAATTTGTATTTAATTCCATGAGAGGATTTTTTTATAAATTTCTTGTTTATTTTTTGGGCATGTCCTAGTTACTTGTTTAGCCTGAGGGAAGTGTTTTGATTAGCATGTGGTAAGTGCTCTGTTCAGCCTTAGGGAAACTTCATTCAATCATGTGGAAAGTATATTTTGTGCCTGTGGGAGACACCTCGTACACCTGAGGGAAATATTTGTTATTCCTGTGGGAAATTTCATGCGGGATTCGATTCTGGTTACATGAGGGTAAGGGTTTGAATGTCTGAGGACACTGACTGTTTACTTAGAAAATTCATCGTGGATATTTCCTTATATTGAATGATTAAATGAATATTAAGAATGGTAATATATCTTGTAAATTTAGTTACTAATTATTACTTCTTAGTTTATTTCATTTACTAATGCACACTATTGTTGAACATTTACACTGTCATTTGGGCATGAGCCTTTGGTGGGTGCCTACTGGGATTTATTTCTCACACCCTATTTGGGTCATATCTTCAGCCCAAATAGACTATGTTGGTGCAAGTGTGGATAACGGAAAGGGTCCCTATACAGGTACTTGATTTTTCTGAGGAGTAGGCGAACATGGGACCAAGCTTAGGTCCATGATGCTGCCGGATGTTCTGTTTTTTTCTATTGTACCAGTACTTTCTACTGTATCGTATTTCACTGCTCTGTAACATGTTCTGGCTATTTTCATAGAACTTGATACATGTTTCATATTTTTATATATAACTCTTGGTTATCTTTTTTTATAGTTGTTCATTTTGAATGTGTATGGTTTATTGCTTCCATTGTTGTTGTATGTTTTTTCTAGTATTATGATGCACTACACATTGACAAATGAGGGAATTGTATCTCCACTATCAGACCTGGGCCCTCACTGCAAATAGGTTTCCACATGCGTTTGGTTAAATGTACTTGAGGTCATGTGACCAAATAGGATTGGGGAACCCGTTGAGTGGCACCCTGATCCGGGATGTTATAGGATTAATCCATTTCATTTTATAATTATGAAATTATAGAAGAAAAGTTCAAGGGATGGTTTCAGGATGGTTACACGACATGAGTGGGGCCTACATGCCGTGTCCTTTAAGTCACACACCACGTATTGAGGGATAGACCAAATTTAATCATAGTTCATAGCCAGGTAATGTTCTGGATAGAGATTATATGGACATGACATTTAGTTTAAATTACATTCCGTGTACATTTTTTATTATATCGGTTAGCAGAATCATTTTATGTATAGGTACAGAAACAAGTCATTTTGACAAGAAATGCACTAATGAAAAATCCTAATGGGGATTCTTTTATCATTTGGTTGTCTAAATCCCATTTTGAAAAACGTATAATTTTTTGAAACCCTCTATGTGAATGATGGATTCCAATTGAGAAATTATTTATGGTTTCTTCTCTCAACCTAGTTATCGATGGTTAAACATTTTTATTAGTTTGTTAGGTATACTGTGATTAATGTTGTATTGAAGAAATACCCTGGATTAAGAGAGTAATACTAACATGATTTGGGATATCATGTTACTTTTATTTATTTTTGGGTGGATTATATATGTCAAAGTCTCATACAACCACTTTTTGGGATTCACATGATTTAATAATAATCTAGGTTATTTCCTATTTATTAGTATTTAATTAATTAGTTTATTTGAATAAATATTTAGGGTTGTGAACCGTGATTTAGGGCCACCCCATTGTTGAATTTCCCTCATATAGTCATTTGGCTGAGAATACCTAAGAGTATTAACATTAATTCTCATTAAAGAGTTGTTAAATTGTACTGCTAATGTGACATGAATTCCCATCATTATATAAATAGATGTTTAATCCTTTGCATAGTTTAATTGGCATGTGATACTTGTTATGTAATTTATACCCACATCAATTATTTAAATGATATTCCATGTTATATTTTATTTCAGTTGTATTTTTTTTTGGAATTGAATTATGAAAAAAGGTGTATTTAGAAATGGGTGTTCAATTGTCTCCGTAAAATGACATGGTCGAGCTCATAAGACTAATTTCACAATATGTATACCTTCAGCGAATAAGTGTTTTGGTTAAAATGACACAGATGAGCTCAAGAGGTAATTATGTAAGGGTCGTGTGTGAGCCATTATACGGTGGATGTGATAATTGTGGCATATATAAAATGATGAGTGGACCTAGGATCCAATGAGGGATACCCAGGTCAGGATTTATTGGGAATTTATTAAATGATTATTATGTCACAATTTGATGGTTACTTTTATACGGGGGTTATTTGGCCTAGGCTAGACCTCAAGAATTTTATATAATCCAATGGAACTCAATAATGAAATGTAAAGACTATTAAGAAGTCTTCCAGGCCAAAGAAAAATATTCATTCAGTCTTCACGTGCACTTGTTTACCTTGACTTTTGTGACATCTAATGTTCATTCTTTTGAGTACCCCTTATTTAATGCTTTCACTAATGTAAAATGCACACTATATATTTATCCACTAATATATTCAAGAGTTCTATTGGGGGTACCTACTTGGTTTTATTCATACAATCTATTTGGGTCATGATTTTTGACCCAAAAAGTGTATATGATGGTAGGTGTTTATCACAGAAAGATCCCTTCTACAGGTACTTCATATAATTTTTATGTGTATGAGAGCTTGGGATTAAGATGAGGATTTTGTTGCATTCTAGTATCTAATTTTATCCATAATAATTTTGAGGCATATATTGTGTATTAATGAACTGTAATTTATTTGGAAACATTATTAGGTCATGTGATATTAAACATCATCTTTTGTATGATATGACTTCTGGTTATCACAATTTTCAATATTCTATTAGTTGTTTTTTTATGGTATTTACATAATCTACTATTTTATATTATTATTATATTTTTTTACACTCTGTGAATGATGGAAATGTTTCACCTCTATCAGACCATAGGCCCTCATTGCTAGTTGTCATCCTCTGGCATTTTCCAAAATGCGCTTGAGGCCATTTGACCAACCGGGTAAGGAACAACATCTATGGCATCTGAATCTGATACATTAAAAGTGGCGTCAGTGGATTTCATTTTTGTATTTCATTATTGGTTTGAAATAATATAAAATGATGTAAATGAAATTTATTTTTAACTAATCGATTCCCTAGAGTAGCTACCCCACGTACAGGGTAAAACCAAATTAGCTCGAACTGATTTGTTATTTGTGTATTTTGGGATATTATTAATGATTATATTACACCATTGGGTGATGAAATTATTTTGTGCGGATATTATTAATATATTTTTTGTTTACATTGATTTTATCCCAGTGATATGAGTGTATGTCATCTCATTCTTCATAAAATAACTTGTTAAAAATCACATTCCATGCATTCTTTCCATGAAATATAAGAGAATTGAATATCTTAAGTTATTGTGATAGATGCCATTATATATATGCATGTTTTTTAATAGGTACCATGATAGATATACCATTAGTTGTGATAGGTGTATTGATATGTGTTATATTTTGAATTGGTTAGATTATATGATTTTATCCACAATGATTATGGGACCACTTGGATCAAAAGTTGGTCGATCATGTTTCATCAATGAGAAGAAATTTTTCTATTATGTGATATATGTGATGACAAAATTCGTTTTTTGGGGATTATGGGACCCCTATTATTTGAATTTTAAACAATGTTTCATTAATTTAAAAAAAATGTTTCTGGGATTTTTGAGTGGCTTACTGTCCAGAAACCAACACAACACAACATAATATTTTATGAACATAAGCCATGGGTTATTCATTTCAGGAAACGATATATTTTTTATATACAAACTATGTACTCATAGTAATATTCATGTTGTAATTGATGGTGTTTCCAGATGTGTGAGGGAGAACATGAGTTGTAGTTTTATGGTTTGCGCATGCCCGGTAAGGTAGACACACACTGTGTAGTTTTACATAGGAAGACCCCATGTCACTCAATCCATGTTGATGTACATGGATGGAAGGAGAACATGAGTACACGCTATTTGACAGGATGAAACACCATGTACCTGGGATGTTAGCATGCCCATTCATGAGGATGTACACACATGGGTAGAAGCCTGAGTATACACATTGTGTTTGCTTTCAACATGTCGCGTACTCCTCTTTTTGAAACCATGATGGTTTTCTGCTCTTGGTTAGGTATTGATCTTTTAAATACAAATCACCGATGATATTTAACTAAGTATTGTTCTTGACCTTGTTGAATTATTGCACATGAAGATATCCTATTGTGTTCCACGAGAGTAAAGACGATTATACCCTAGATGTGGTATGACATGGGCTACTAGTGGACCATCTTGTCCTTCTAGTTGTGGAACCAACTGTTATAACGAACAAAGGTGATGATGCACTTTTTTGTGAAGGCATAATGAGGTTCATGGAAACCATTAACTGAGATCCATTTCCTTGTCTATTGCAGAACTGACACGATTATTCCAGTTGAAGAATCCATCCTTGTTTTTTGGGGAACTTGGGTGATAGGATATGATTTCATGGATAGTGTACACGTTATTATTCATTGTGAATCATGAGAAGCCTCCCTAATAGAGGGTGACGATCACGAGTTATATGTTGTATGATTATTCCATGATGTGGTGGGATGATACCACACATACAGTTCATTAGAGGGACATATAATGTGAATATTTTAAGAAATATTTCAATGAATACATCTATCCTGGGATGCTAAGGTCCAAAATTTCCGTGAGTTTAGACATCATGCATTGTTCGCTCTATCTGTTGTAGATTACACTACCAATGTTACTGAGATAAAACACATGGCACCTATTCTAATCGGTGAAGATCTGTCAAAGGCATGGTGATTCGGGCATTGTCTCAGGTATGACTTCAGCTCTTAGGTTAATATCATATGGATGACTGATATATCTTCGATAGTGAACTAGGAACTGATTACCTAGTGGAATTATTGGGGAAATGGATGTATGACCCAATGTTGTACGACACCATGATCTTGCAATATTTGGACCAGTATCAGGAACTGTCATCTGGTGCATATCAGTGGTGAATATAGTACTGAAAACATATATTCTGGTAGCCAGGTTAGGTGCATCCAATGAATATGAATTGGGAATACTAGAAAAAATTTCGAAATGGACCAAGTCAGGTGTAGATCTTATAGCAAGAGGGGACATCTTCTGTATGTTTCAACGATGATGCCTCCATCATCTAGTGAGATATGATCTTCACCGACTCCACATTCCAGAATAAGTCCAGTCGCTTATCACAAATCAAAGAACTATAATACATCGGCAGATCAATCCAAGGTAGTGGTCATGGCTGTGGTATCCAGACCCCAAAATAATAGAAATAGTGGGTAGGGTCAGCTCAGGGTAGCTAGTTTGGGAACTAGGGTCATCGTATAAGCCATACATATGACGTACACCAGACCTAGATCGATTAGGATCCCGGACCTATTACTATCAGATGAAATATTCTATTCACATCTTTTTCAGATACAAAAATTTATGATACATTGTCTTCACATAGTTTCATGTGTGTTCGTAAGGCCATGTGGTTTTACTTATGAATGTTATATAAAAGTATAAACTCTATTAGGGATTATAATGGTTGGTGTGTGACAATGCAAGGAGATCCCCCAAGAAATTATCGGGTCTCACCGCATCTAGAATATCTCTGTAATAGAGATTATTGTCTATAATTTCATACTTCAATTAGACTTGTTTGTTTCCTTTCAAGAATTTATTGGCTGTTATCACTGTAGTGTGAGTTGTACATCACCAAATAGAGGATCATTTCTACACAAGGGTTAATGGGATGTCCAAGTGAGCTAAGATGGACCTGAGCATCGTTGGTTGAGTATGATGATAGAACAAATTACCAATTTATATATGGATGTCTAGGGGAAACGTCTATTGTATATAACTGTACTGTTTTATTGTTTCAGGGAAGTCTTCCTGAATGACTTTTCATGTTTACCTATAGTAAGGGAGGTAGAGTTCTCTATAGATATAGTATTTTGAGCTATATCAGTATCCTTGACACCTTGTAGTATGTATATGATAGAACTTCACAAACTCAAGAGAGAGATAAATGTTTTGTAGTCTTAGGGTTTCATCTTACCCTGTACTTATCCTTGGGGTTCACCAGTACTTTTTGTAAAAAATGTTGGCAATACCCACATGACATGGGTGGATTAGTAGAAAATTTCACCAGTTGATGGTTGAGAACTGATATCCTCTACTAAAAATAGTTTATATCTTCTATTATCATTGAGGAACATAGGTATTATATATGATCTATTTTAAATCACGTTACCATCATGAGCATGTTATATCATCAGACACACCTCGAACTACATTTCAGTGTAGGAACTGTTTGTATGAGTATTTGTTCTTGGTATTCGGTGTCACCAACATGATTGTTGATGACAGGATCGAAAAAGGATGGTGTGAAGTATGTTTGGTCATTTTATTGTGAGACGAGCTTTCAAGAAATGAATGGGAAAATAACATCTACACTGATACTGATTTTCCCGTTGTCGGTTAAGATTTACATTATATACTATGAAACATCAGTTATCAAATAGGGAGGTGTTTTTATATATGGGGATCAAGTTGTTTCATATGGGTCATGTTAGTTGTTGCCACATGAGGGGATCTAACCGACGAATGATCTCTAAATTTCCATTTTTTTCACGTCATACGATGTTGGATACAATAATTATTGTGGGAGTGTTTTGTGGTGTAAACAGACCACAAAATACTAAAATAAATCATTACAAAGTGTGATATTAATTTGAGGTAGTTATGGTGGGAGGAATACCATCAGCATTAAAATTTGATCTTTCCTACATGTCTATAAATGTAAATGAAGTTGATGATTCACTGTCTAGGAGGATTCTGATGTAGGTTGTGCGGAAGGTCAGAAGTGCATGGCAGCATATAGAATTTTTCTCTAAGATGAACATGGAGGAGCATGACAGTCAGGGACAGATGATCCTTGAATACATAGTTGTAAAATCTACATTAATAGATATATTAACGATGTGGAAACCTTCATTTTTCGAAGGACTAGTTATACATGTGATTATTCTAGGTGAGGACCCTCCCCTAGGTTGTACAATTTGATGACTATGAAGTCCTAAAGATACAAGTTCGTGTATGGTGTTTAGAAGACATGCATGAGGAGCTGATTCTAGATTTTCATGCTCCAACACAGGTGGGGAATCCTATTGTCACCAAAATTTATCATGAATTACATCATTAATAATGGTGGTTTTTTATAAAGAGATATGTAGATGGTTTTTTCATGAGATGTTCCACCAATCAATAGCTGAAGGGGGAACACCAATGATCGGCATTATTTTTTCATCAGCTAGACATTCATGAGTGTAAATAGAATAACATCACAATGGATTTAATGATGTGTTTACAAAGATCTCCTTGCATTATGGGTTCTAGTTTTTTAGGCTTATTATGGTTTCACATTTCATGTCGATCAATGAAACCATTGGTGTCGATGAGCATACAAGGTTGCACGCCCATGATATTGTATTACTTCATGAGATCCCATATTATTTCATTTAAAATATGTACACCATATTTATATAACATTTATAGCAATTGTTACGTAGTTATTTGGGGACATATGTGCTTCTAAGAACATCTTACCACCCCATGATAGATTGAAAATTAGGGTGCATGATTCAGGTGATGGAGGACATTCATTGGACATGAATCATGGATATTGAGGGTTGGTGGGAGATGCAAAAACTCCATACTGAGTTCATGTAAAACAATAACATACAATCTAATATTATGATGTCTCCATATGATTATTGGTATTTAATTCAATGTTGATCCCCCATATGTTGGATGGAGACAAGAGAGGAATCGATGTTGGGAACTCGTCTTCTTTAGGAGGCCACTAAGAAGGTTCAGTTTATTTAGAAGTGGATATATACTCTACGGTCTCATAAAAATTCATACATAAATCCCCATAGAAGAAATTTGGAATTTGAGGTTGGGGATTAAATTTTCCTACATTTCACACCGAGATTTGGACATAATAGGATTAAGGGACAAGGTATTCTTTTATTGAGAAATATTAGTCTATTTGAGATTCTGGGGTGGGTTGGACTGGTTGCCTATTTATTGTAGTTACCTCAGAGGTAAGTGGATATGTATGATATCTCCCACATTTCTCAATTGCGAAATTATATTTCAGACCCTTCTCACACCATTCATCACGAGGAAGTAATGTTACTGGAAGATACATCCTTTGAGGATCATCACATTCACATTATGGATCATTGAATGAAGGTTCTCCATGGCCGGTCTATTACATTGGTATGCATGTTGTGGAAGCATGGAAGAATGTAGGATGAGACTTGGGAGGGAAAGGATGATGTACAATCAAAGTGGAAATACATGTTCTTAGCATATTAGTCGTCACACTTGGATAGGAAATTCAACAATGAATTTCTTTAAGGGAGGATGTTTGTAAGAAACATGTTCTTCCATTTACGTAAAAATCATTCCATTTTAGTTAATACATATGAAAATGAAGAAAAATGGTCAAGGGATGGATTTTATCCTATTACATGATGTAACAGGGGCCTACACACTGTGTACATTTATGTACATTCCATGTATGGAATGGTATAGGCCATGTTGTCCCAGTACACACCCATGTAATTGTTTTACAAAAAATTGCATGGACATAGTGTGTAGTTTCTCAATCATGCTATGTATTTTAATTTTTTTATTAAATTTGTAAGTATCTTTATTTTTTATATAGATTGAAATGATCATTTTCGACGAGTAGAACAACCTTGAAAAAAAGAATGATAATTATTCTCCTATTTCATCATCTGATAGCTGATTCAAACGCTGTAGAATTTATTGAAACCCTCTTGGTGAGTGATCAATTCCTCTTGATAATTTCATAGAAAATTCTTATTCATAGTTAGTTATTGAGGGATCGGTGTTTTAATTTTTTTTATAGATCTAAAAGAATTTACATGAAATTTATGATCAACACTAGATTAGGATAGTAATACTACCATGATATAGGTGGTCTTGTACCATTCATTAATTTTCTAGATTATTATTAATGTCGGAGTGTCACACACCTACATTTCTGTATCTATAAATTAAATAATAGTAGATGTTATTGCCAATTGATAATTAGGTAATTAATTAGATGGATTGAAAGCATTTATAGATTTGTGAACGTTGATTTATTACCACCCCATGGGTGTGTTTCCCACTTATGGTTGTTTCGCTGAGAATACCTTAGTGGATTGACATGAATTAAGATTTATAGATTTTTAAAATGAATATCATATGTGATATGAATCCACATGTGGAATAAATTTATTTTTTATCAATGTAATAGTTTAATTAGAATTTTATACTTGTTATGTGAATTTTTCCCATTTAATTTTTTAAATAATAATCTATGTGGTTATTTAATTTAAATGTGTTCCATTTATTGTAGAATTGAATTATTATAATGATGTGTAGATAGAAATAAGAGAGACATAGTCACACTTAGAAAACAAGTTAAAGCTCATTTAACCAATTTCACCTTATGTATACATTTGGTAAATGAGGGGTTACGATAGAATAGCATGGATGATCCCAAGAGGTAATTATAAAAGGGTAATGATTGAGACGTGATAGGGTGGTAGGTTTTTATAAGGATTACTTAAAATGACATGAGAACCTCTATTCCGTTGAGGGATAACTAGGTTGTTCTCTATTGGAAAATGATTAATTGATTTTTATGTCATGAGTTGGCAGTTACTTTAAAATGGGGGTTCATTGGACCTAGGCCTGACATCGAGAATATTATATAATTCAATTGAAATAAATACTTTAATAAAATGAATAATGGCACATTTTCTATGACAAAGCACAATCATGGATTCAATGTTCACATGTACTTGTTTTCGTTGTCTTCTAAGTCATCTGTTGTTCTTTTTCATGAGTAGCCATAGTTTATTGCTTTCACATTTTATAATACCTATTATATATACCCACTCAAATTTTTGAAAAGACCATATGTGGTAGCCTATTGGGATTTAGTCTCACAGCCTTTGTGGGTCATGATTTTTGGCCCTAATAGATTATATGATTGCATGTGTTGATCATGGAAAGTGCTTTCTACAAGTACATTATGTGCTATATAAGAGTATGATAGCATGGGACAAAGATGAGTCTTTTGATACTTATTAGACTCATTTTTGACCATTTTTTTATATTGAGATATATTTTTTATAACATTAGTGTACATGTTTTGGCATCATTTATAAAACATGCGACAAGAAGCATCAACTTTTATATGCTATGAAATTTTGTTATCTTTATTATCAATCTTTTGTGGGTTGTTTTAGTTGTGCAGTATTAACATATTTTCCTATTGAAAATTATTGTTCTATTGTGTTACACTCTGTCAATGGGGAAATAGTTTCCCCACTATCACACTGTAGGCCCTCATTGCTCATCAACATGCTCTGATATATGGGGAATTGTGTTTGAGGACATGTGACCAACTATGTATGTAGTACCATCAGTGGAATCTGGATCTGTAACGTTACAATAGACCTCACTTTTTGTTCATAATGGTAGTAATAAAATGTAAAGAGACCGTTAGGAGTATTAATGGTTGGATGGAATGAAAAAAGATATTAATTAATTTATTGTGAATTTTATAACATGTTACTAGGTGAATGTAGAGTGAAAACTACATAAATTGATTCTTGAGCCTTATCATATGCCAAAGTGGAAATAGAAATATGTATCCATTCAACTCATTTTGTGACTACTTAAGACATCTATATGTAAAAATTTGATTAGGGATATTGTTGATTGACTGAATATTAGGAAACATTTCATACCTATTCAATATACTATGTATTTGGATCATCATTATTGACTATAGCATAATGATGTTATTATGTTACATAGAGTTACTATTTCAGTTGTGTATGTCCATGATATCAAATTCACCTATATCATTTGTAAAATCCATTATATGTCAATGGGAATAGAATTAAATTTTAGAAATATATAATCGTCAATCTGATGGACAGTTTGAGTGATCAATTCATAAATTGGAGGATATAATTAACACTTGTTCAATGGACTACCATGGGTGTTAGCATAAATATATTTATGTAGTTGATTGTTCTTAAAATAGTAATTTTAATTAGTGTATACCGATTTCTCCTTTAGAGTCATTATATGGGAAGGGGTGTCGATCTCTATGTTTTTTGAATGAGGCCTTGGGAAGGATGTTGATTGTACTAGAATTACTAGAGAAAGTGTTTGAGAAAATGAAGATGATCTAGAAAAAGGTGAGGATAGCTTAGAGTAGGTAGATATTATATGAAAATAACAAAATTAAAGGCTTCATATTCATGGAATGAGATCATGTTTTCGTTAAAATATAACCATTGAAATGTTTTACTTATTTTTGTAGGAATTTATAGCTAAGTCAAAGGTTCATTGAACTTATGAATTAATATATAATGTTGAACCATTATCATTCCATGTATCCTGGTCTTCGATTATATTATATGTACATAGTGTTTCTCATGTTTCAATGTTGAGAATGTTTGTTCAATATTAATCTCATGTGTTGAACCCAGATGTAGTTCTACTGGAAGAGATCATTTCTTAGGATGTGAATCCATTTCATATTCTTGATTTTTGAGTGAAATTATTACAGAATAATGTAATCCCTAATTTTAAGGATTCACCGAGAAACCACATGGTTGATGAAGTAACATGGGAATCTAAAAATTCTAGGAGGAAAAATTATCCTCAGTAGATTAATAAGTAAATAAATTTTTTGAGGACAGAATTAATAGAAGGATGGATGAATGATACAACCAAGGGAGATATAAAATATTTAATTATTTATATATTTAAATAGTAAAAGTAATTACATATTTATAATGAAATATGAGATTTTAATAAAAATTATGGAATTAATATTGATGGAATGGTTACATATAATTATGATTAGTAAAATCACTATTAAAAATAGTAATTTTCAGGTAAAACAATAAACCTTACATTTGAGATTATCAATAAAATATTTTTATCATATAAGTGTAATAATGATATATTTATATAATTTAATATATATAAATAAATATTTTATAAATGATAAATAATATGTTGATATTTTCAAATGTTAATGAAATTTAATTTGAATTTTTTTTTGTGAAATTAATGATTTAATATTAAATTTATTTTCGTAAAATAGATTCAGAACGTAATATTTTGTTGTATTATGAATATAAGATAATTTTATAAGACACTAAATAATTTTATCAAAGTGTTATAAAATTATTTATTATTTTAAAAATGGTATTTTTTTGAATATATTATGATTTTAAATAAAAATTAAATTTCATAAAATTTTAAAATTATTTTTTAAATATATAGTTCATTTTAAAATTATAAATATCAATAAATGGTTATGGTGAATTTTTTGGATTTTTCTGAAATGCTTTATTTTTTAGTGAATAATGAACGATGAGAATTTTCAGTTTATATTGATTATAAGATAAATACACTATTCATAACAAAATTAATGATGTAATCACCATAATCTGAAACATATAGTGATTTCATTAATATATATCATAATAATTCTAAAACTATTCATACTATTGAACCTAATTTATATGCTAAGGAAAAAAGTATTCAAAAAAAAATCATATTATTGACCATAAATTCTACCCATCATCCCAATTCTTCTCAAAAAAACATATTGTAGAATCATGTTCAAATTCATCCCAAATACAATCTCAAACCACTTCCACATGTACATGTACTTCTGGTCTCGAAAAATGATCAAAATTAAGGGCCTTAAGTCAGTTATCAAGAATAGAGATTCCAGATGTTAAAATGACCTTTCATTATTTATTATTTTGTTTTCAAATATTTTTATTTTCATATACTATCTTTACATAACCTTATCAAAGATGTATGAGAACTACATTTTATTATATATATTTTAATTTTATATTTTATCTTGAAAAATTAATCATCATTATTCATATCCCCCCCATTTCATTTTGAAAATAAAAACATCATCTATGATGTGTCAAATTACCTACGTCCAGGATGATGTATTTTCATTTATCATTTCCATTATCATAGCAAGTAAAACCAAATTTAATGAATGAAAATGAATTTATTTTATATTATATAACCTATTCTCTATTATGTAATTAACATATATACCAAATATTAAATTATATAATGAAACTAGTTTTTCATTATCCAAGATACACTAAAATGACCTAAACGAATATAAATACTATTTAATCTAATAATTCATCATAATAAATGAAAAAAATTATTTATGTTATATTTTAAAATTCTTGAAACATATTAATACCATTCCATTCCACTTATGATGTTTTCATTCTGTTTGATAAAAATATTCATTACGAATGGATCATAAAAATAATAAAAAGAACACTCCTGAAATAATGGAAAAAAATATTATTAATTAGTGTGTAAAATGATATTATAAATGACCATATAAGGTTTTAAAAAAATTAATATCTTTCAGTAAAAATAAATAACAAACATTTAACAATTATACATGAGGTTTGAACACATTTTATTTCAGACGAGCCCAATGCAAGGGAATTATAAACCATATATGAAAATTTGGGTTTAACCTTATAATTCATTTAATATGTTGTAATAAGATTATTGGTGAAATGAATATTGACTATATTATGTTTAATGGTTATTATTTATATTTTATTCACATATTTCTTTCGTTATATTAATTATAATTTACATTATATAATATTTGAATTAGTATTTTCTTTTAATATACTGTATTAATATTTTATTTTTATAAAATTAATAAGTGAATCTATTATTAAATTAATATAATTTAATTAATTTTTTAATGGAAATGGGATTTTTTTCTGAAGTGTTGAAACTATATATTACGAAAATTAATTTTTAATGGTTTGGATGGAGTTCGAATGGATGGTAACTCGAAGTGTAAATGTAATGGTTACACCATAGGTTTTCCATGATGGTTACATTATTAGGTAATTGTGAGGGTTAAAAATCATACTATATCCAAGAGGGTTACAATTTTTAGTAAGTAATTACACAAGTTACCTATATGGTTAATTTATGTATTTCTATTAATTAATGAAAATTATAGCTTTAAAGAATATTTGATTGATACTTATTGTGAGGGAAGTATGTCTTTGTGATAACGATTTCATATGATTTCAAGTACTCATTTTTGATGGTTTTTCTTCATATTATTATCTCCATAATTTATGTTTTATTTATCATCCCATTGTATAAACTATTTTTCAAAGGGTTTATGGATGGGTAGTATAAGAGTAAAATCCTAGATGAATATTTTGAGTATTTTTCATGACAAAATTTAGTTTTTTTAATAAATGATTTTTTATTATGAATAAAAGGATATTATTTTAGTTTTACTCACATTCTATACTTGTGGATTAATATTTATGAATTTTTTTGGATATTATAATACTAATAAAAATGAATATATTTGGGAATTTAATGATGTGATTTCTAATGGAATTGATGATATTAAGTAATTATTATTTTTAGGGAGCTTATAAGAAGAATAAATAATTAAACTTTTCTGTATTTATGATATATTTCTAGATAATTTTTGAACATTTGGTATAAAGAAATATTGGAAATTTCATTACATAGATTAAAATGTATATCGAAAATTTATAAATTCATAATGATGTAATGAAATTGTGTTTATTATATAAAATATTTTCAGCTAATAATAAGTTACGTTTTTCATTACCATCATAGAAAAATAATCCCTCAACTTTATGAAAGTAACATGAAACAGAAATTTTAACTCATTATGTTTATATTCATTAGAACAATCCCTTAAGAATTTTTCATTGATTTAAGGGATTGTGGTTGTTAAATTTTTACCAATAATTAAACTTATTTTGATCAATTATCTCTACTGAACTACCTAAATATGTTTAATTTTCTTCTATGTCTTTATTTTCACTTTAAAAAACTGTTCTCCATCTAAGAATCCTAGTAATTTGTTATTCTAGATGGAATTCATATTTCACATTAAAAATAATTAATTGGATGTTTTATTAACCATTTTTATGATTTGGATTTCTAATTTAGGTATTTCAAAATTTGATAACAATTATTATATAAATCATCAAAAATGACAACAATTCAATTTATTTATGAGGTATGAATAAATCACCCTAAGATTATAGTCGAGAAACATCATGTTCAATTGTATATATGTCCCCTAATAACTATAATATAATATAATTTAACACCACCGTACATTATGATATATTTATTTTATAAATTATACCAGACTCTTTAATAGCATGGGATAAACACTTCATCGGGTATAAATGAAACATGATACACTATTAAAATATTATTATTTTATAATAGAAAAATTTAACATAGATGGAATGTTTGTAAGATTGAATATGAATAAATTAAATTATAAAAATTGTATTCTTTTAAAAAATTAATAATTAAATTCAACAGTAATCTGATGATAATAAATAATATATGAACAATTTGAAATATAAATAAATCTTTCAAAAAACTCTGTATTTTTAGATAAAATTCATTTAGTTACACTTTTTAAACTAAAAATAATTTTTTTTCCAATTTACGGATTTTATTTCAAATTTAAATTTATTTATGAATGTTAAATATTTAAATTATCATAGGTCTATTTTTTGGATTTTTTGTTAAAAATGTCATTTTTAATGGATAGTGAAAAAACTTACATTTATTAAGAATTTCTCCTTGTTTAAATAATATCGAACCCCATTTTATTTTAATGTGGTTTTAAAAGTAAATTTAGTAATATTACATACATAGTAAAAACAATTATATCAATGGATGAAATTACATATTGAACATTTTTAGAACCACAATTATAACTTCTGTGTGACTTTCTTTTGGGTAACGAAAATTTTGAAACATCATATACATTAAATTTAAATTGTTTTCTAACATATATATATTTTGAATTTGGAAAAATAGATTCGATATTTTGATTCTGGAAAATATATTTTATTTAATTTTTTTAACTAATTTTTTTCATAATTAAAATTGAAAATATTAAAAATTATTTACCATGGGTATGTAAAAAATGGGTTTATCCTTTTTTAAAACGAAATTTAAATTTATTTAAAATAAAATATATATATATATACCTCTTATTTTAGTGAATTTTTTAATCATTATAGCTTCTATAATTTTTTTTAAAAAATATACGATTTAATAGAGATATTTTTTTCGAAAATCATGGGTGTAAGTCATCCTTTTCCAATATTACAAATTTGTCATCTTCCCTACTTATAAAAGGACAAATAAACTCCTCTTCATGTCACTCATATAAAAACTATTGAATTATAAAATAACTAACCATATATCTCCTTTAAATCTTTCCAAACATCATAGAAATATATTTTTTTTAAAATTCATCATACAATATCATTTTGATTAAGTGTAACAAAATTTTCCGGAGAAGATTGAAAGGCCATATTTGATAATCTAATTTTATACACCTCAAACTCCATAAGATATTTTAAAACCATAGAGATATAATATCCCTATTATCGTATATATAATAATATTTTTTCAATGTAACATTATTTACCCACAACCCTCTCCATCCAAAGGATATACCAAATGGAACGTTTGATCTTGTGTAAAACTGACCACTGCCTTGCGAACTAATGTCATTCATTTTTCATCACAAATTATATAAAATAGATATAAATATATATTTAAATTTATATATTATATTTATGATATATTTTCTATATAATTTTTATAATATCACAAAAACATCATACATAACATTATGTAAAATTACGATAATTACGCATGTGTGTACGATGGATTAACGCCTCACGAATCAACATAAATAGATTATCACTTATTCCCAAAATTTATGGAAATAAGGATTAATGATATGTGTTTATAATATATAAATGACATATTTTTATTTATTTAAAACATATTTTACATAATATTTATTACATTACCATCCATTTAACAGATTGTGATGTCATTCGTGTGTATAGAGGAAAAACATATAATGAATAAATTTTATTCTTTTTATTAACACATCATTTATATAGTATATTTAATTTTTTAAATAAATAATATAATAATTATATATTCTTATTATTATTATTTAAGGATAAAATAACACATATGTTTTTCCATCATGATTGTTTGAAAAGGGTAATGACACTCTTATGTAAACATGATTCATCGTCTCCATTATATTAATATAGTTCATTTTTTATACATTATTAAATATTTTGTTTAAATGTAAAATTTAGGAATAAAATTGATAATTATTTAATATATAACATTATTAACATCATTAAATCATAATCTCTTCCACGTTAGTCTACATATCTATCTGATTTTTAATATATGAGATGTTATGCATGAAAATATATGACATTACACTAATTATTTATGTAT
This sequence comes from Viscum album, assembly GCA_963277665.1. Lineage (NCBI taxonomy): Eukaryota > Viridiplantae > Streptophyta > Magnoliopsida > Santalales > Viscaceae > Viscum > Viscum album. Next base: position 853,966 of record CAUJRU010000294.1, on the reverse strand, counting down.
CTGACATGTATCTAATTCTTTAACAAATTGAATTTTACATGGTAAAAAATAAAACAAATGTAATAATAGTCATGAAATTGGATCTTAATAAAATAAAAAATTAATATATTATTATTATCTATAAAGATATGGGACGTATGTGACGATACATGCTTGAGGTAAGGGTTTCTGCCTCAAAAAAATCGTCATTGAGACATTAGTTTTTTTAAAATAATTAATTTAAAATGGTTAACATGATTCCCATTTAACGAATATATCAATATTCCTTCCTATATAAAGAAACATATATGTTACAATTTATATTATTATTATAGATGATTAATAAAATAATTTAATAAATCATGGGATCATAATCAAAATCATTCATTAGTACAACTTATTATATTCTTGTAAGAAACCATCCATGAAACAAACCATTACACATCAGGCTATGTATAAATAAAAATGAAAACAATATGTTCTCTAGATTATGGGTATATATACATGAAATAAAAGAATCCTAAATTTGGAATATCTTGGATCCAACTGATAACGGTTCCTACTGTAGTCTGCCGATATTACATTACCTCTATTGTTGTTACACACACTAACTAGACATGTCTATTTCGAAATAGAAAAAGGTTCCCAATGTGTTATACCTTTCAAAATTCATTTTAAAACCATGATAATTTTTTATGATTAATTATCAAATTGAAGAGTCATTTATTATATAATTGAATACCCATTTATAAATCTGAAAAACCGTTATGTAATTTCAAAAACCAATTTCCACATAAAATCAATAACACTTCCTATAAAAAACACAAAAAATAAATACTATCATTTTCTAAGTACAATTCATTTTGAAATGATATATCTCCTCGAGAAAATCTACATTGATCTCAAATATTGAATTTCGATAATACAAATTAAATAATTTAATAGTAACATCCTTTTATATATGAATTATAACATTTTTATAGAGAAACCTATCAAAATAACAGAGTGAAAACACCAAGAATCATTATCTAGATGTAGGGGTTGTTATATATACATTTATATTTATATATATGTTGGGCTTCAAGGTCATCAATTCCATATATGAATTTTAAAGACAATATCCATATATATATATAATGATTTTTGTATTCAAATGGCATAAAAAATATTTATGTATGAGGTAAAATAAAATTCCATGATTCATCCACTATGATAATCTTACTGCCTATTTTAATTTCATGAGACCTTCCCGCAAAATAGTTTTGGATGGTTTGATTTAGGAGGGACAAAACCACAAATCCCCATGTCCAGGAATCTACTAACATTGTTCTAATAGACTATAAAATACACAAAACAATCCTATCCATATACTATTCTTATAGGGGAAAGTCCGTGTCAAAGCTAAGGACATTTTTCTAGATTGCCCAGAAACAAGATAGGTGTGATTCATTGTAGCATCGGTCCACCCTATGGGGATAATGATTTTGACAAACCTAATAAATCCATCAGTTTTTCACTTAAACAACAACACATTTCACATAAAAACAGGAATATCTATCTAAATTGGGAAATGTTGTATCCCATTTAACATAGTCCGACTATATATGAATTTGTAGTATACAAAAAAATCCTACTCATTAGATCACATTCCCTAAACCAATCTACCTCACTACAATTTTAATCATGAAGCCATGAAATTCAATATCAACTATTCATCCACTATTAAAATCTAGAAAATATTTTTGAAAACTCAAAATAAGCCCAAAAATAAAAAAATCTTAAATGTTAAAAAATATTATACCTAATAACAACGTGAGTTTAAATTATCACCTTTATAAGTTTTTACATAAATAGAAGGCATTTATGATCAGTGAATTATGAATGGGGAAGGCCACTACTACATTCCCATTTTTTATATCTCCCACATATCATATCTACCTTATTTTTCGGACATTTTATACTTCCAAATTGAATAATTTTACTCTATATTAAATTAACAATGTGATCCAAAATTAGAACTAGTTACTAAACTATAGTTTTTTTAGTCACAAGATCATTGGAATCCCATTAAATCACAAAGGAAGGGTCTGGTTGAATTCACCTATACTAGGAAACATGAAAAATATCAAGATTAATTGTTAAAAGTTTCATTATGTCTCACTGATATGACACCATTCCACTTCAAAAATGACCTAAATTTGTTCAATAACCTCAGGTGCTGATGAACCCTGCTTACCCAATAGAAGGTTCCCCATGTGAGTTTAAAATATAAGAAATACCAATTCAGAAACCTGAAATTGAGAAAAAAAATATGAAATTTAACAATATACAATTTATTCTATATTTTTTCATTGAACAATTTCATAAAGAACAATAAGTCAATTGTTAACATATCCTATTAATTTTTTTTCCAACCAACTATTTATTTCATAAATATTCCTTGTATAAGTTGAATATAAATAGATTACCTAAAAACACATCATTGTTATGCACCTTAATTTATTTTTTATATACATAGTTATAGTTACAGTCGACAAGAAAAAGATTCATTTATAAATAAAATTAGTACTCATTATCTAGGAATATTATAAAAAAATTAAATATCTATCTTAATATAATTATATAGTGGTATATGATATTTAATTATCATTTTCATAATAGAAACCCCCGCCTCTTTAAACCCAATTCGAAATCCACATTTCACCAACAAGACATTATAATAAACAAGCCCATAGTGATCCCCTAATAACTCTAAAAATATCTCATGCTTACAAGTTAAAATGCTTCCACATTTTCATCTCCTTTCTATGGAGGAAATAATATAATTAAAGAAGTTGGTAACTAATTACACAAATCACAACATTCCTAATAGATTACCGTGTTAATTATATGATGAATTATATGAAATCTCATCCCAATTATGTAACGCCCCGACCCTAGTAACCCAGAGTTGGTTCATTAGTTTAATACATTGGCATGATTACATGGAATCAATTTCTAAAATATCGATCAGTTTAGTTGCCTTATAAAATAGATAACATATATGAACATTACATTGCACTTTCTAACATACAACAAAAAATAATTCTTTTGGAATTCTATTGCTCCTATAGCTTAACCCTTCATCTCAAACCAAAATCACTTCATGGGATCTTCAGAAAATAAAAAATAAAAATGGTGTGTGCTCAGATACTCAGTATAGGTAAATAATATAGTGGAAGCTATAATCTTTTCAGGAAATATGTGTAATGAAAACAATATCTTTTTAAACCAAATATTGAAAATAATATATCCAAAATAAATTCAACATTACCATATAAAGAAACACATGGATATTATACTTTTATAATAATCACAAGAAATAACTAATTTCATAATGATGGATTTTATAGTACCATACTTTAAATTTTGGTTCAAGGGATCATGCCAAGACCTAGGGGTAACTGTAACGGGACCCCAACCCGAAGAGCCTCTGTAGCTGGACTCCAACACGGAGAACCTCTATAACCGGACTCCAACCTGAAGAGCCTATATAACTAGACTACAACCCGGAGGGTCTTCTGTAACCGGACCCCAAACCAGAGGGATTACATTTACCGATCCCCAACCCAGAACATACTAGTCCAATACATTCACCTTAATAAAAGTTTTTAATATAACATAAACATTTATCTTAAAACTAGCATATGAAATGTCAATACTTTAACCTTATACCATGAATGGAATAAAAATAGCACATCCACATTTAAACATATCATAACTCATTCATTACAATTTTGAATATTGTACTTATAATAAATCGACATTGAACAATTTTAAAATCCATTAAAATAGGATGACATAGATGAAAATTATCAGTAACATTCTTTGAGAGAAATAACCCTTTTCATGAAATCGTTTAAAATTACCATCATTTATAATGGTATTAATTTTAATGTAATTTTATATCAAAGTGTTCCATAAAACATTGAAACATTTTAAAAGAATTATCATTTGAAAACCTTCATGTCTATTTAAATAAATCCTCAAAATCTATTTGAAGGCATGGACATTAATTATATGGGTTTAGAAAGATAATTCATTAAAACATAAAAATTGATGATCTATTTAAATAGACCCTCCCATAAAACCATAAATGGTTCCTTTTGAAATAATTTTTATAATATATAGATATCTATGAATAGAATGTCCCATAAAATACATACACATGAACAATCTCGGGTAGTAATGAAATTGATGAAATAACCCTTACCGCATTGCAATGAATTGAGTCGTATGAACAATAGTAAATAGCCATAAAATTAATTAAATAATATCATGAATATAAATAGAATAATGATAATATATATCAAATTCAGTAAACAACACACCACATTCAATAAATAAGTGTTGAACAACGGAAATATCAAGGAATTAAAAGTGAGATAAGAAACCACTTAACACGTTGTAAAGAATCGAGTCGTATGTCCAAAAGACAATAACAAAAAAATTAATCATATTATACAATGAATATAAATAGTATAATGATAATATATATCTAATGGTTGTACAAAATACACCACATGCAATAGATAAGTGGATAACAATAGAAATCTCACGAAATTAAAAGTGATATTAGAAACCCCTTACCACGTTGTAATCAATCGATCCATATGGACAAAAGTTAATAACCACCAAATAAAGCACAAAATAAAATCAATCTAAAGATAATCATGATAATATATATCAACAATATTTACAAATTACAACACATGCAATAATTAACTGGCGAACAATTGTAATCTCAGGGAATTAAAAGTGAGACAAGAAGCCCTTTACTATGTTGTAATAAATCGAGTCGTATGAAAAAAAGTTAATAAACACCAAATTAATCATATAATTCCATGAATATAACGATAATAAAGATAATATATATCAAATTAATGTACAAAATGCAACACATTTATTAAATATGTGCTGAACAATGGAAATCTCATGGAATTAAATGTGAGATATGAAACCCCTTACCACATGTCCGACTTGACTCGCTCATATGTTCCTTGTTCTTACCAAATAATAAACATAAGTTAATTTATACATGATTAAGAATATTTTAAATATTATTATTCCTTTTAAATCACTTAATACTTTTCTATAACAATTAGATAGTTATTTGAGTTCATATAGGATATTTTGTCGATATTCAGAACATGACTAAAAAAGAACATGTTATAATTATAAATTTTCCATGAAGTCAAAATAAATATATTACTCATTTATATTTCCTATATATCATATATTTCCAGTATATATATGCATTTTTGATATTACATGACATTTGGTGATAATAAAATGAAATGCACCATTCATGGAGACGGTAAGCTGTACATACGCATGAATGCTAGTTTAATTTCAATTTTGTATTTTAATGGAATAAAAACATAATTAAACATAAAAATATTGTAATTACAATATAATATCAAATTTAATATCATTAAATCCATACATTATATGTCCCACATATGTCATTAACGAGTCATATCACTTTGAGAGGGAGTTATTCCATAGTTCCTCAAATGAAATTATCGCTTTTTACCCATAATAGAAACCATAAAGGTATGATATAAATGGAAAATAAAGAAGCACAATAAAAAAATTAAAATAATATATATAACATATATAAATATTGTTTCATCTTATTTTACACCATGAGAGGCGTTAGGAGATAATCGTAAAATCATCATTTCGTGAGGTGTTAGTTTGCAAACCACTAAAACAGTATGTTTTTCACCCATTAGATAGTGGTTTGTGTAAGTGTAGTTCGAATCATTCTCATAGAAACATCCAATTATATTGAAGATACATGTGTTTTCATAAATTAAAAGAATAAAATGTTTATAGGGTGGCTGGAGAATTAAAATAAAACAAAATATAATAAATAAATTTAAGAGAAACTGTTACCTTTAATTTGTGTGACTTCCTTTGGTTTGAACCAAAATAACCTTTTGAAGTGACTTCTTCCTATGGTAAGGATTAAATGTTTAATATAGGGATATTTAGAGCTTTTGTAAGTAGGTTTTGGGTGAGCCATGGGGCTTTAGATGTGTTTGGAATTGGTAATAACTGGTGTCCTTTTATAATGGGGAGGAGGGGATCTTTAAGAAAGTGTGAAAATATTATGTTATTATATAGTGATATTTTGTTTATAATGGTCAAAAACTAATTAATGTCATTTAAAAGTTGACTCTTGGATTAATTAAAATCATTCACTACGAATTCAATAGGTTTTGGATATAGTTTTAAAAATAACAATCTTATTAATTTGAATCATTTATTTATGATATATGTACGACATCATTATTGTGCCATAAATAATTTAATTTTTAATATGTACAAAAATTACATAAAAAATACCATAATTTAGGAAATATATTTAACTTTCCAATGATTATTTACAGTTTAAATGATTACTTATATAACGCCATGTAAAAATTGATATACTCAAAGATATTTGAATATGTCATTTTTTCCTTTACATTATGTTAATTAAAATAAAGTGGCATTATCATTCATAAGTGGCTCCATGGGGTCCCAAAATAAACCCAAAGATTAACATTTTTGTCCATGATTCATCCAATAAGGACATGACAAGTGTTAATGTAATTTGTTATTATTATAATATTCTTTTTAATTGAATTACCCTCTTTACCATTAACGGCGGTAAATAAAAGTCAAAAGATACTATTTACCCAAATATATTTTCAACTCATTGAACCAAATATTAAATAATAAGGTTAATTGTGTCTCTTAGATTTTTGATATTCGACTCACAGAAACATTAAAATTATGTTTTATGGAGATTTTCAAATTCTACTAAGATGTGGGTAAAAGTTGATTAAAAGTTCAATAAAATTTTCATATATCTATAAATATTATAAAATGACCCAAATGAATTATATTGAACTTTTATAGGTATTATGTATCTATTTGGTTGTAAAATAAATTTTAAAAAATTAAATGTTTATTTAAATAAAAAGTAGGTTTTATCCCACAAGTCATTGTTTTTAAAAATTAAAAAAAATTAACGTTTTCAAAAAAATTCCAAAATTTCAACCTAAGATAATTTTGATTTTCATAATTAAAAATTTAATTATATATTAAAAAAATTTGTACATAAAAGTTTCATTTATTAATTAAAAATTAATTCCCATTTTCAAAACAAATGTGCGTGTTTTTATGAAATAATTACTTACAAAAGATCGAAACTTGTTTATGTTCAATATCAAAGTGAAAATATTTCCAATTAATAAAATTAGAATAAATTGTAAAAATAAAATCTATTTATACTTCCAAGAAATTTAAATATATAAATTAACACACCAAAATAATTTGATTAAAAGTTTTGTTTTGAGTTAAAATATAGCAAGTTTCAATATTCACCCAAATATGAATGTCATAAAAAAAACCAACAATTTATTAAAGATAAATTATTATGTCACAATTATAATGAAGAAGTTTATTTTTTCAAATTGAATATATTAAAGTTTCAAATATTGGATTTAAAAATGGTTCTCCATTAAAATATGGTAAAATTACATTTTTTAAAAATATTTCTTTTATCTGAAAAAAATTATTTTGTTTTCTCATTATGTCTAAGAAACACATAATAAGGATTATAAAATTATATAGATTATATAATGTTTACTATTTAGTTAATAATATTCATAAACTCTTTTGAGCAGCTAGTTTGGTAAGACATGGTGCGCTTCAATGTGGCATTGCATGTAATGCATGTTATTGAATTACTTTGATAAAATAATGTATAATTAAATATTGGGGTTCTACATAGTCCATATGTTAATGGAAATAAAATTCAACAAACCAGCAAGTATATTTTCCTCCACCATTATCCAATGATAAAACAAACTCTTTGACCAAAAACATGGAATTCATTCCCTCATCCCATCAAACCTATATTGAAATTATAAATCAAGAGAAACCATTATTTTTCTAGGTTTTAAAGATGAAAAATAATTTTTCCCATTATACATAATAAAATACCTTAGGAAAGTTGGAATGAATAGACTTCTTCAAAAGCACACGGAAACAATTGGATATTCATACAACTCTATAGATTTATCCCCACCATTTATGATTTTACAAAAGTATTAGAAATCATTGTTAGTCATTTTTTACCATAACCTGGTCATAAAATGACGATTCATCCTTAAAAAAAGTTATTAACACCTTCTCAACATCCACTTCAACTAGAAATCACTTCTTAGGGAAATAAATAATTATAGGACACTACCCCACATATTTAATTAAGTATAGAGTGGGTAATTTCCTACTCAACAGATCACAGATTTCAGTCCCATTTCTATAAGTTTATTAAATATAGGTTACAAATATATATAGTTAATCTATATAGAATCTACATCAACTTTTCCTATCCATATATTTAAAAAACAGTTAAAATTATTTTTTTAAGAATATATTATGAACGATTCACCATGGATATTTTGAAATATCGTTTTAGGTAATATATAATTATATCCATATATATATAGTTGGAATGTTATGTCTTTTCAATATTATGAAATTGATGGGGGTTGTATGCCACCACATACATTCCCTATATCAAGACACAACCCAATCCATTAACTGAAGCATTACAGAAAACAACATATTGTGAATGTAGTTTATGAAGAATAAATTCTCGGGATGGGATCATAAAATATTTTAGTTATTAAAAATATCTATGACTCTTGTCCTTCCACTCAATCATTAAAAATTTATGATTCCATTTTTTCACTAGAGATGCATGAATGTTAAAATAATGAACAATGAACATGTAATAACTTCCCATTCCTAGGATACTCAGGATGTAAAACTTTTTTATTCCATGTTTCTAAAGATGATATCCAAATGATAAAAGTGATCCTCCCCTTGAATATAGTAATACATAAAATCATTGAAAATAATGACCACAAGTATATTAAAAATGTAGTGAAAAAATTAGTTCAACAACCCCAAATATATTATAGATATTTAGTGAGACATTATAATTTTTTTTGAATCTCGAAATATGAACTATATATCCATGAAATTGAGTCAGGTATATCTGCATCCTATAACATTAACTTCTGATTTACCTACTAGAGGTCTACCATAAAAATAAATCAATATATATTTATTTTATCAATGAGGGAATAAATTATATTAATGCTATATTTTTCTTAATAATCACTGTATTTATTATACAGTAGTCAATGAATATCATGTGGAATCCATTTTCTTTCTCAATAATGTGAATATATGAATTTCATTGTGATTTTATATGATTAATAAATCTCTTGGTCACATCTTCAACATGTTATTAAATAATTTACATAATATATGAAGGTTTTATGATATAAAATGGATTGTAAATGGGTATTGTACAAGGAACATAGTCAATAGAAACATTAAAAAAATTGTATGGTGGAAATAATAAAAATTAACACCATGGTATGAATTCCAAACCATTTGAAGTATAATATAAATGAGGGAATTATTTGAATCAATAAGATTATTCAATAAATATAAATTTTCAGTTCATTATATTGAAGAACATGCCCTTCCCTAAACGGTATAGAAACCCACTAATTTTGAAAGACATGGTCAGCACCATTGGGAGATTGATTCTAAGTGTGATGATGATAATAATAGTTTATCTAAACATTTCTAGTAATAATATAATCCATAAAAGTAAGTGTTTTGATGATATCTGTACAAATATCCATGAAATATCCTATTAGTTTGATTTTGGATATTTTTATCAAACATTAGAAACATTTCATGCCATTTTTCAATCCTATTTTTCAATTTCAGGGATGGATCCATAATGAATTGCATATGTTCTAAATGATATGATAACATGTTTACTAATTTTTAAAATAAGAAGAATGTGTACCAAATGATTCAAAAATTATTTTACCATTGGTCATGAAATAAACATTGTACCTCAAATTGTAGTTTAAAAAACATCATATTACTCTACTGAGTACATTAATACACAAATATGTATAGGAAGAGTCTATCGATAAACCGTCATTGATTCATGAATAGACCTCTTTTCCTGAGGATAATACCCACCACCTTTGGAAAATTACCAATATACTAGCTAACACTTGGTGATAGAGGATGCATCCTTGCTACCTTAGGAAATCCCTTCCCAAAAAATGAATGATATTATAAAACATCACATAATGATGAAATTTTATTGTAAATCTTCATCCAATTATTCTCGATATGACAAGGGATACCATAAAAATTTAAATCAACCTAAATTTATCTAGATGAATCGCCTCAAACAAGTCCTCATAAAAACCCAGAGCCCTTTCATTTCATTTTCTAGCCAGATGAATGACCATGGTTAGTAGTTTCACAAACCCAAACTTCCCCCAACACTATTCTCTAAGATATGGCTATTTAATTTATAATTTCAATGTTAATAACATCCATAATGTTTAAGAGGAAAAAGATGGCCAACATTGAAAAATATCATACCTCTATTCTATCTTGAACTTTTGAGAAAATGGGTATCCGTTTGAAAAAACATTATTGATAATTAAACTAACATAGGGAAATTAGATGAATACTCGAAAATTGTTTTCTTCCACTGTTACCTAGTTTTAAACTCCTTGATCTTTCCCACACATAAAAAATTAGGGAAGAAATTCTAAATGATGATTTTGATTGTGGAATCCCTAGTGAGATCCTCATGGAACAAATATTTTATGATAGAGTCCTCTCATATCCTTCGTAGTTTCTAAATCATATACATGGAAAAATCCCCATTCTAGATTATGTTGAAATCTTATAAAAATTTATCTTATTTTAAATATTCCACATTGAATCCTCATATTCATATTGTCCATTGTCACTATGAATTTGGTGGGATTATGCATATTAAATTCCATGACATGATCCACTGATTATCCCTCACATCCCATAGAAACATTCCCGACAGTCTTAATATTTCATATTACTTCTTCAACCAATAATGTTCCACATGAGGATTCACAAATAAAAACTGATTATAGATTCCTCAATTTATGATTTATGGAATAATCTAAATATAATTTTTTAATAAATAATTTTCTTATCCAATCTGTATTGGTTGAGTTTTTTATTTAAAGAACAAAATCAATTTTCCTAGAAATTTAATTTAACGAAAAAATTATAATTTCATCATGGATTCATTTAATGAATGAAATAATTGGGGATGAAAATGATCTTTTCAATAATATCCAAATAATTTCTATTAAAATAACCTCAATCAGTAACACTATTTTTTTAAAAAAAATCCTAGCACTATAAATATTTAATCATTTATTTATACAAAGAGGTGATCATTCCATGAACCCTCTCATTCATACTATCAAAATAATGATATTATAAATGATTTTATACCAAATACCAAAAACCAAAAAATTGTACATTCATAATAAATCATCCATTTTATTCTATATTATACAATAATATAATAAATCTTTTTGGGTTGATAAAACATATCACCCCTATTCGACCACAATATGGTGAGAATCAACAAACTACCAAAATAGTCTCATTCATAATTGAATATCTACTAACATATAAAAAAATATAATAGAATATTATCATGAAACATAGAAAAAAAAATACATATGGATAGTCCTAAAAAGGACCATACAAAAATATATCTGAAACTCCATTTTACCATTAACCACAAACAAATCTTCCATATATGAATATGTTATCGCAAAATTTAATATAGATCAATACAAGGGGTCATCCCTTTACCATTATCCTACATAAACTCATCTACATTTTCAATCAAAAATTGGATGTGTGAACTAATCCAATTATTATTTCACTAATATATATATAACCTAATATAATGAACAAATTCGATATAGTTATCATAGATATTTGATATGTATTGAATTTTTATAAAATATTTCCATTTTCCATCAAATACATTACATCTCATAAATGAATTTCCATATTCCTATAATGTAGAATGAAAAAAATATGAGGTAGAATGGTTTAACATAATGAAAATCCTCCTTGGATAATATAAATGAATGAAAATGTGATAAAAACCCTGAAATATACCACCATTCATAAAAAAGTAGAAAATATGACAAAACACGCCATATTGGATCTATACTAAGGTGTTTCATGCTTAAAATAAATGAATAAAATATAAGAAATATATTGGAAGAAATCTCTATAGATTGCATCCATAGGTTTACGTTATCAAAAAAATTAGTAGAGTTTTAAATATTATTGTGTCATATCAATTTACCAATAGACCCAATGTTCAAAATTTTTGTTTCATTTCATAATATATGTGGAAAATATTAAATTATTTTATAAAAAATTTTATAATGATTAATATCCACTTACATTCATGAATCTATATTTCAAATTATTAAATCTCATTTATGGAATTTTTATAATCATTTTCTATAGAAAAGAAACACATCATTCAAGTCGGAACCCTATTATATAGTCAGATCCATTTGTAGAGCCAAATACATTTAAAACATAACTATCATATATAAAAATCAACGTTCCAGGATGGATTATAATTTTCAATGTCCCATTTATACGTCAATTAAAAACTCTACCACTATGGAATATTTAGAATAGGATATTTTATATACATTATTAGACATATAGGGTTGGTATTCATATGGTTTCATATTATCATCTCGACATGAATTCTATGTAATATTTACAACGTGTTTCCCTTTAATATATATTTATATATATGATTTATGGGTTTATCCATTAAAAAATTTCTATTATCATCTGCAATGTTAATCACCTAGAGGACCATCATGTAATATGTTGTGGCTATTATAAAAAGAGAATAAGTGTAAAATTATCTACTCATAGTAGCTAACTCTACAATTTCACAACGTAGGATAGCCTGAAATATGGTGTTATTCAATAATTAAACCCCTTTTCTTTTTGTGATAATCGTGGAAATCATATGTAAATTTTCCAGTCCACCCATATTTAAAAAGATTCAATATAAAATTTCATCTATTACATTATTATACAATGTATTCTTAGTGTACAATAATAGTGATTAAGACCTTTTATCTTGAGATTTATATGGTGGATCCCTATAATTAATTTTTGGATCTTGGGGAATGATAATAGTTATGCATATGGAATTCCATCTCACTATAGGTGTGGTATTAATTTTTGCTCCCCTGATGGATTTGATAATAGATGTATCTCATTCTATGATAGAAATTTAATCATTTATGATATTGAATTATATGAAATTATTTATGATTCCATGATTATTAACATAATATTTGTTACTATATGTGGATTGAATCTAACTCAAAACTATCCATTTATGATCTCAAATAAAAAATAATGACCATTATAAGGAGGGTGTTAACTAATTGGATTGAGTTATTTAATATCACCAATATCCTTAACATGATTGTTTCATCCTAGATTAAATCATACATCTGAGGTGTGAAGACGGTGGCAGTGCCGGAGATCTCTCCAGCATCCTGAAGCATTTGGTTTGGTCCCCCTGTGATTGGTGTGAGGTTCTGGCAATGGCTTCGGTGTCTTACCACTGTGAAGTGGCGCGTGGTGATCTGGTGTCTCTATGGAAATTTGACACGCTCCTCGAGATGGACTCGTGGCTCGAGGTGGGGCATGTGGTTTCGCTAGTGGCATGTTGGTATTGTTGATTGAGGTTTCCCGGCTCAATGATGGATGCGACGAGCTCGCGTGATGATGGGAACGTGGTGTTGATTGAACTTTTGGTTTAATTTGTGAATTTTGAATGTCGCTGAAATCTGTATGAGGATGGAACGGTTTGAACGGTTTGAGCGGTTTCTGGTTTCATTAAACCGGTTTGGGATACCGGAACCCATAAACCGGCTTCTGATAATGGGAAACAAATTATTTGCAGGATAATTAATTTTTTATATAAATAACCTAACAAATCATCACTGGTCTTGATTGATACCATCAAACTATATCGTAAATTCTGAGAAATATTCTATAACTATTGAAACAAATTTAAACTATAAAAAATATTTATTGGGAAAATTATTTTTTACAGTATCCTCTTGATTAGTGGAGATGATTTTCTATGAATGGAGGTTTTTGAATAATATATACATATTATCAAAATACTATATCTGCTTAGAATTTGTGAAGATGAATTTTCATAGGGGAGGTGTAGAAATCAATATTGATTACTAGCATTGTCACACTTCTCATCAAGTTATGGATTTTCCCTAGGAATGAATTATTATATACTAAAATTTATTTATATATTGGTATTCATATTTTCAAATTATTCATGTAGTGTTTCAATATAGTCAAATATAGCTTTATATAATTTAGGTGGTTGATAACATGTTATTTCATATCATTTGATGTGTAAAGGATATAAACACACTACTAATATAACTTTATGATTCATGTAACTTAAGGTAATGTGATTCCATATCATACATAGGAATAATATTATAAATAATAATTAAATGGAAATTTGATAAAAGGAAAAAATTTAGATTGAATATGATTTCCCCAATTATATGATTTCACTGTATAATGAATTTATACTACCTGTTTAATTTAAAATCACATTGGGAATGTGATATGTTATTGGAATTAAAATAATAAGGTATAATAGAATTATATTATTGAAAACATGAATAATATATATGATAGGTCATGCTTTTGATCAATAAAAAAACGTCGCATTTTGAATTAATGGAATATTATTATTTGGATAAAATGTTTACAATACTGAAAAAATACTATATCACAATATGTATTTATGATTTTAAATTATATTAAAAAAATATATTTAATTGTGTGTTATTAATAAATAATATAATTTTTAGGGAAAATTTTTATATTATGAAAACATTAATGATGTGTAATTTTGAAATTTCACCCTTAATTATTGAGGTGACATGTTCAATTATTAATTTGAGTTAATATAACAATGAAAACAATGGGGATGAGTATAATGGAGTGGTTGATATATTTATAATAATTAAATATTAATGAGGTACATATGGATGAAATATTAGAGTAAAAGAGTTGGAAAATTTCCTTGGTTTAGATTTATTATTAATATCTTATTAATGTACATATTTAAGATGGATTTGGATGTCAATTTTATATGGATGATGTATTTTTTTTCAAAAATGTTTTTTACTATCCATAGAAATTTTTTTAAATTCTGTTATGTGTTGGATGTGTCCTTGAAAACTATTTTATATAACAAGATAGTAATATAAACAAGGTAATTAATAATTAATTGTATATAATTAACTTGGAAACTATTATAGAAATATTAAATAATTTTGAATAATGAATTTATATAAAATGAGTGTGTTATAATAGTTTGATATACTGATAAAAATGTATATAATATAAAACAATGGTTTGTATTGATTTTATTTTTTATATAATGATTTGATGATATAATAATATAATAAATTAATTCAAAAAATAAAAGATTTTTTTAAATTAAAGTACAATATTTTGTTTTAAAAATGGGATACTCTTGCCTTTATTTATTACATAATGTATATATAGGGTGTAATGGATCGATGATTAGAAACATTGATCATTACATGTGTTGTAATATCATTGATGTTTTATCATATACTGAGATATAATGTACCTCAGTTATATTATGAATCTTTTTGGGAGGATTAGAGGATATGATTAATTTGGAATAATGAGAACTAGTAGTGATACCGAGGTTCCAGTTTGTTTCATCTATATCGATGTTATACATTTAAGATGATTAAAATAAGATCACACATGTTATTTCATATTTTATATTTCGTATCACTGAAGTAATTTTTTTAGATTACTCATAATTTGTTGGTTTTTTAAATTGTAGGTTTTAATAATTGAGTTCAAAAAAATAAAAATATTGTTTTAGATGTAATAAATTAGTTTTGGTACTATATTATGATTATATATTAAATTTTTTTATTCTAGTATTTCTCATTTTTTTGTAATCCCTAGAAATATAGACTCCCATTCTATCAATTTAATTTTTTAATACATCGACGTAATGAGATTAGAACATTTCGAGTTGTATATTTAAAGAGGAGAAATAATGTATGTTTTTACCTATAATATTATTTTTAAGGGTTTTTATAATTCTAATTACACTTAATAATCATAGAGGAATCCATTATAAACCATTATTTTAGGACTTATACACATGATAATATTTAAATAATCTAAAACAACAATGGTGAAATTTTGTAAATGCCAGCGTCCCATTCACTATAGAGAAACTGAAATCATTGATCTTGTTAGATGAGTTTGATAAATGTGTCCAGAGTGTCTGAAATGTATCCCACCACCTTCAGAATAAATGTTCTTGTCTTATTTATCTAATTTTCATATGGTATTATCTATTTTATTATGAAATAATAGTATGTTAATGGATAATAGTGGAAGGTGAAAGAAGATATTAGTTCTTAGTGATATTTTTTCATGTTTAATGCATACCCAAACATCCACCATCATATAGAATTAGGATTTATTTACTATCAGGTTAAATTAAGTATAGTGAAACTTTTAATTTCATTTCTAAAAAAATGTACAAATTCGATGGTAAATTCAGGTTTCACGTGCATTTACACCTCGTAAATTTCATCTAAAAATTCAATAGTTTAATTTGATTATATTTGGAATTGTTAAAAAATTATATTCTTTTTATAGATTTAATGTAATTACCTATTTTATGACATAACATACATCTCTATATATGAAAACCATAATTGGAATATAAAATATATTATATATATACATATACATATAGTTTTAGGTCATATCTCCATCAATCTTAGTCTCTTATTTACCTCTAATATAATATTTTCCATTTCCGTTTTATTTTATCACATATATTATATGTTTAATCCATTTCCATAGAAACATTCATATATAATCCAAAACAATTTTTTATCTATTTCACTTATCTCAAATTGTATAACATTAGAAATAGTACCTTATGAAAACCATTTCAATTTTTTTGAATAATTATAAATTATATTATAGAAGTTACCTCTTTCAAAATAAATCATACTTTATTGAACCAAAATGATTCAACCCATTATAATTAAAAATATTAAAAATATATTTGAATATCTGGATCCATATATAAATGAAAATATAGGTCTCTAACAAAGATTCAACTCTATTGAATATATAGAGGTATGTAGAATGATCTCTAGGAATCACATGTATCTATATACATGTGTCAATCAGTATATATCATATAAAAATATCCAATCACATATTCCCCCTTTTATAATAAATCTATGGATCATGTGGCATAAAGAATGTAAATTCCATTTAGCTAACCAATATGTTCTTTATTCCCAAAATATAGACATATTAATTCGATGAATACATCATATGTCATCCATACTTATATACAAGAATATATCATTTCCCTAATATGGAGATATATATATTATCTAGTTGTGTCTTCACACATCCATAGTAAATACAAATCGTCGGCCTAGATGTTATAATCATCACACAAGAAGACAGATCGAATCACAGTAAATCATTAAATAATGACAAGATAGTCAACATACATAACAACCCCTATATTAGATAATTCATTTTGCAGACTTACATTTCTATGGTATCAATTTATAGATATTCTCATTCTTAGTATCCCACTAGCCTAAGTTATATGGGACTGGAATATGATTCATGTTCCACTAGTGTACCAAAGACATCAACGTGACACTATATGTGGTACTCATAATGGGTAATTTATTTCACTAAATGACTATAATTCTTAGTTTTGTGTCCCATGAGGATAGTATTTATATCTATACATGAATATTACTGACAATAACCCTAACATTTCTCCATGGCGTATAATACTATGGGAAAAAATTTACTATGGATAAACATAATGTCATATATTATGAGGTAAATTATGATTACATATCTAGAAATGTATATTTATATATACATTTATGTAGCCAGTGTTAAATATTGATAAAAATAGAATTTGAGTATATGATGGTAATTTTTAATCTTATTAAATAATTTTTTAATATTTCAGAAAACCAACAAATGAACAATTTGAGAAATTATATATGTAAATTTCTACATTATCCTTGTGAGTACTAGATTTTCTTCATTTTTAACACATGACATAACATTTAATCCATGTCACATATTTATATGACCATATAATGACACAATCAAACTACATTATTAATTTACACAAATATATGAAGTAAGCAAGCTTGAATAATGGTGTGAATTATGAATCATATTCCTAACTATTAATCACCATGAGCATATTCAGACATAGTAACATAGAAATATAAAATGTTATTATTTTAACTACAATTTGCTACATTGAAATATTCCAAGTTTCATCATCATCATATGACTATAATCCATGAATTATTTCATTGAAAAAATTTAACAGCTCACAGTAAAGATTACTATATCTTTCTAACTCATATAGGATATTATGTAATATTTTAATTAAACACTGAATGTAGTTATAAATTATTAGTAACCTTTTAAAAGCATACCACACATAATGCTGGTTATATAACTTAGTAAAACATTAATATGTGTCTCAATGTCCATCACATTTAATTTAAACAACCATTTATTACTAGTTACTATTAAGATGAAAAATGATAAAATACTTATATTATTAAATATTATACTATTCCAAATATATCATTGTCTGTAATATTTCATCAAATTTTTCAATATAAATTTGATATCAACTTCTATATTAATCATTGATTGATTATTTTAATCTATTTTAGTTTCCTTTTATATTTAAAATAACATTGAAAATTTAAATTTGGTAGCCCATAAAATAAAGGTAAATAATTTAATAACATTAATACATGACAAGGATTATCCACATGGTTTCTCATAGCACATCAAGAAATATCTAGAATGTTTCTTCTCGAATAGCCATCTTCTCCTTAAAATAAATGTAGTCATTCTTCCCCATTACGTCATTTCTTTTAATTTTATCCTGTATAGTTACCAATTTATTTTAATATCATCAAAATGGTTCTAGTACCTAGACATACCATATATTTCTCAATATTAGTCTCTATAATTAGGTGATTAGGTAAAGTATTGTATATTTCAATCACAATTCTATTCACACCAAATAATCAGAAACATTCTAGATGTGATAAAATAAATATATATTTGGACAAATGAATCCTTATAAGAAAACATATACATTATAATTCATTATCATGTCAAAATTTTTTGAACATTAGTAGATATTGAGGATCCTCCTTTCAATAAAAAATGAATATATTTTTGGGACACTTCATACATTTCATGCCCTTTTATCTATTTTTATAAACGTTTCGAGTAATTTATTATTTTTAATTAAATTTATGTAAAATGATCCCCTTTTAATTTTCACTTCATTGTTACTAATATTATTTAACAAACATATATTGAGAATTTTTGGTGGTTATCATAGTTTTCAAAATACATGTCATTAATATACAAAACAATTTTTTATTTAGAAGAGGTTATTCTAACACATATACCATTCCTTCTTATTTGAGATATGTTATCAAATTTCTATACCAAACGAGTAGGTTTCTTCCATTATGTTTTTCATTTCAAATCCTAAACATGATATCATTATTTTGGATGATATCATTAATATAAATTGAAATTATTTATCAAATAACAATTAGTATTTTCAAATAATTATAAAGAAAATTCATTAAATGGGTTCCCATGAAAATTAATGACCTTTTATTATCTATAATTTATTTTAGTCCGAGAAGATTTATATATCAGAAAAAAATTATTATAATATATTTTCTTACCAACAAATAGTTATTTATATAAGAAATCATCTGAATTATATCATATATGTTTTTTGGATATTTTTCTACATTACCCACTCTCAAATCAATCGTATAGATTAACTCAACATTATTCTCTATTAAGATAATATATTGGGGTTCCAAGCTAGTCTAATTCCA
Source organism: Viscum album (assembly GCA_963277665.1). Taxonomy (NCBI): domain Eukaryota; kingdom Viridiplantae; phylum Streptophyta; class Magnoliopsida; order Santalales; family Viscaceae; genus Viscum; species Viscum album. The sequence continues at coordinate 833,936 of CAUJRU010000294.1, read as the reverse complement.
AATATATAAGTAAATTATCTAATAAAGGAAAATTAATGGGCACACAGGTATGGTAAGAGATACACAATGATGATCCAATGTTATTAATTTTGGAAAACTAATTTATCTCTAACGTACTCCATATATAATTTAGGTTTTTAGGATATCATATTACCTTTAAATTTTGTGATGAATTTTATTTATGTACAATCATCATTTTATTATCTTTATTAATTATTTGGTTAGATAAAAACTTCAATGATGAAATAGATTCACAACAGATGAATTTTTATTAGATTAAGAAAAATTGATACATATGAAATTTGGGAACATAAATAATCATCTATGTCATGAAGTTGGCTATTTCAATCGTATACATGAAGGATTCACCCTCTTTAAATGGATACATCCTAGAATCTCCTACATGAATATCACCATTGTTGTTGGTATGTTTACATATGAAACCATATATTTTGATTAATTAGTAGCATTAGTAATTTTCTTAGAGTAATTACATAAAAGAATTAGATAATATGTGAAATAATCTAGAGGACTCTAATGGGAAGTGTATGTTTTGGATTAATGGGGTAAAATTACAATGTGAACCAATTTTTCACTATGAATAAAATTATTCTATGTGAAAATATCGCTATGTGAGAGGAATTCATTACATGAAGATGGCCTTTGGGAATTTTCAAACATGAATACTTATAACTATGTGAATTCAAATGCATTTTTCATATAAATTTTTATCTATAATAATTTACTGCATGTTACAACATGTATTAATTACTATTTAATCCCTTTCAATAATTGTTAGTGTTTTTATTTAATCATATAATTAATTGTTACCCCTATATGGTATAACTCATCATAATGAGAAGCATGTTTCATGATAAAAAACATGAAAAGAGATATTTTATTAGTCCTCACTATTGTTGATGTAATTTCATGAATGATATTTTTGTTTTAAATTCATTATCCATTGAATTCTTTGATGAGATATTATTCTATTTAAATAGAAACCATATATGTGATTATTCAATAATATTGAGTATATGAAGAAAATAGTGGGAATAATATATGTTCCTAAATTATGTCTATAAATTACCTAATTTAAAAAAATATTGCATGAATTCCTATTTTACATGAAAATATATTGCTGAATTTTAATATATTGATGAAATAAAATGAACTTATATATTTTTGTTTTACAAATATCTAATTGTGATGTATTTGTTTCTAATAATTTCTCATTAAGATGAAATTTTTTGTTTTATTTCATTTCATAACTATGTTCTAAACCATTTTAATATCTATTTAATTATCTATCAATGTAATAATTTCCTCGTAAAACAACATAAAGACTATTATTTTATATCCAAGTTAGAGCTTAGTTTAATATGACTGAAATTTTGTAACATCTATGAAATATTGTCACTCATTTGTGTAATTTTTTTAAGAAGGTCATGTAGTCCCTAAAAATGGTCTCTTCTGGTAAAAATCATCAAACAAATTATAAAGACTATTTGTAGAATGTAATAGGGGATTTAAGTTTCCTAACACATTATAAAACACTATGTTAGTCTATTTTCATTTTTATGATTTTCTTTCAATAATGTAGAGGTTTATGAAAATTGATTAATTTTTTCATATGCAAATGAATGTAGACTTTTATATTATGAAAAAATTAATCGACCAAATGAACCTCCCCCTCAAGAGTGATTTTCTACTATATATCTGAAATCACAATTTATGATAAGTATTTATTCTTGATTTCATTGAGGCCAAAGGATGAAATGAAATAATCTATTCAGAATGATTGAAATTTTTGATGTTATAGATGTTATGTAATTAGTATGAGATTCTTATTTCAAAGGCGAGAACCATGGTTGCTAGAAGGAATGTACGATCATCTATATGATGAACCACTGTGAAAATATTTCTCTCAAAGAAGTTATTTTTATCAAATTATATATTGACATATTGATTAATAGGGTATCCATATATAAGTTAGTTTAGATATAAATTCTAAATACATTAGTTTAATAAATTAGGGATTATATCCAAATGAGTTCTACCAAGTACCATAATTTGAAAATTCTTGTGAAATGTGGATGGTAATTTTAGTAGCCTACTCAGTTACAAACAATTTGGGAGATCAAAGATAAAATACTACAAAGATAATGTCCAAATACATTCAAAATTATAGAAATGGAAACCAATATTAAACTAAATAATGGAAACTATGATATTGTAACTTGTGTTTATTCTTGGGGTATCCAATTACCAATCAAGAGGAAGATCTAAATATTCTAATAATTATATCCAAATATGGATATTAATATCATCTAATACAAAAAAACGTAAACTGAAAAAAAAAAAATTAAATATAAATTTTAGTATAGAAAATTTTATGTTATATCATAAATTGATAGTGGGTATTTATTGTGAGCATTGTTTATTTAATTTTGGTATTGATGAAATGAATATCTCTCAACTTTTTCCAAGATCTTTTTAGGTATCATAGGGTATTGACCCTAGATCTTTCAGAATGAAGAAGATCACAAATTCCAGGAGATTTTATCTATCTGAATACATCTTTTCCCACTTCTGGTATTCTGTGGGGTAGTGAAAAAGTTTTTTTGGGACCCTTATGTTTTTCCTCAGCACATTCTATGTGGATGGGGATCTACCTGTGGCAATCATAGTTTACCAAAATCTAGGTTTGTGATGGCTTGATGAACATAAATAAAGTTCTTTTAGGCATTAGAACATAGTGAGATCTATATTAGTAGGTTACTCGATCAGGGTAGTTGGTGGTGGAAATAGAGGTAATGGAGATAAGAGAGTGTTGGGGGATTACATGATGGGGAATAGGTGGTGATAAGATTAGTACGTGGCATACCTTTTTCTAATAGCAGTTGTGTGGATTATTTCCCAATATGGTGTAGCGAATATAGCAGATGGATGGATGATGTGTCAATGAAGATATAATATGATTGGATGATGTGATCTAGAATCAAAGTAGTAAGGTAGTGATTTGGTTTTAGGAGGTGGATATGATGATTCATGTTGATTTATACAGTTGTAAACACCATCCATGGTTGTGATGAGAAGGGAAGTTCACAACAATGATTCTGGTTATCTTTAAACAAATTCATTTCAGATATGATGTGTATAGTGGTCCTTGTTTTTTGGATGAATGATGAGTGTAGTGATGGATTGGGCTATTCATTTTCTCTTGAACTACCTGTTGTACTTTTCATTTTTTTTATGTGTTATGGTTTTGTAAGGGGATTCACCCCACTGGGCTCTCAGTACATTAAATATTATAGTTATAAGTAGTTGGGAATACGATTTTATAATGGGAATTCCCTTATCCCAACTTAAAATAGATTAATTTTTTCTTTTTATCATTTAATAAAGGTGATTTCACAAAACTCATTCACATAATAAGTTTAATGGTTCATTAAAATACTCAACATCAATACATGACAATGAATTATGAGAAAATGAAATAGATGTGTCATATAATTATGATACTTCTAGTTATAATGATTCATATAGACATATTTATAACTTTTTGTTGAGAAATTATAATGTTGAATACTAAAATTGTATTTCATAAGAATCCATTGAATATGTATAATAATATTTTTGAAATTTATAAAGATGTGAGTTTCTAATAATGTAAAAATATTTAACATATCCAACAATATTTTTCAAAACTATATGATTTTATTAACATTGATGAAATTTCATTCAATAATATAGAAAAAAATTTAAGGAATTAAATCTATAAATTTCACTAGGAGTGGAACGTATTATTCTAGTGATATCAAATCATTAGAATCAATAGTTGAAAAATATAATCAGAAGGACAATATGTTAGGCATGGGATATTCTAATGAGGTACATTATTATTATACTTTTGACATGAAATATTTTATGAAAATTAATGTTAATATTATGAGGAACTAAATTAATAATTTTCTATTCTTGAAACTATGATCGAATGTTTTTTAATATTAAAAAAACTCTTAAGAAGTACATATTAACATGTAAATTGAATGATATGAATTAAATAAATTATTATCATTATTTAAAAGAACTATTTAAATTTATATATGATCATATGTTTAACCTGGTAATAAGATAGAATAATATCAAAAAAAATTGTGATAAAAATGATGTTGTTAGTGTTTCTATAATTCTGAATATTTTTTAAATATAATTCATGGAAAAAACAATTAACATGAAAATTTTATGAAATAATTATTCAATGTGAATAACATAATATATTAGAAAATTATATTTTACATACATAAATGATGATTTTTTTTAAACAAATATAATTTTTTCATTAGAGAGACTTATGAAATTATTTTTAAAATTGTAATTTTAAATACTGATTTTTTTTGGAGTTTTTAGAAAATGTTTCTTGAAGAGTTTTTCAAAATTAACTTCTATATTTTTAAGATAGAACCAGCACATATGGGTTCTCAAATGTTTTGTTTCAACAATTTCAAGTCATATGAATATACAATTTCAAAAACAATTTATTTTTTTAATTTGTTTTTATTATAAAATGGTAAATCGGAATAGATGAGTAATTTTATATGGAATACATAATTTCATGTAATATGAATGGATATTTCTCTATTTTTCAGCTGATGGGTGGTATTTATTAATTTTTTAAATTATAAATTCAAAATTATTGGGGTGTATTACACTGAAATTGAAGTTGCATCCATAAAAAAATTTATAAGTATGGATTAAATAATTATATTCTAGTTTTTTAACAACAATTTGATGATGTTTTTATTACTTATTTTAATAGAAATACTTACAATTTATTGAGGATAAAACTTTTAAATATATAGTAAGTAGAATAAAGAATTTATATACTATAGAATATAATTTATTGATTAAAAATAATTTATAATTATTACATTATAAAAAAATGAATCTTTCATATGGAATAGACCATTATGAAATTTTAATTACCCCACACTGACATAATTTTGAAAAACAAATATATTTTCATATTTATCTCAACATAAATTGAAAATAAACAATATGTGTTGGTTTCTAAATGGGAATGTAATATAATAAATATTATAATAAAATTAATGTTGCCCTTACTTTTATCCACATAACATTATTCATATTGATTTTTTTCCATATATAATTTTTATCCAAAAAAAGAAATATTTTTTTCCGGATGAAAATTTATTAGGATTTACACAGGTTTTTTATTAATGTGTTAAGAATGATTCTTACTCCAACCTTATTTTATTTTTAAATATTTTCTATAAAAGAGAAATATGCCAAAATTATTTCATTTGTAAGTGATCATGGAGGAGAAATTGAGAACCATGAGTTTAATTCATATTATTCAAAACATTGTATAAAAAAATATTTTTATTCCCATATAAAACATAATATTATTGTTTTGTTGAATGGAGGAATATATATTTTCATTATATTTTTCAATATATTTTTGTTAAATAAATCATTCTTGTTTTTTTAGATAATTTATTTCTATAACATTCTATGTGATTAAAAGATTACTAATGCTACCAATTATGAAGAAAAAATATAGTGATCCATAAACTAATACACTGAAAAATATTGGACACTTAAAATTTATGTAGATTCAATGTTTATTCTCCAGTCACTTGGGAAAATATAGGATAATATGATCTTATAAATATTTGAGGAATAATCCATTGCCAATATACTACTACTATTATTTAAAGTATTTTCAATAAATAGTCAATGATTTTTGAGTATTCAAGTCATATGAAATTTAATGAAATTAAACATTTTCTCACAAAATCACTAAGGCTGATGAGTAAATTGATTCATTTGATAACATGTAATGAGATCCTTTCTTTTAATGTAATAAAATAATAAATTATAACATCATTTTTTTAAAACTGAATAATGAAAGGATTAATATTATTGAACCATAATGTGTGCTTCTTAGATATCTTTGAATATTAATAATTATCTAATAGAAATTTATAAGTTAAAAATGGAGGAATGGATTAGAAATAGAGGAGTTTTGAAAAAGATATTAATATTTTTATACCTTTTTTCTCAACCAGAGACTAAGAAAATAATGGATTACTTAGTTTATGAGTGGTTGGTTTTAAAAATGTATTAGTGATTAAAATTGTTACTGTAAAAAAGTTTGGTGACTAATTTAATACACAATAAAACAATCCTATTATAGGATCAAAATGAATTTTTAGAATAAAAAAATATTTTTAAATAGTGATCATTTGGAATAAGCATATATTTTCAACTAAATTTTATAATCATGTAATATATTATAAAGAATGCATTGTTCGTATAGTTTTTTTAGAATACATTGAGATTATCCAAGAATATAAATCAATGTTTTAAATGAAAAATAATATGTATCCCATGATTTCGTTAGTTTGGTATTTTTAATGTTTCAGAATAATCCATGATTGGAATAGTATTATCGAATGACATTTCAATGTTTTTTACGGATTCCGAAACTCTCAATTCTCTCGTTAATCAATATGTTTTTATAAAGTGCATTCCAATTTTTGAGGTTGGTTGGTATTGGTTTAAAAATTTATTAATAGTCCAAACTGGTCTTGTGGATGGGAGGTTGTGAATTTCATATCCTGTTTGTAGAGTTATTATATACCCCCAATCTCTCATAATGATTTAAATCAAATAAAAAAACCTTCCTTAATTCCCATGTATGACATGAGTCTTCCTTGAATTAAATATAAATTATTATCCGCAATGAAAAATTTGAATCAACTGTATGTATATAATGTTCTGTATTAATGGATATATCTATATGTATCTTTATTTCTCCATCAATTTTATCCTTTTATTATTTTATTATACATTATTTGGTCATTCATTATCAGGATACTTGTATCTATCCACATAATGGGGAACTATGGGATTTATCTTTATCCATTACGATTATTATTTCTTTGAAACAAAATTGAACAAATCAAATGGGATTATTTTCTATCCATGTAAAATGAATAAGAACACATGTGGTTTTATGCCTCTTTCTGGGACACATCATAAATTTTATTGTCTTCTTATGAGTACCAAAAGTTTCATTTTATTGTCATTCGACCAAGGTATCCAAGAAAGAGCGTTCCATTGAATGTTTGGTTAGGGATATATAAAAAAGGTGGTCCAGGGAATCCTAAATGGATACAGGGTCCTAGGTTTTTAATGAATCTAGTGGAAATTTTTCCCAAAGAGAAGTAGGGTTTAATTTTTACGCAATGGTTTGGTATTCGAAGAGGCTTCCATCATATCCCATTTGGAATGGAATGAATACTTGCATAGTTTGAACTAAGATGAGAACCATTTATAAGGGATATAATATTATTTTTTATCTTGTACAAGATATGGAAATTTTATTTAGATACAAGTATTTATTTCCATATGCCTTTGTAGTCCCACTGTTGGATGCTGAGAGGATGTTCTAGAAAATTATTTTATTTGGATACACGAATTGGATGATGCGAATTTAATAATAATCACTAAGATAAATTCCTATTTCAGTAATAATATTGTAACCTAATACTTTTACACATATTATTAAATGATTTTAAGAATTGTTAAATATCATATTACAAGCCAAATATCATCAACTCTAATGTCTTGGAAGACTAGGTACATAAAACTAAAAAGACAGGACTAAATGAAACATTGTTTTTTAAATATTCTAACATGTTTCCTAACATCCACTGAGATCATACACCATTATAGTATTCCTTGGAGAATACATGAACAAAGGGATGAGCAGAAAACCTGGTAAGAGAAAAAAACATAGCAATAATGTAGTAACACATTGGTTAGAATGCATGACATAATGATATAAAAATGCATGGATCATGTTATATCATAACATATAAACATGGGGTTATATTAACATGGACTCAAAATTCTGTGGGAACAACATAAAACAAGACTATAGCACAAGTCAAGGCTCATATAACATAGAGGGGAACACGTCATGGTTAACCAGCAAGACTGTTGCTCATGGTTGTTGATGTCAAGGATAATCGCCTAGACCAATGCACATAACTTCTCAAAAGACTCAACATTACCCAATGAATTGGAGTGATTTATAGTCACACCCATCATAACATGTTCTTGATTATTTTTTCCATGTAATGAATCATACTAAATTAATAATACATTATATAATTGTTACAAATGTAAATAATTGGGTATCATAATCATGTAAAAAATCAATTTAAATAGTAAAAGGAATAATAATTTATATAAACTAGTAGTGAAAAAATAATTATTTCATAATAATATGAGTGGTTTTATAAAAATAATGACTTCTTAATAATATAATATATTGTGTGCTTGAAAATGGATAAGAATTCAGGAATTTTCCATAAACCATGTTCGCATATCTGAAATTATCAATGTGTGAATTATGTAAAAGCATCAGCATCCTCAAAAAATAATTTATAATGGATCCTCATACATGATTTAGGACATATAAAAAAAATTAGATGATGTAAATAAACATAATATAGAATTTTATATTGGTAAAATGTGAGTAAGAGTAACCCGAAAGAAGAATGGAGGTTAAGGTAGAATCCCTTACCAAAATCCTGACGGTGTTATCCACATGATATTAATGGATTGAATATTAAAATTAGGATCATTAATTAATATTTCCCAAAAAAATAAATTTAATTGATTTATTATTACCCTTTGAGTTCATTCATATCCTTTTTTTATTGGTTATGGGGTTCAATTTCAGTGTTCGAGTTTGTGTGTTTCATTATATGTTTACTTAAGAATGAAAAATCATGTAAAATGATGATAGTTATCTATAATTGGGGTTATATTTTTCTATTGAACGTTTATAAGTTTACATGGTTTTAAATTTATTTTGGTTACATTTAGTGATGACGAATCAATATATAAGACAACAATGATAACCTTTTGGGTTAATTAACGAGGTTGATCTCAACGAACACATTTATATTTATAATTTAATCACATGTGTGTAAAAGGATTCTAGAACCATAGATGAGACATAATACATTTATCATAGACTTGTTAAACAATAAAATAGGTTAAATTAAATGAATTGAAGATGGTAATGACAATTGAATACCCATCGTCCTTGAGTGTGTCAAATTAACACATCATGGATGGTGTTTTTACTACTTGTAAAAAATAAGGGTAATGGAGAGAAGATAATAGCGTATTCCATTATCATAACAACAATACAAATCATATGAGGTATTAGGGTTTTCATAACATTTTGAGTAGGAGACGTAAGGATTGAAAAGAAAACAAATTATGTTTAATAGAATGTAAAATATTGAAAATTTGATTTTACCTCTTTAACTTATCTTCCTTGATATCCTCTTTATGGAATTAGAATTGTTAATTTGGGGAGACAAAGGGATATTGAAAAAAGGGTGATATTGTGGAGATATTTGACTAGAATTTTTGAATGCTACAAGGCTTGAGACGAATGAAAAGAATTAGAGATTGTGGTGGTTTTTACATTGGAGAGGAGGAGGGTTTTCATAATATTAAAATCATTTGTTTATAATATCTCCATACGACAAGAAATTGTGATAATTCATGGAGAAAAAATATAAGTAATTACATGTGATGTTTTAACTAAATGTGCTTACATCATCATAACGTCACCCATGACATAGTAATTAATGTATATAGCGTATTTTGTAAATTGTCATATTTTAAAATTCATAAAAAAATTCAAGTCTTTGATGAAAATTCCAAAAATTCATGATAACCATTTTTATACATCAAGATTCCTATCATAAAATCCATTTATTGAAAAAAATCAACAAATTATTATTCATATTTTTAATTAAAATAAAAAATTACATAATAAATAGTGATTTTAAAACTATAAGTAATTTTATAATGATTTAAAAAATCAAATAAAGTCTTATAAAATGATATTAATACTATATGTAATAAAAATCTAAATTTCTGAAAATATTTTTGGAAAATATTTTTTCTCCTACATGAATCAATAAATTTTAACTAATTATTTATATCTTACAAAAATACCAATACTTTTACTCTGATAATATTATCACTTATAAATCGCCTAAATATTAGTTATACAATCTAGGGTAAGGTTACTATTCTTTATGACTATTTACTATTCATATCGATCATATTAATATTCATAAGAGTATGTTATTATTCATAAGGTTAGGTAACTGTTCACTGAAAATTATGTTTGTTTCATTTGACTCCAAACATCAAACTGTTAAAAACCATTTATATCATATTTTCAAAATTCAATTCACAAAAGTCACAATACCATGTTTCAAGGTCACATATTACATTGTAGTTCATTGAGTTTTGATTTCATGTGATTATCTGACAAAAATATAAAAAAAATCATTGATAAAACATTGGGTTGTTACATTCTTCTCCCATATGTAATTTCTCCCTCAAAATTTTATTACAAATTATAATACATAAACCTGTGGGGTTACGTTTGCTTCATTTCCTCCTCCAATTCTGAGGATTCCTCTTAATATTTATGGATCTCCCGTATAACATTTACTAGGTGAGTATTTTTGTTATATAGAGCATAATTTCTATGGTCTGAGATATTCACTGGCTTCTTCCCGTAAGAAATATCATTCTCCAATCATACTTCCTCATAAAAGAGTACATGTGAAGTATAAGGTATGTACATACTTAAGAGAAATATATGGAAGGCATCATGTTTCTATGAAATGGTATATAGAAGCTCTATTCGATAGGCCAGAACCCAGACACAATAATGAATTTTTAAGGGGTCGATGTACCTGGTACATAGATTTCCATTCTTCCAAATTCTCATGACCCTATTCAACGGAGATATGCGGAGGAACACCATATATCCAACTTTGAACTCATGGTCTCATTGATGATTTTATACATAACACATGCCTTGACTTTGGTATTACTGGATGTGTTGCTGAATTTATTTCATGTTTTCCACCATTTCATTTCACATTTTAGGTCTTTTCATCTTCTTCTCATCAACATAATCCCAAACTGCCGCTATTTTACCCCTTTACCATAATGGGATTTGTATGGTTCTGTTCATTTGGTCACGGGGAACTATTTTTGTAGGATAATTCAACCAGGTCAAGATGTTGGTCCCATCCTCCTATTAATTACATAGAAAACACTCTCACCATGTCTTCCAATGTCTGAATATTATTCTAATATTGGCCATCTATTTTAGAATGATAGGTTGTAATGATGTTCTACTCAGTGTGTAGATCATGTTGAAGACTTTTCATGAACCTTGAGGTGAATCTCGGATCTATATCAAATACTATAGATAGTTGTACTCAATGAAGCCTTCACACCTCTTTGGTATATATCTGGGAAAGAGTATCCAATGAGATGTCCCCTCAAATTGGGATATAGTCAGTTTTCAATATATGATGATCCAAAATTACCCATATAGTATTGTTTCTTATGGATTCCCTTGGATGTCTAGTAATAATATCCACAGTGATGTCCCCTCACATCAAAGTTGGTATGGGTTTTTGTGGCATCCTCTACATGGCCATCATTATTTCATCATTCATTTACTGATGTACCAAGCACATTGATATATACTCATAAAACTCATTCTTCTTATTTTCCCACTAAAAGTACTATCGGAAATCTCGATACATCTTCATTCTCCATGGTTTAATAGAAAAGGTTGGGCTATGTGCATCATTCAAAAGATAAATCATTATATTTGGATCATATTGTATGCATAATAATGAACCAAATCATAAAACACGATCTTTATCAATTTTTAACTCATTTTAAATTCAGTTTCTAATAACATCCACTATTTTCTGAATATACCCATGTTTTATTCAAGTAAACTTTATTTTCTAAATGAGGTATGGTAGAGAAATCATTTGAGAAATGATTTTTGATTTTCTTCAATTAATGACTCCCATGTGCATCCTCTAAAAATCTATGAAGATTGGATCATTTCAAATCACATATTTGATAACGATACATGATCCTTTCTTCATAGAGAATCTACATCATTATTTTCCTTACTGGGATGGTAGCACATTGAGCAGTCATAGTCCTTGATTAGCTATAACCATATTCAATGTATTATATAATTAACATCTTGTGGGAATTTATATTTGAGTCTCTAATGATTAGTTTATATCTTACACTTCTCTACATAGAGATATTGCTATCAGATTATCAACTCAATGATCATAATGACCAACACTAGATCATGTGTAGGAAAGTTTTTCTCAATAATTTTCATCTTCATTGATTCGTAGTCTATCAAATTATTATTTTTCATTACTACACAACCTATTTATTTATTTGAAGCGTCACTTTACACCATAATGATATCTACACTTATAGGGATTGTGAATTTTGCCATAGGGATAAGCCTCTATTTCAACAACATAATGCAGTCATCACATTCTAGAGTCCATACAATCTTTATTCCCATTAATGTCATCATGGTCATTGAATCTGACAATCATGATATGATATTCAATAATTGTTGATAATACATGGGAAGACCCTGAAAGATGTGTAAATCTATTAAAATTATGGTCTAGGCCACTATACAATTTCCTTTATCAAAGATGGATCCAAGGATATCCCTTTTTTGGTGATAACATGCCATATAAATGATACAACCACCATCAAGAACTCATATTTACTCTAAATTTCATATATTCTATCCCTTTAGAATGCCATTAGCAAAATATTCAAATGATTTTCATGTTACTCCTTTCTCTTGGATTATATCATCCTATCATTTTCAAAGACTACCTGAAATATGTTGAGGAAAAACCAAAATACTCTGTTAATTAAATCCATTATAAATTTCTGGAGAATCAGTGAGTCCAAAGGGAATCAAAATGAATTTATAGTTTCTGTACCTCATTCAAAAGGTAGTTTTGGGAATATGTTTCTTCCTCTCCATCAATTGGTGATATCCCAACTGAAGGACCACCTTACAGAAATAACGAGCCCCATGAATATGATCGAAAAAGTCTTATATTGTTGGTAGGGGATACTTGTTCTTTATTGTAATTTTATTGAGATCAGGATAATCATTGTTGAGGAATAGTGATCCATTTTTCTTCTTCATGAATAGGAATAGAGAACCCCATGGAGAAGCACTCTTACGTATAAAACCCTTACCATGTTTCTCATGTAACTACTTCTTCACCTCTTCTAGCTCTATGATGGATATTTTACAAGGTTTCCTTGATATAGGGAGAGATCCAAGAATATGTTCAATTGAGATCTCAACCTCTATATTATGAGAAATAACCTGAATCTTTTTAGGAACATATTAGTGTTACCCCTCATGATTTTCATATATTTGAGAATTTTCATCTCATTTTCGTCAATAATTTGAGCTAGGCATGTTTTCTCATAAGGAAGTAATCTCCAAACATGAGGCAATGATTATATAGCTATTAATCATCCACTTTACACATGTATTGAATTGGATTACGCTTTGGGATGTGAAGGGTGATCTTCCTTCCATGGATGTTACTGTTAGATTTGTATAAAGATATCTAATACATGACCATGATATCATCGTACTCTACGTAAGGTAGTATGTATTGAAATTATTGGAGGTTCAGTTCATAAAACTTTACTGTGGATGAGTTATAAATATTGGATTGAATAATTTTTCAATTATTTATTTATATAGATAATATAACCTCCAAATTTTGAGGAGGTTTTTTATAGTACTACTAAACCAAAAATACATGAATGAATTTAGAAAAATAGAATAATTTATTTTGTTTACTATTCATGAATACATAACATCTGTACATGTCACCACAATATTCACATGATCTACCATGGTAGTAGTGATAACATAATACATTCTTTGTTTCCTTGGAGGTTTTTGTTGATTACCTCTGACAACCATTGGCTTAGAAAAATTATTCCCTTAATTCCTATTATCCTATCAATTGTATCACTACACTCAAAGCTGAGCAATGATCATAACCTTCCTTTCTTCTCCCGCCTTTGTGGGATTCTTCATATCCCCTTGGGAATACAATTCTAGATGTGCCATTTTCCACATTTGAAGTAATTAGAGGTTCCTATTAAACAATTCCCAATAATATTTTCCGACATTTTTGACACATTGGATTTTAGATTTTTTTTCGATAAAATGATTTATCTACTTTTCCATCTATTTTAAATTTCATTTTCCACTTTTTATCACTGCGACCACAAGCCCACTAGGAGTCTACGATATTGATTTCAACCGTGAGGGAAAATTATACAATCTCCTCATATTTTTCAAAGTCTAAAATTAACAATTCATTTCATAGTCTCATCTTTAGTCCACTAAAGAATAAATCCACCTTGATTTTTGTTCTGAATAAAATGTTAGAGATATATGTTTTAATCATTGTGAAGTTTGCTTCATACACCTAGATGGACTCATCTTCCTTCTGCATGAGTCTGAGGAACACAATTTCAATCATGATTTGGAGGGTGCAATGAAATTATTTATTGAAAAATATATTCATGAATTCCTTTAAATCCATGGAATAAATTTCGTCTTAGGAAATCATATTCGTGAAAAGTGTCCACCACTGATCAAAATCCCCATAAGAAATATAGACAATTATTGTTACTTTTTATTCTTCTAATACCTAGAGGACAAAAGATATATTTTCAATGGAGTTAATACACTATTCTACAATGAGGGTATCATAATATCCATTAAACATGGGAGTTCTTTTCCACGTGAATGATTCAACTTAAACATTCTATTTTTTTATGGGAGGAGGGAGTTCCAAATGATATATGTTATTATTCATAACTTGTACCAGTTGAGCATGTTTTTCATGATGTTTGGAGCTCCCTCTCCAATCATATTTTGAATATCTTTTTTTAAATATTCACATTCCATGTCACATTTATTGTTTGAAAATGATCATTTATTTAACACCATTATCTAACAAAAATAATTTACAATTAAGGGGCTTGAATAAATAGATATTGAGCATCAAATTGAAGATTTGAACATAAAAGTAGAAACATGTAATGGATAAGTATACCCAAACTTGTGATTCATTATATTTTAATCAAGGTTATCCTTGAACTATTTATGAACATACATTATTATGGTATCTTTTTATTCCCTTTATAATGGTTTTTACCATGCTCATTATTTTAGCCAAGAATATCCCACAGGGACTAACAAACCAAGAGTGTAGCAAGGCCTATTTTCGTGAACTAATTCTAGTCCAAGTCTAACTCAATGTTTTCATTTTGGGTTTTACCCCTAGATAAATATGTTCCACATCCACCTCTAAGAATTTGTATCTAGATATGGACTTATTTTCTTGATAAACAACATACACTATACATACTAAAATTTATGGATGTTTTCATTTACTTAGTCTCATTTGTAAGGTTACTACTAATCTAATATATTCTAATTTAAAAAAATACTAGATCATATTATGATACATACTACAGTGAACCTATCCTTCTAACCATATCATTACATGATTTTCTGAATAATTCAACATCATGTTACAATCCAAGGATAATTAAGTCTTGTGTCTTGGAAGAGTAGGTACATAAAATACAACATGGGGATAAATAAAAAATTTCATATATAATATTCAAAAAGAGATCCTAAATATTATTGTTATCATACATCCTCATAGGATAATAGGGGAATTACATGAAAAAATGGATGATATATAATCCTAGTAAGGGAAAAACAAGGTAATAATACATTATCACATGGGATGATGACATGGCTTAATGATATAAAAATGCATGGTCCATGTAAAATCATAAAAAATAAACATGGGGTCATATAATTATAGAGTCATAATAATGTGGAAGAATCATAAAACTAGAATTTATTATTATTCATGGCTCATTTCACATAGAGGAGCACATGATAAGGTTAACAACCATGATTATTGAACATGGTAGCAAAACTCAAGGCTAAATGCCAAGACTGTTGAACATAACATCTCAT
Source organism: Viscum album (assembly GCA_963277665.1). Taxonomy (NCBI): domain Eukaryota; kingdom Viridiplantae; phylum Streptophyta; class Magnoliopsida; order Santalales; family Viscaceae; genus Viscum; species Viscum album. Next base: position 817,891 of record CAUJRU010000294.1, on the reverse strand, counting down.
GAGAATCAACATTAACCAATAAATTAGATTGGTATGTTGGATCACACATCATAAAAGTTCCATAAAAATTTATCCCACATAAATAATCTTATATAATCAATTACGGATTACTTAAGGGTTTCCAATGGAGAGAATTTCGTATCAAAATCAGGTCAAATATCATTTTAAATAGGAAAAAAAATAATCCTTTATATAAAAAAAAAAGTTAAATAATAATTTTTCCTGAAATAGATGAGATTTTTAATAAAAAAAATTATGTATTAATAGATTTATATAGGTTAAAAGAAAATGGATAATAATTCTGGATGTACAGTAAAAACATGTTTTCTTATCAAAAAGTATTAAGGATGAAATTACATAAAAGCACGTATATCCACCTAAGAGAATGACTAGTGGATCATGATACATGAATTTGTGAATATATATATTGAAATTATTATATGTACATATATATAATATATTATTTCATTTGGGTAAAACTGTGTAATAATAACTTGAATGAATGGTGGAGGTTCTGATAGAGTCCCTTACTATAACATCAATGGTGTTTTCCACCAGATATCCATGACTAGAATAATAAAACTAGGATCATTAATTAATAACTCCAGAACATATTTTTCATGTAATTGATTTCATCATACATTTTTTAGTTCATTCATATACATTTGGATAGTTTATGAGGATCGATTTCATTATTCAAGACTATTAGTTTCATGATATGTTTACCTATGAATGAATAATCTTGTAAAATTATTATAGTTGTCCATAATTGGAGTTATATTTAATAATTAATCATCCATAATCATATATAGATGTAAATTTATTTTTATTAGTTGGAGAGATGTTTAATCAATTTATAAAACATTATTGATAACCTTTTGGGTAATTAGCATATTTTGATCACAATGTGCATATTTTGATTTATAAATAAAAACCATATGTACTAAATGATTGTAGAAACATATATGGGGCATAATACATATATAATAGTCTATATTAACCATATAAATGGTTTAATGTTTATAATTTAACATAGTAATGGTTATTGAAAACCCACCATCTTTAAGGTGGTAAATTAACACATCATGGTTTGTGTTATTACAAATAGTATAAATGAAGGGTAAAGGAGTGAAGATAATAGTGTATTCCACAATCCTTATAAAATTCCAGTACATATAAATTACTGGTTTTTCCATATCATTTGGAGTTGGAGTGGTAAGTATAAAATTGAAAATATATTAACATGAAATGAAATTAAATGAATTTAAAAGAGGAATTTACCTCTTGAATTAATCATCATTAACATCCTTTTAAGGCTAGTGGATTTTTTATTTTGAGTCGACCAAGTGATATGGGACCTAGAACGATGATATTGGGAAGAGATTTGAGATGAATTTAGGAAATGAATATGTCTTGAGAGAAGTTAAGGGAAAAGGGGGTTTGGGTGGTTATTATAGTGGATGAGAGGAGGGTTTTATAATATTTCAACCATTAGATTATTACATCCCCCTAAAAAATAGTGATGATTCGAGGACCAAAAATAGAAATTAGTGCATGTGAGTTTGAACCAAACGTGCTTACATTAGCAGGACACCACCCATGACTCGTTAATTATTGTATTTATCTTCTTTATAAATTATTGTATTTTATTATTCATCAAACATTCAGGTATTTCAGAAAAATACCAAAAATTCTCCATAACCATTTTTTTATATATAGAATCCAAAATTGGAATAAATTTTAAAAATATAATTTTATAAATAGTATTATTTTTATTTCTAAATAAATTAATATTTACTTGAAAAATACACATTTTAGAACTATAACTGATTATGAATGCCTTCAAAAATAACATATGGTCATATAAAATTATTTTATATCAAAAAGACATGAAATTATTAATTTATGAACACCTTTTAGGTAAATAAATTTTCAAAAATTAATTAATTAATTCTAATTTATTATTTATGACTTAACATACTACAAAAATTTTTAATATGGTCATATTTTCACTTATAAGAACATTAAAATTTATGTATTCATCAAGGGTGAAAATATTATTCTTTTGGATGATTTACTGTTGACATGGGTCATATTACTATTCATAAGTGTATGTTACTATATTCAATGGTAGGTATCAATTCATCAAAAATTATGTTTGTTCGATTGTATACCAAACATCTAACTAATCGCACCTGTGTATGTCATAATTTTAAACATTCATATCAAAGGTGTAAAAATATTATTTTTAGAGGTAACATAATACATAGTAGTTATTATTGTTTTTATTTCATGTGATTAGATGAAATAATTATAGGTAGTGTATTTCCATTTATAAAAAATTATGTCGTTACAAATTCATAGTGTGATAAATAAGGGGAAGATGATGATGTTGAAAACTGTACAATTCTTTTTGATGATGGAGAATAATGGGGATACAGGAGATTAAACATGGTAATTAATGTACCTATCTCCCCTTACATTTTAATAACCATGATAGTTGCATCTTAATAACCATCATGTAATGTCTCATATTAATTTACAGGGGATTCCATGAAGAGGGATTCATGTCCCCATGTACTAGAGAAGAGATGATGATAATATAGTAATCTATAAAGGTAAAATAACAAATTATTCCCCCATCATGTAAGAAAAACATGGTCTCTAGACTCAGATTTTGTTATTGAAGAATATAGAACTATCTCTTTTCATTAACTATAAAACCCTTAAAACTACATGTATGGTTGGATTCCTTATTACCAATGAGATTCATAACTAAAAACCCTCGAAAGTACATATCCAATAGGTATGAAAAGTGTGTGAACCGTCCCATTGATGAAATTTTTAACTGAATGGGAGATGCATTGGTGATTCATTCATCGGGGATGGGCATTTAATGTTCCTTCATTAGTGGATTTGGTGTGATACATTTTAGATAAGAAATCCAAGGAACTCAATTCACTATAAATTGATTTATATGAGAGGGAATAAAATAATATCTTGTATGGATGGTATAGGAATCAACATGAGGGAGAGGGATTTATTTTGGATCCAATGATATCCTATAGTGTTTTGATATTAGTCTCATTATATTCATAGACATAAAATGGGACCTTCATTAGAGAACTTATCCATTGTTGGAGAAATTATTCCTCATATAAGTGTTTTTTTCAGACACTAGACGTTATTTTAATTTACTAATCCACATAATTATCCATTCTCTTGAGTTTTGGAGTGAAAACTAGGTGGTATCAAGTGTCTGGGATAAGTAATAGGGTTAATATAGAATTGAATTTTTTTTGGGATTTTTAATCATGTATAATGAGGATTCATGAATTCACATCTATGGGAAAAAATGGTAACCTAATAGAAGGAGTTTTCCATAAATAATGGTAGCATACATGGGTGACTACCCCATCTCATCCATACTGTTAAGGCCTATTCATGAATTGTTGAATTTACACTATGTGGAAATAGTTATGAAATGGTGAAAAAATTTCTTCTCCATGGTTATATTAATCTATATACTTCATTGAGTAAATTTCCATGCATTATTTTCATTTCCATGTTGCAAAATAGAGATTCAAAAAAATGCACCCTCAAAATTTGATTTGATCAGTAGAATAGTATCAGTTCCTAATGTAATGGGATGATATCTTCATTATGTCTCTGGAAGTCATCTATATAGGGTGTCCTTATAGGTATTCCTCAAACGAAATTTTATATTATCATCCACCATTTTGGACACATAGTCCAACCAAATATATAAATATGTTAGACAGCCCATTTATTCATTACCCTACCAATGTCGTAATTATAATACCATCATGAGAATGGTCCACAATAAATTTTAAATACTCCTCTCATAATGTCCTATGATATAGATACCTGAGGTAATGGTTGGTGTTAGATTACATGTATAAGTGACATGTGTGAGTAAAATAGATGAGTACCTTGTGCGAGGAACAAGGTCAAGTGGCCAGTAAGAGGAAATTGGTCTAGTGTATTTTCTTAGAACATGGTTTATTTTCTTGTGTGATCTCCTTAATTTCCTAGAATTTAGGAATTTAACAAAATCATTATTTTTTCATTAATTAAAAATCAATGTTTTATAATAGGCTACCAATGTATGCATAAATGGATTCAGATGAACATGCTATTAAATGAGTTTTAGAGAACATTAAAATATTAGAACCTGATTACTATGAAATTTGTGATGCACCCCTTTGGATTTTATTTATGCTTTCAATGAAGTAATATTGTGAGTACCCATCAAGTAATTATCTTCCATGTAATTTCCACGTGCTCCTAAGTGATATTTTTTTCCAAAGATCTATAGAAAATTTCTAAACTCTTGGTTCATCTAATATACCAGTGTCACATTTCATGTTTTCTATTAAAGGGATTAGTTATTATGAAGGAAAAATTCTGACATCAGGTTTCATTATCCATATCTTGGGTGCTCCAGAACAGTATCATAAAACATCAGACCAGAAACCCTATTGCTATGATTTAATCAGCCGTGTTTCTATGACAAACTATTCATAGGGCTATAATAAATATTCATATATTCATCTAGATTATTATTTAGGATAGAATGAATGTCTCCCTACAAGGCATGCATGACCTATATATAATTATATAAATAACTATAAAATGATACCATTTATGATGTGGTTTGAATGGTGAAGATATATGTTATCAAAAACCCAAACAACTCCACTAATGTATTGATTAAATGGGGCCTTTAGAAAACTAATTTAGATTGATTGCATAGTGATGGTTTCATTAGGTTGTGGGATATTACATGATCACAAGATGTCTTATCATCAGGGAGTTTTATGATGAGTAGATTCCACTGAAGACAATGTTGGATGATGTTGGAATAAATATATCTTCATCACACGGGGTATTTTTTATTAGATGATATGGTCCAAAATATGTACATTCACCTAGGGAGAGATATATTCTCAATTTCATGGATGAATGTATTATTTAATATATAAGGACATGGTACTACCAATTAAGACGCAACATGATTCCCTTCACAAGAGAACTATAGAATCCCTAAAAATTTGGACTAACCATGTAGTATTGTTAGTGTAAATAATGGGTCAATATGTGAACTACAGAGGTCCACACAATTAATGATTTAGAATGATTAATTGTGATATAGAGAGAAACCTACATGTTATTGATCTATGATTCTAATTATTACATGAGGCTATGAAAATATGTTGTAGAATAAAAATAAGAATAATGGAACCACATATGGATACATATCCCTATTCTGGAATTGATTTATAGGTTCTTACTACACATGTACACAAATAAGTCTATATACTGAATTTCATGTCAATTATACTTTTCCTAGGGTATGGATTACAGCACACATAATCTCTTATTCAATGTCGAGTGGTGTTTAATTGTTTTATTTATAGTTTCACCACTTTATCCCTGATGTTTTTGGTGTCCATCATGTATCCCAAAAGCATGATGAGGAATTGAATAACCTGACCGTATCAGGAGAGTTTAAATTTTTCCAATAAGGTGATCTCAATATGGTATTTTTAAAAAATTAACAAACCAGTTAAAACCCTAGGATATTCAGGATTATTTTTAGAAAAATAATATTGCATGATTATAATGAAATAAAGAACATACTTCAAAACTACATTCATTATCAATTCAATCACCATTTTATGAGTCAGAAAAAACAATATTTATTTACCATTAAACATGATTTTATTGAGAATAATTTAATTGTATCTTTGATTGTTATATTATCATAGAGGAGGAGGTATCAAAATAAACTATAAAATACCTCTATTTGTCTCCTCTGTTGGGCTGGATTCTTAGTATGTCACTGCATGGATTTCTTCATAATGATAGGAGTTGATGACATAAAGTGTCCATATATTCAAGGAAAAGATGAATGATTGTAATGGAAATTGGTGTATGATGTTTCAATGGATGTGTGACAATTCTAATGCTCAACTTCATCCATGCGTTTTTCGAATGATTCACAATACATTCCATGGTTAAATAGACCCCATTTTCTGGGAAGAGATAGTTTAGTCATCATCTCCATGTGGAGACCCGATCCTCACCTATCCTATAACCTATATGAAGAGAGATACATAAAATATTTTAAATGGATATGATATTGAGTCTTCTTTGAGTTAGTATTGGGACATCTCAATTAATGGGAATCCTTTTGAAATCTAATCCTGGCATGACTGGAACATGGATATAATATATTTATCAGTGTTTCTTCAACCGTGCTTATGTATCCATAGTAATGGGTTCATCTGATAACCCTTTAATAATCACCATGAAAACTATTTAATAAATTTTTTTAATACATCTTGGTTGATGATATGTTAATATATGTAATTGTTGGTCTCTTCTCGACAAGAATGGGGGTAGGTGACATGATGGATTGAGTCATTCCTAATGGAATATCGAGTTGAGAAAATGATGAATGGTATGACGACATTAATTGTAGTGATTTAGATTTATATTCCCTAGTTTACATTATTGTAATCATATATAATTATAAATATCAAGGTAATGTAACTTGGAGTTGGAAGGATATTTATTGATGTGAATCTTTTCTATTGAGTCAATAAAACTTTGGTAGACATGAACTCATATTATATGGGGTATTCATTATTTTGATCCCATATAGATTTCCTAAAGTATGTGGGAGAAGGTAGAGAATATGGTATGGTGTTTTTCTCAACTATCACATCAATTACTTAGGATGAAGAGGACTGATATGGGCCTCATTCAATCTATGGGGATGAAATGAAAGGGTGTAAATATGTCAGCTGGATATAAAAAATATAGTTTGTCTTTTCATATTTATTTGATTCTATAATATGGATTATGTATGTATTTGATTATACATAACTTTTTCACGCACTATTTAAATTTACTCCCATATGTGGTCAGGTACTGATATTTCAAGGAACAAGGGGATGTCTTATATGAGTTACAAACATGTCTTAATGAATCCATATCATAAACTAGAGAATTTACAATAGATGGTCCACATATTATAACATTTACATAGAGTGATAGGAGGGTCCTCGAAATCACATATTTATATCATTATATGAAATAGAATTGGTCCCTAACTAATTATTTTTTGACATTTTAGATCTAGTATATACAAAAGTGGTCCTTGAAATAATGACCTTCGTCCCTACTTTCAACCTAGAAGGGGTATAAAAGATCATAATTGTTCTAATGAATGTTTCTGGGATGATATTAACTTCCTGATTGCAAATAATATATCCATGATGAGATTTTCATAGAAATATTTGATGTAATTTACAATTTCTTCTATATCCATGTGCCTCTAAATCACCTACTAGCCAAAATGGAACATGAATAGAAGATGACTATAATTAAATAATGGAATTTTAGGATAGCATGAAAAGTTTTAATAGCCATCCCTCTCTAGTGTATTTTATTGGACATTGATAAAGAATTTGATGTATGTGAGTTTTCACTTTAATACAATTTTATACAAAATTTATCACATTAAATTTAATTACATACAATAGACCCACCATTGTGTAGAGTTTTCTAAAAAATCCCATGAAATGCATGTCCAATGCTTCCATGAAAATCATATCTTATTGTCATGGGTGTAATAGCTAATTTCCCTAATTTGGTAGGTTCATGTGATTCTTCCATCCCTATTTTTTTGTAGAAATAGGAGGATGTTCATTTATAGAAAAATCATTCTCAAAACCCTGATTAATGGGGTGTTCAAGATGCATAAATTCAAACAAATTATTTACAAATGCATGATTTTTTCCATAGCATTTTTTTATATCGATTGATTTAATATACATTTCACACAAATGTTATGCATTGTTTCCCAAAGATATATAGGGAAATAAACATAACCTACCTATCCGAAGGGAGAATCTTTTAGACCATATATTACAACAATTGAAGGTGAGGTTGATACAAAATTTCCTGGAGCTATGTAGTGTTTATTATGGATTGTTTTAATCCGAGAATACATATCAACCTCTGTAATGAATTTTGAGATATCCTTGCGGAAAATATATGCTCTTCATACTACATGAAATATCATCGGGTGTGACATAAGGATGAAAGACATGGATATTCCTCTAGAAGACCTACATTTATGACATTTTTGACTCCAACCATATATTCCTTTCATGTGTACATTAATTTTCATTCCAAATGAACTTTAATTTGATGATGTTAATCAATCATTGAAGGGAGGATTGAATATTTTTCCATTATGATGATGCATAATTTTTATGATTGTTTGAAGGTCTCAATGCTACTATATCATAAGAAAATGTGTGTCATGATAATGTGTTTTGAGGGCTTTAATGATTCAAATAGGATGTGTCCCTCAATTAGAAGCCCTTGAAGAATATATAAATAACATAATGATATATATTTTCCAATAACAACATTCCTTGAAGTGGGTCTAGGCTCATGGAATAGAGTATAGGTTTTTAGAAATGTATAACGTCATTATGGTGAAGAGGAAATCACCATGTAATTAACTAGGTTTCAACAAGATAATTATTATGCTCATGAAACATCTAAAAAGATTAAGGCCTATATCAATGTATATCTATTAAATTTTTCAGTGATAATACAGATTGTGGATGTTCTACTACATCTTAAAACATGTTTAAATAATGATTCTTGATTCCATTATTATTTTTATCTTTGTTTCTATATGAATTTTTTTCAAAATAAAATATTAAATATGATTCATTTGTTTGACTCTATAATTTAAATAACCATCATTTTCAGTGATATGGATAAGAGTGATATAATTTTCTACCAATGTCTCTTGAAATCACAAGTATAACAAGGATTTTGTAATGGGCGTCTTAGTGACTCTAAAATATTTATGCGTTGTATTTCATCATCCTATTTATTATCTACATAAAATTTAAATAATATATAGGGACTGAGTTATAGATTTTTAACAGGACACCATTTTATATATAATTATCATTAAATTTTATTTTCCTTATTCATCTAATTGATTAGTATTTTCTAACCCCTAACGAGTATCTTACTAGTGATTTGAGACTAAAAATTTATCTATAATTCTAATTTTTTATGATTTTCTACATACAACATATTGTGTCTCTTTTGGGGGATATTTAGAGTCTAGAAATATAGTATAATTTGACTAATATATTAGGTAAAAAAGTTTGAACAATGAGTTATGGATGTCGACTATGTAGGGCATGCTGTCCTGGATTGTTATAATAGTCCCCAAATAACCAAAGGGAAATTCTGAGACATAGATTAAAGATTTCCTAATAAAAAACATTATTTTAAAAAATTTACAAGGAATGACCACATTTTTTATTTGGAAATATTTATCTATAATGATATTACTATTGGAGATTAAAAATATAGAATATGTATCTTCTAAGGATATATTTTCTTCTAGTAAAAATGACCATATATTGGCTGGATTATGCAATGAAAATTGGTGCATAAAACTACATAATCATAAAATGTATTCTTTTGGAATATGAAATTCATTCACCAATGTGTGAGTAGTTTGTGATGATTCAAATTTATCAAGATCACAAACAGTGGATAATTATTGTATGGGGTTGAGAATGGAGATAAAATTGGTAATGGCATTTGGAAATGAATGGTGACCTCTACTATTAGAACTTTTACTGTTTTAAGGATGTTAAAATATACTAGATTACCAATATCATGGGAGAAATTATCCTCCATAAAAAGGGTTGAATCACTATATAGTTTAATTTCATTGAACATGGATATATACATGGTGCATTAGAATATTAATGGAATGAAATAGAGAAATATGGATTAATTTATTAAAATTTATCTGAATGATTGGTGATTTTACAACATCACAATAATATACCAAACAACGTATTTCCATTTTAATAATTAATGATGTAGATTGAAACCTATAATATGGGGTTTCCCAAAATAAAAAATGAAATCGGTGGAAGGGATTATGGAGATTGAAGATGTATTTCTTCATGATGAATATTCCTCTGGTTGAATGTACATTTTGGTGAAAGACTTGTGAAAAGAAAAATGGCGAGTGTTACTGCATTTTCAAACTATGGAACCCTATATATGACAAGAAATTTTTGTAGGAGAAAAATGTAAATGAAACTGGGGTATGTTACTGCATAGTCAGAAAATAAAATCCACATGAATCTAAAATCAAATCAACAATGGATGGTGAAATTTTATGGATATTCATATTTCTACAAATATAGTGTTTGGTTTCTTGATGGAGTGTTCTTTCATATAAAAGGATAATTTTACATCAACATTACTTGAGAATATGGATATTTGATTCCCTACACAGTTCTAACCCATACACCAAGAAGACAGATTTTGACTATTCATTGGGACCAAGACATAAGATCTAGGAATAACTTCATATATAGTCAAAATGAGAATCAATCAATTAGTAGTTCTAGAAACATCGACAATAATGATCTAATTATTGTTTGGGTAGTGTGGATTTTCATAATTTGAGATCAAAAATGGTGTGTGAACCCATATGGGGATCTCTTAGGAATATTTTACCCATACATAGGTGAGTAATGTCATTTATAATGTTGCATCTATGACAAGATAGAGGAATTCAAGATCATATCATATCTCACTCGAATGAGATTAATGAAATATGCAGTAGATTGTTTTAAAATATATAAGGGATGTCAATTATGATTTTTATTGTCATATGGGAAGGATATCTAGTGATCCTTATGATTTTTTCTTTAAATCCCCATTGTAACCTGGATATTAATTTCTATTCCCCAATCATGTGGGAATTATTTATAAGAAAACATAAGTATGTTTTATATTTTCTTATTGTGATAAACTGGTAGTGGAAATGGTTTATTCTGCCACATAATAAGGATAGAAAATTTTGTATGAGAGGATTTTGATTTGTTAGTGGCAAGACCTAGATGTTTGAACTGGGTTTCACTACATATCTCACATGAATAAAAATTCATCAATTCATAGTTCATCAAAACTGTGTTTTTTAGATTCCTCAAAAGAGGAAATTAACCACGTCGGTTAATGTCATGTGGTAATGAAAATGGTGACTCAATGTGAAAACATATTGTAGATAGACCCACGATGGGAGTTTTTGGTATCACTATGTATCATGTAATGGAAGTAATCAATTCATCATATAGTTATTAAATTTTAATAGTTATTAAATGGGATGTTAACCATTGAGTTTAATGTGTTTTGGTAAGGATGAGGTTAATCCCATAAGGAAAAAAAAGTGAAGACATTAAGAACTATGAATGATTTCTAGGATATTAGAAAATCATATCACGAGAGGCATCCTATATTTCTAATATAATTTTATCCTGAACTAGATTTAATAGTCATTCTGCTCTTGATGACAAATATAACAAAACATTTCAGAATCATGTTACAATGATGTTGTTTTATCGTTTTATCTCATTTGTCTAGGATGACCATTTTCATTATATTTTGGGTGAAGTAATTAAGAAAAAATTTAATGGAAATGATGAGGGATATGTGGCATACCATAGCAATGTTTTCCTGAAAAATTTGAATGTGATGATGTAAATTGTAAAACATGTTCTTGGGAATTTTTAGATCTGATGAAATGTTATTTGAAAAGTACAAAATTGATGAGAACATAGCAATTTTTAAAAATATGGTTCCTAAAATAATGTTGTTAGAATTATATAAATATAATATGTATATCCAACAAAAAAATGATCATGTGGTTGATATCCATCTTGGTGGAATACATATGAAAATATAAATATAGAATATCAATTCATAGTTCTAAAATGGATTTATCTGATCAAGAAATCCTATTGTTAGCTGAATTATGTAGTAAAAAACTAGGGATTCTTTTACATAGCTAGACAATGGTATTCTAGGGAATCTCACAACCATTCACCGATGTCCATGGAATGATTACTGAAAATCCAAATTTACCATTTTTTTTAATGTTGATTGGTATAATCCCTTAAATAAGACGGAAAAAAATATCCTTTCGAAGAGTTGGATAAGGAGGAACCTATAACAACGACCAAAATACAACAAGAAAAAATTAGGGCACAAAAGCCTTACATGGACCCAAATGCCTTAAAAGGGAATGATAATCTAAATTTACCATGATAAGGATTATATTTTGTGGAAGTAGCATGTTTGTGCACAATGATATCATATTGACTGGTAGTGGATATGGTTCTTAATGTCCCCTAGGAATATTTTTTATATGAAGAAGTGGGTTATTTCTATTTCAATGAGGGTCTCCTGAATGAGTGATCCTTGGATAGGGTCACCTTAATATATCATTGTGTTTCGACAAGGTAGGGGGAATATATATTATTTTTCTTCATGGTTTCCCATGTGACACCGGTTCAATTCGTCACTACATATCGATTGGGAGGATTGAATCAATCCACAAGTAGTTAATTCACTATATCATTGAATAAGAGGGTTATAAACCATTCACCTTAGTTTTATCAAGTATGTATGATGTTTACATTAGTTAGAAAAAATAATTCATGAAGAAAAATTATTTCTATTTGGGAACACAAAAAATCATCTCTGGAGAGGAATGCTAGGATTTTATATGAGTCTTCCCGATTCATAACACCAAGGTATCCTATGCATGGTACATAGGGTATGACTAAATTTTAATACCATGTACGAAAGATGTTTTTATACATTTATCATCATTTATGTAGTATGAAATGGTGTATTTTAATTTTTGGTCAAGCAACTATGACTGTATGGAATGGAAACACTGAGTGATATGAGGTTTATTGGTCCAAATATTTCCAGATGTAGATAAAATGAAATGAAAAAATAATAAACCATTATATTAGGGATTCCTAGATCTATATAATTTTTATGGGACATAAAAATATGAACGTGCGCCAATGTTAGAAAAGATGGATCCAGGCATAACATTATTGGTTCTTATGGAATATGATGGTGTCTCTCCAAATTAAGAATGTGCATATGGTGGAAAGGCCCCTTGGATGATGATACATGAAAACATGAATATGGAGTACAATGCATTTTCCGAAAACACAATTTTCTTACTCAAATTACATTTTATTTGGAATCTGATGCCGAGCCAAACTATGGAATATGGTGCATAGATAGGAAAATGAGTTCTTAAAAATATAAAATCCATTCATAGATGGCCCATTATAGCTTTTGTAGATTATATTTTTCCCATTATAATGATATCTTTGTGTGGACAGAATATTTTATTAACAATTGACACATCTTTATCGTCATTGTGCATGGAGTGTGAAGTCACTATCATATATTTTTTAGATGTGGGAGAGGTATATTCCTATTTCTATGATGGGATCCATAACGAGTGAACCTAGAATTGGGTATCCATTATAGGTCACTATTTTTATACAGGATTGTGGGTATTTATATATTTTGTCAACATGGTATGGCCTATAAAATTGGTTCTAGGAATCACAATATATACCATTGGAGGAGATAATAAAGAAACATGTAGTTGATTCATTTTAATTCTAAATAAGAGGGGTGATAACCTTTTTAATTAGTGTTTCTTAGTAAGGATGATGATTACCTGATGTGGAATAAAAATAAGTAATAATTCCCAAAAAATGATGTTTGGGATCTCATGAAAGCATCTAATATGTGGAAGATAGTTTTTTAAAGTGAGGACTTCTGATCTAATTTCATAAGGCATCATATTCTTGGTAAAAGGGATTATAATAAATTTTAACATCATTTATTGAATATTTTGTTATATCATTTTATGTCATTTTACTCAGAAAAAATTATATCTTATTGTTATGGGTCATCCAACGAGAACCATATGATATGAAAAATGTTGATGGATTTGAGGCTCACTATGCCATGGATGTCTAGAAATACATAATATATGAATACAGAAATTTTAAACCATTGCCATGGTGATTACCACGTTAAGGGAAGTGTTATAAGACAATATCAAAATGAATGAACTTAGACCAATGTATGAAAAGTGGGTTCTCCACACTATATTGATTGGGATTACAGATATTGATAAGCTCAATTCCATATGCAGATTTTTTGTTTTTGGAAAAACCCTTGATTGGAAACATAAGAAATGACGAATGATTCAATTCAATGAATAGTCAGACTATGAAATTGTTTTATTTAAAATATCATTTAAAGAGAGAATTATTTAGATCCAAAATGAAGGATATTCAATATAATTTAACTAAGGTGTTCCCTGGAATCAGATATTCTATCAGCAATGTCCGAAGAATGGTTATGATGAATGAAAATTTCACAATGCAACGAGTATGGGGTGTGGAAATAATATTTATGAGAATTCAAAAATAATTTTTACATTCATTTTACTTATATAATTAATTACCTTGTGTGGAATTTGTTTACATGTGGAAAATGAATTTTTTATTTCCGTGATGGGCTCCGGAAGGAGTGAACCTAAGTTAGGGTATTCTACACTGATCATTTAATGTATGTATGGGGAAGATGTATATATAAATTTATTCATTTTTTGGGACATATTGTCTAAACATCAAATTATATCACAATATTTGGAGAGAACCGCGTCACACATGGATCATTCAAGGATCTTTGTGTAGGTTTTACCCATACACAGGGAGGGGGATATTCTTTTGTTATGAAAATACAATGTGTTATAGAACAAGTAATTTCTATTTATCCTACTATTTTTAAAATAAGTCCATGTATATTTTATATAATAGGGGTGTGGTGGTAGAATGATAACAATGATTATGATGTTTTCACGAATGGATGGAAATTTTTTTCATATTTACATCGTAAAAAAATAAACTATTTAGTTTCACATCCTTCAGAAAGGACTTTTTCATTTAGTTTAACTACATTTTACTAACACATTGGTCCTGATCATTTAATATCTTGTAGCTAAAAATAAGTTCTCTTTTAGTTGTAGTCTATACATATAGGACAATATGGTGTGCCTTTTATAGTCATGAATTTAGAACCCTTATTCATTTCAATTTTACGACACACAATGAGAAAGTGGGTCTCATGTTGTTTATTGTATTGTGACATGGATGTAATTTTTTTCTTATGATGTTTTTCCTTATAATTGATGTATTTTTAGAAGCCATAATGAACATTCAATCCACTAAGATCAAAGAGTAATATCAGTTATTGTGAACCTGGTGTATGTAATAGTGTTCCTATCCCATTAGCTCATGATTTTTAGGTTTCTACTATCGAATTATTAGACTCGTGATGACCCATACAAGTTATCCTCATGAAAACAATAATTGGTGGACTTTTATGTTAAAATTACATTTTATCTAATTTTTATTTTCCTCGTAGTGATTCATGTTTTGTAGTATAATCTCATCCACTTTCTACAATATATCCATGTAGTTTTGGATTTCCCATGTATGGATAATGAATCTTCGATGTAAATGAGTAGGGATTTTAACATTGATCTTAGAGTGTAGGATTTCTTCTACCCTATATACAAGTTAATTTAAGGTTTCTCTTGTGAGAGTCTTGGTTATAGCCCAATAGGCCTAGAAGGAATGGTGAATAATTTTAAAGCAACACTTTTTGTCCAAATCCACATATACTGGAGTATATTTTATAGTGTCTTATTCAATTCCTCCATAAATACATTTGTTGGATCATAATAGCAATATAAATCATCATATTTGTTATTATACTCTTGATATAGTATCTATAACTCAGGATAAAATAAATTTTTCCAATTTCTCATCTATATGGTATGAGGGAAAATAAATCTAGCATTGTTTTGTGATTTTGTGAAGATGAAGATGATTTTGGAATGATCATATTCATATGGTATTTTTTTCCACAATTTAAATATGAAATCATTAATTTTTTGGTTGTATTTTGAATTTCAATGCTATTGTTTGATGATACAGAACTACAAAAATCCATTTCACAGACAGAAATTGGTTAGGTGTATTTTGATATGTGTGGAATTAGTGGTGGTAGATGGGTGATGATGGCTCATACATGGATGGAATGGTACCATATGCTGAATTGTATAAAATCCCAAATCATTTAAGGATAAAAATATTATATAATTCTAATATAATTATAATTCCTACACCCTGACATACGGGTCCCACATGCACTAGTATGTACATCTTTAAAGATGAAAGTATTATGATATCCATTAATGAATTTTAGATGTGATCCATAAATGCCACTTTTATAGAGTACATCTATGTTAATTGCTCCTCTATAAAGAATAATGTTGTTTTAATATCATTGGATTTTCTCCAATTTTGAGTTTTCTTTTTATATGAACTATTTCTCAGGTTTCCAAAATGGGATCATCAACATGGTCATAAGAAACTTTTCTTAGGGGATTAGAATAACTTCACTAAAACCATCCATTATAAAACAAATTAATCATGTGATCATCTGAAAATGAGCAATACATATGACTATTTCATCCAAATTAAGACTATCCAGTGTCATCACTAAATTTTCCAATGCATATTATTGGTCATTTAGTTATCATGGGAAGTTGTTAAATGTAAAATATAATGGTAATTATTCAATTATATCCTTATCACAATCAACCAAAGGGATTATATCATTTTTGTATCTTGAATAATTCATGTTGATATATTTAATTAGTAACTCCAAATCATATTTCACATTGTAGTACTACCCTTGGATTTGAACTTCCAATTCTAATCAAATAATGGGGGCTAAATATTTTTCCTCATTTTCAATACCACATTATGTCAATAAGGATTATGAGAATATGCCATTGTTGGAGAGATGATCATGACTTCCAACCTAACATTGATTATATTCTCTTCTTCCTTTATATTTTCCATTTTTTGAGATTCTATAAGGATCATTAAAATACATCTCAAACACCTAGATTACCTCTAGAAATTAGAATATATCTTTTTTGGGAAATTCAGTATTCAATGGATTTTCCTCTACATATGGATGTTCTTTATGTAAGTTTTCCCATGTATGAACTCTTACCACTTTATTGAAGAAAGAACTAATTTTAAAATTATTATAGGATAACTACAAGTCATATAATTTGTTTTATCATAATAATTGGATAGAAGATATATTTGAGGATGTTTTTTCCTAAGACCAAATGAACCTCATGGTGCAATAGGTAATACCACAGTTTTTGAACCATTAATATTAACTCCATATATATGTTCCATATATCTGATTAATGAGAATCAGTGTTGAGTCTAGTTTTTCTCATATGTAAATTTTTTTTCATTAGTGACATAATTAATTATTGTGATGATAAAACTTTGTAAAAATTTCAATGACTATAAAAAAATATTGAAACATTTCCTTTCAAAAGGATGAATTAACACTAGTGATATAATGACATATTTATAAAGGTTTTAAAATTCATCCTTACAATCATCATTTAACTAATATATTTCCCCTTGCATCACCATTTTTGGAAAGGGAAATAATTTTCGGTTAAGGTTTTTTATATAGTTACTATTATAGCTTAGGTTTCACGGTAGACCCCAAAGAAAATTTATTCTGAAATCTGTTAAAATGTTGTAAATAAATGTTTTAATCACATGGAATCCTTTGATAGCATATGATGTACGTCGAAGTAAATAAAATACCTTCAGGTGATTGTGAAAGAATATTTAAAGGGGATTATCTTCAGGTTGTGATGTCATAGGTTATTGATGATACTCTATAGATTATACAGATTGTTGAAACATTGTCGATATGTAACCATCAGGTGATCAAAGTATAATTCAACATACTTTCCCATCATGGTCCTAAATATGTGATTCATAGACTATATGTTTATAAAACTGACATTCATCAAGACAACGGGAGATATACGATAGTAAATCCACCATATAGGGGACCTAGATCTGGTTTATTCTTCAAATTATTGTCCATTGTGTTTTTATTATACCCTGAATATCCTTCCATGAAAGAGATGTATTGATATCATGGGATTTCATCATTATTTACGTATCCTGTCACGAATAGGAAATCATCCTTTGAATAGTGCATGTTGAGATCACTGAAGTATGTGTAGACCATTATTGTACCATTGTTTCATCACCATTTCTATGATGGTTTGACATTTCAAATATTGTGCTACCCAAATAAAATTTTCTATTATTTTTTTGTCAACCTAAAAATCAGTTTTTGTGGTATGACATGGATGTGTCCTTCAGGCTGCATGTTGGTATCCATATGGTTAATGGGAAAACCCAGCTATTGAGTGGAATCCTCAGGATCAAGTCAAAATATTTCCATATATTTATCGAAAAACAAAATCAGTTTGTTCTTCAAAAAAGGAGAAATATACATATTTTTCTTGGGAAGACATGGATGCATTGATCAAAGTGGGTCTTGGGTCCATATCATTAAAAATATTTTTTTCAATGAGTTCATCAATTGTAGTAGTGACACATTCCAAAAATTTTGGAGGGGAATATTTGTGGTCCACCTCTTCTTCCTTGTTTGATCTAATTGATGAGATAGTGATCTATTAAAGCTCAATGGATGGAATGATGAAATTTAAATCATGTTTCTACCACCTTCAAGATATTGAGTGATGTTTATATAATATCTTGGAAATGTTTTCCAAAATGATATCCTGATGGTTGTTTATTATGGGATATAACTTGGGTCCCTGTATTTGATATGATGGATAGTAAGAAAATATTCTCCAAAGAGTTATTTTAATGGATTGAAATATATCATTACTATAACAAAAAGGGTTATGACCAAAGCTACATTATGTTTGATGAGTTATTTCCCTTCCATATTGTAGAATACTACATCAATATAATATGTTTCATGGGACTGGAATGGAGAATTATAACAATAAAACATCCAAATTTCATCGATGATGTAGTATTTGAGGCATTGAAGGTATGATGAGGGGATAGTATCACGAAGATGGAACAAAGAACATCTTAGTAGAACACTTAATTTCGTGTCTTGTTGGACAAATAACATTATAAATAAGATTAATGTTCAATAAATTATGAATTTAACATAATATTTTCATGATTTTTATGTTATTAGTTATAATTACCCTACAATGTTAGAGAACAATGTGAAATGTGGACATCATTGTAACCCAATTAAAGAAGAATATTTAGATGAATATGGTTAAATCATGAGATACTATGAATGAAATCATATCAGATATCAAAATCATTTATTCAGCCTACAACATATTGTGTATTGACGTGTCTTGATATTTTTGAATAGTTTTTCTATAGTGTAATGAAGAAGATCATGTATAATATTCAAGGATTCTTCACTTGAAGACAAACATCTGTAGTCGTGACTTCATATTCAACATCATGAGATATATAAAATGACTCTATGTCATTTTCAAGAGGCATCTATATATTATAACTAAATACGAGATTAAAAATTCGACAGATTGTGAAAAAATTTGATTAAAATGTAACACTTATTTTATAATGTTATTTAATTCCCAACCAGAGGATTATCATTTTGAGACACATTAGATACTGAAGTGCATGATATATGTCGATCGTCATTTATAATATATGTTTATTTCACTCTTGCCCATTGTGGGTTAGGTCTAATGGGTATTCCTTCTGGTTGTTGATGGTTTGGAAATGGAATTCCCATAGTTGATCTTCTATGATGATCTGGTTATGGAAATCCATATTAGATTAGTGTGGGCACTCGGGCTCCTATTTCAATCATTGGATGGCTCTCCCCCAAGCTTTTCTTATGTAGATAGTCTGAGTAGAGATATAGCTAGAGTATTTAATTCAACTGTGACTGTGTTTTACGTTGTATCATTGATCTATATTTCTTCTTAGCTATCATTACCAATCATATGTTGGGCAATCTTGTTTATAGACATCATCATCAAGTGAAAATTTATCTATTAAGTTAATCACATTTATAGAATACATTCGCATTTCTTCATCAGATGATGAATCTATCTAGATAGTCAACTCATGTAGTACCATTTAGTGTGAATATTCATGTTCTTCTAGTACTAAATTCATGATTTCAGAAATATTAAATGACAAATTAATAATTATTACATGATCAGATTTTTAAGTTTTCTTCTTTCTAATATGTCAATTTAATTAATTGAAAACATGTTTTTTGAAGATTGTGGTGCTGATGGAGTCCATTGTTCCACATTTAGTGTGTGTTTTCTGGATACATGGATACTTCCATTTTTCTTGGATGATAAGTTAATTCATGTTTATTTTCTTTTTTATCATCAAATATCTTAAATTTATTGAAACAATTTCTGTATATTTTGTTAAATATCCCATTTCCTCTAAACTTGTTATTGAAACACCTGGCAGTTGTATAGATGGATTTCAAATCATTACATTTTCAGATTACTCATTTTTATTAGGATCACATTAATATATGATTATTCCCATATTGTGTAAAAAAATTTTATATATAAGTGGAAATATTTTGGTATATAATTGAGAACAACTTTATCACGAATCTTAAGTATTTAAAACTTGATAATGTTTTTTCCATGGCTATAATGAAGTATCAAGGTACATGGTAGTCTTGGAATTAAAAATCCATTATATTTTTCTATTCAAATTAAATTATCCACATATAGAGTTTTTTATCGTTATTAGATGGGATTTAAGTATTTCTCCGAAGAGAGTTTCTCACATGATATGTCATGGGATTTAGAGTTATAGTTGGAGAAAGGTATTACATAAGAATGAATTAAATAAAATATCTACTATATTTGTTCACATACCTTCATTAAAGTTAATTAATCAATCCATATACTTGGTTGAATGTAGGAATATTACCATTATTGTGAATCAACCATGAGATCATGAAACCGACATGTACATTACACAAAGTTGAGTGGCGTTTGTGACTACTAATGGATATATTCCATACATATAGACAATTATATTCTAAGGAATACTTTATGTTCATGCAATTAGAAAACTATTTCCATTGTGTAATGAAATATGAGAGACACTCATTCCACAAATATTATTAGTTTGATATTTTGAGGATGAATGTCTTCTATAATGTTGATCTGAATTGAATGAGAAAATGTTGATGAATTTCATTAAAACCAGAGATTGATTGATCTTGAAAACGTCTATACTGTAGAAAGGATATCACTTATAGTGTTTATAAAGTTAATATTAGTTTATCTACTTCATTATTGTGTAGGTGAACTCATCACTAGGTCACAAAAAGTTATGAAATGGGTAAGATTATTCCCCATATCCAAAGAGACAACGAAAATTTTTAATATAAGGATCTCAAAATTTAGCGGTGGTGGGGTTGGATCCCAAAACATTGATTAATTTACTTTTTTCCGATGAAATTGTATAATCCATTCAACTAAATCAAAAAATCATCTATTAATGACCCAATAATATAAATAATCCCATTGTTATGTCTTCTTGAATTCGGTCTTTCATAAGGGGATTAACATAAATTCCCATCTATGAAGTCTCTATTTATACCTGTGTTAGGTATCATGCATATTCTATTCCATGAGAATGTGTATGGATCATATCATTTTGTGTACCAAAGTTAGGGAAATCATGATATATCAGTTCCATGGGGAACAAATATATTTTCCTTTGGTCCCGCACATTGGGCACATCATTTGAATCCACATCAGTTACTTAGGTGATCACTCTTTGTTGTGGTATACTTGATGTAAAACATGTTTAGGCCCTACATTCTGAACATATTTTGTAGTAATGTTTCATTGTAGAAATTTTATGTTGTGTCCTCTCAACTCAATCATATATTAATCTTAATAAGCTATTTTTTCATCTAGTATTATGAATTTCACCACTATGGGATGGGTGAGGAATAATATTAGATTTACCAATCTCCATGGTGGATTATCACTGAATAAATAGTTAATGAGTTGTTGAGGGAATCGTTAATTATAGTTAAATAACCTAGTTATGGATAAGAACACCTCCTTTAACATTTTCAGTGTCTATAGTATTTTTTAACAAATATTCATCCTCATACACATTTGTATTTTCCTCGTTCTCTTTATCTTCTGCATGGGTGGTGATAGAAATTTTCACTAATGAGTAACAAATTAAAGATTCTTCCTCGGTCTCTTTATGTGATATCATTTGTTTGGTACATCCTTGAATATGCATCGACTGTTTTTCTTATAATCCATGAGTCATTTAATATATATTAATCAGAAGGGAGTATGAACATTTTTTCTATGTGAATTCCCTATGTGATAAAAATTGGTATTCAATTGGGAATAATTGGGAGTATTAATTATTCAGTGTCCCCCCTAGTGTGATGATGATTTAATAACATTAAGGATGCAAGTGTTGAGGTTTGTAATCCAACAAACATGGGGGAATGTGATGTTAGGACTAAATTTCCACATTAATTTTATCACATTCAACTAACCTCAATGGATGTGTTCCAAAATCCATCATCTCTATAGGCTAGGGATGCTAATAAGTTGTCATAGCTACTAATATTGTGGATAATTTATTAAATTTAGATATTTTGGATTGAATTTTAGATGGTTGGATTGTATAGTTTTTACATAATCCACCTTTATCTAATTATATTTTTGATGAATGATGTATTTCCTCCGATAGATTGGAGGCATTTTCAATACATTTAGATTAATGATTATGGAGCTTTTTGATGGATCACACTCTTCTGGCCTGCTGTTTTTTATTATCATTCAAGGTTAGTTTTTTAGAGTTCTATCTATAGTGAAGATGGACAATTTCATGAAGTCAGAAGGACGCTATGAAATTCACAATGTCATTTTTTTTCTCTATTTCTTATTATATAACATGATCAAATAAGACAACATATTCTGATCTTATCCTTTAATGTGAATGAGGGATGGGTTATCATCGATTATTTGATGAAATTTTATTGTCTCGTGGATTCATGTGAACTAATGGGATCTTTAAAATTTAACATATATTGGATGTAATATAGTGAGGAGGACAACCTCATGAATTTGGAGTTGTATCCCTTTCATTACTTTGATGTTTCTAGTATATTAATTGGATCGATAATACATTTTATCAAATTTTATGAAGTATGTTCTATATTTTTATGATTCTTTAATGAAAACAATCTTCTATCAATTCCTATTGAATATAGTTTTATGTATATTATAAGGGAAGTTACATGGTCGTTATGTCATCATTATCCAAATGTTACCTCATGTTCAACTTGTTTTCATAATATATTTCTAAAGGCTCCTCAACTTCGTCTGAAAAATGTGGTCAATTCGATACATAATTAATATAAATATAATGATTGGTAGGGACATCCTCTATTATATTCGATGGTAGGTATTCCATGGGTGGTTTGTAGAATTATCCTTTCCCTCGTGTGTATTCGACCTGAGTAAGGATGTCCCATGTCAATGATGATGGATCAGGATTGGCATGCATCATTTTCAATAAGTTCCTAATTGTAGGAAGGATTTTTCCTCATAAAATAGGTATGTAGGACCTTCTTGGAAAAGTAAAATTTGATTAAAGGAAGTAATAATAAAACAACATGGTTTTTGACTATGATTAGAGTTCCTAGAGAATATACCATGGAGATGACCTTTATGGAAGAATATATCAACTGGAGGACCACATTGAAGTTTGATCTTAAAAAATTAGTGGGAATTTATGGTGCTATTTAGTAGATATTATATTGATATCAATAATATATTAATTTTTAATAAATATACCGTGGTGTGTTTTCTGGGGAGTACCTTCATAAATATATGCAATATTCTTAAAACAATTAATGGGAGAGTTGGATCTTGTGTATTTATATATAAATATTTGATGGTTACAGAACTCAATAATTAAGTAGAATATGAACTTATAAAATAATTTCATTTCTAATTTACCTTTAGTGAGGATTATTTTTAGATACAATTTTTAGGTGTGAGGGAATCTTACTAGGGATTAAAGAATTCACAAAAAGAACCAATTTTGGATATTTTATGTGTTCTTGGTAGAATATTTTACAAGATTAGATATTTTTTTATTGGTTTGTGCCTTCCTTGTTGTTCAATTGAAATATGTCGATTACCTACAACATAAATGTGGTGATGGACTTGATCTATTTTTCAATATACTATGGGTGTAATTCGGCCCCTGACCTTCCAAGATAGGATCAAGGATTTATGAGTTCCATGAAATTAGAATTTTTTTTTCTTTTAGTCAATCCATTTTATGGTATTGAGTTATGTGTCTCGAAATATATGAAATAAAATACTATTATTATATTCTTACTGTTTTGTATGATGTGGGAGTAAATTTTTGTCTTCCCTTATATAATTATTAAGTTATGTTTTTTAAAATATAAAGCTTAAATGGGGAAATATTCCTTTTATATGTTTAGAGAAGGGATGTGTTACTACCCCTATCATATATTTCATATTTGTATGTACTATATATACTCTGATTTGTGGGTAGATATATGTGTCTGCCTCCAATTTAATATCTGGACATTCTAGTTGACGTCACCAAATACTTGTAGGTTAATCTAGAAATCCTGATTGATATAGGCAGGAGTGTGTTATTTCTCATGGAATATCATCATATTTGGTTAAAGTGATTGTTTGGTTTGTGAATTTATTATTTCCACCTTATAATGTTCCTATGAATTTTACTAGAAAATTATCTTGATGTGACTAAAATATGACATAAGTCTTGCCTAGTGTGGGAAGATGTTTGTGCCTACTCATGGTTCACTACTGAATTTTGCAAGAGAACTTGTTGAAATGGAACTATTGTATGTACCTAATCTATATTGTTTGGTTTCTACCATATGTGATAGATCATATATGTCCTGGAATTAGTGTCATGGTCAAGAATTATAAATATGATACCCTCATCATGTTGGGGAATTTTTCAACATAATGTTGGATTCAAAAAATACCTATAAGATCTATTAGAATATAACCATGTGATATATGTATATGTAATTCCATTCACACTTTATCCACCTCCATGAGATATGGGAGGATATGAATACCTCAATCCCTAGAAATTCAAAAAAAATTGAGATGGCAGCTAGTGACATTTTCTTATAGGTCAACAACCCTCATTGAGTGGACAAATAGCGAGGACTTCGAATCTAAAGGTTATAACATGTAGACTACATGGTCTATATTCAACTATTTTCAGGGTAATCCATGAACCATTATTTTGAAACCCATCAATAGAGACACTAAGTTTTGATGGATTCCTCAATTTTGTCAAGGACCATGATCACATAGTGGCTAAATAATATGTCTATAGGAACATGCATGATGCCATTTGGTTCAATGGGAAATTTGATTTCATGTTCTTGAATTATATGTGAAAAAAGAAACAATAAAACCAAATCAATGTATAGTCTCTATAAAAGAACACATACATACATAATATTTTTATTTCACCATATTTTATTTTTATAAGTAAATGTTTCTGACATGTGAGAGACGCAATCCTTTTGGTTATAGATTCACAATACGTTTGGCATTTTTTCACAGGAATAATTGTATTCTTCCCACGTTAGTTTGATTGTGGGTGATTGAATGTAGAAAAATTATCCCTACCAATATCTATATTATTGAAATTATTCCAATAAGACTTGTTCAATGATCTGTAAAAACCTTTCATTTCCCTTATTTGAGATATTTTAGAAAAATTCATTCCAATGTAAGGGAGATTTTGGGGAATGGTCTAATGAAACCAAGGGACTCACATTAGTCGAGTTGATTGGATTTGTGGAACATTATACACATTTATGGGAAACTATTTCCCACTCATGGGCACTCTTAATGATTTAAGACATACTCATGAATCCTAAATTAATTCCCAATTATGTCACATGTCATTCAAGAATTAAATATTAATAATAAACAGTTATGGTATTCTATATTCTTCTGTAGGTATCTCAGTTTCTTCATTTGTTGGGATATATATATTAATCAATAATTATCCATCAATGGTACCCATTTATGAATAAAATAATGATTCAAGGGTAATTTATTACCATGATGATGGTTCCAATCCTTGTATTGGGGGACAAGGGGATTTATTGTGAACCTAGATGATAGAAGTTGATTTTAAATCAAAATAAATCACATGAAATTTGATTTAAATATATCTATTTCAATTTTAGAAGAATCGATATAGATCATTGCTTCTTAATGGGACATATTATTATTTTTATGGTGTTTTTATGATAAAAAAACATTGAAATTTTCTATCATTAGACAAGGACAACTATGTACATGGTGCCTAATAAATGTTTTTAGGGATTGACATCAAGGTATCCTAGGGAACCTATAAGTGATTTTGGTTCCCCGGTTGTGAAAGAAATTTATAGATATGTATCTTATAAATATTCAGTGTGGATATAGTGATGGTGGGATGGGACCTTAAAGAGTCCCTCAATACGTCCCATTTTCTGGGACTCGATGAACACATTGTTCAAAATATAATGAAGAACCATGATATTGAGGTGATTTATTGTTTTATCATTTTGGGGAAATTCTCCTTTCAAATGGAAACATCGATTTGAGGACCCACTCTTATTGAATAACATTAATGATTGTATTGATGAATATTTGGAAAATTATTATTTTTTGATACCTGCATCTTCTAATTTAGAATTCAAGATCATAACTAATCAATAATTCAATATAATACATGATCTATTTTAGAAATTATGGGAAAAATATGATCTTGAAAATTAGAAAATCCTTCGTATTCTGGTGGACGAGTTCACAGATACATGAGTAGGTATAAGGGGGTTCATGTGTAATGAATATATCTTATTTTTTAAATAAGATATATACATATTACTATCATGATAAATATGACCATTTTAAATGATCTAGTTATAATATAGAAGTGACCCCATTAACCCAATAATAGAAAATATATGACAATAAGCCAATATTAATCCAATAGGAAAACTGTATTCCCACTATAAAATTTCTACAGGAGGAGGTCCACGGTAATATTGATGATGATCGAAGGAAATGGACATATCACTATTGTATGATGTTTTCATATCCCTAGAAATTATGTGGGGGTTTTGGTCTTTATTACCAAAGGGATTTATACCTATACACACCCATGTAACCTATATTTCAGGTTGTGCATACGAGGTAGACAACATACTATAGCAATGCATAATTGAATGGGAGAAACACTGGTATTTCTATACCAACAGTTATAAAATAATAGAGTCTTCAATGTATGTTTTGGTTTGATTTCTCATTGATGACATATCCATGTGATGAGATTCCCTTCCCAAGGTTGCATTTGAGTCGTCTAAAATGAAACTAATGATTTTATGTCCTTGGTTAGTAATATTGGGTCTCTCCCACGTATCACATGTGCAGAATGTATGCCTTATTCATAAGATATTAATGCAATATCTTTATGTGACATTTGGAAGAAGAAAATCATTTGAAATAACACTTTGGTGGGGCCCTACATTACGCTCTAATATTATCTTCATGTGTAACTTTACTAGCTTCATTCATATATTCAATTTATGTGGGGAACATCCCGCTAGTACTTGATGACTAAGGGGGAATTGGTTCTTCACACATTTGTTTTATTATCTCAGAAAATTGATGGAATTTAGTCCCACAATTAATATTAATTCCATCTTCTAACAAATTTTGGATAGATAACTTGGTTGTTTTGTGTTCCTGGTAAAAGGAATAGGGTGATTGGATTTTTAAGACTTCTTTAGTATTTTTCATTGTGCCAAATATGGAGGCCTAGGGTCCTATTTATTTGAAAAATGGGACCCTATAAAAATGAGGTTTCCAAAAAAAATGAGTCACAAAAATGGGTAATTAGTAGGGGTCACATGCAGGGGAGACTTCCCATTCTAGGACGTGTGTGTAGGACCTATATTAGCCTATTATGTTGTGGGATATGTTCACGTAGGGTTTCCTTATTGATATCCTTTTTTTCTCTTTAGTTCTCTTCAAATATTTATTTAATTGAGTTATTTTTCATTAAATATGTTAATCTTTATGTGACAATATTTATTTTCAATAATCATAAATGAATGTAAAATTATATAATATAGATAAAAAATCTAGTTTATTAATTTTTTCATATGTAGTAGGTTTATTTTGTTCAAAACCCATGTATTGAAAATAATCATTTTCCAAATTTTATTTATTAAAATAACTATTTATTATTTTCCGTAAATAGAAATCTAGTGTTATGTAAATATTTTTATGGTCCATAATTTTATCAAATTGGTTATCAGTATATTAGGCATAAAACAACACATTTAGGGATACATAATATTTAGATATTTTTATGTTAATATATATATATATGATGTTATTTTTGGTTATCAAAACAAAACAATTATTAACAATTTCTTAAGGCCCATGAAAAATTATTTGAATTGATCATCGGGTATGACTTGAATTATATCCAAGTTCTCATAATAAAAAATAATGTTCTATAGAATAATATGTAAAACCATGTCTTGTATAAATTTCGTGTACATGATACATTAAATTTTTATAAATCCCGTTTGATTTTTGGGTATTTAAAAGGATTAATTTTTCATTCCTAAATATTTCCCAAAAAAATAATTATTTTAATATTACATAATATTCTGATTATGAATGTGGTTGACATATAATAGATTTTAATGGTCCTCTATGAAACTACAATTTTCTTGGAAAATCGAAGTGATCTAGGTTTAGAATGAAACAAACCATTATTTTAATATATAGTGCTACCAACATATCTATTGTTAATTGATGAATTTTATCACATGTATTGTTCATGAAACACTCCCTCTTGGATATCGGATTCAATTATAATCATGTTGAAATTAAATTTTATAATCATTTTGCAATTAATATTTCAGTTAATCCAAAAATTTAGTTTATAATAATGAATAATTATATATGTTTTTATTAAATGTGATATCATACAAAAATAGGAAATTTTTTTCTTGAGAATGTCTCAATAGATTAGAAATTAATATCTATTTTTAGTGAAAAATTTTCTTCAATAAAAAATTATTTTATCAATCTATACATTTGTTTATTCAAATTTAAATGAATTTAATTTGTCATCTTTCCATGATTTTGATTTTATCCTTAATTTATTAGTGATTTATTTTTAATGATTTTTTTTAAATTAATTTATTTAATTTTCTATAAAAATGATTTAATTTTTGAAAATATAAATATTTTCTATAATTTTCATTTTGATTTCATTTATATTTGATTGAATCAAAATAATAAAAAATTTGCGTAAACAACATTTTTGGGATTCAGTTCTGTTACATAAAAATTGATCAACCCTTGACCCTATATCCATTTTCATATGTATTATCTCCGAAAAAAATCAATCACCCTATCCACATGATAATTTCAAGACATTGAACTGAACCTGTCATCCATGGTATATTTAACGAATATATATGAAAGAAGTTTGGGTTCTTCGTAGAAATCTCTACCTAAAATGAAGATCAATTTTCTCACTATAAAGTAATTGATATATAGTACTATAAGAAAGATGATATATATTATTTGGGTTATATATATATTAAATACTGGGAATGAAATGTTTAATGATAATGTGTTTGTTTTTATTTTTTGTGCATATCATAGTGAATTTATTTGGAATGTTGAGTTTAATTTGAATCAAATAGCATATGTTGTATTTATTAAACCAAATGTTAAGGATGTGTTGTTTTTATCCATTGTGTTGTCTATGATTAATCATTTTACACATGATGATGGTTTTAATTTATGTAAGGCACTAGTGGGAACATGATCTATAGCTCTGACAGAGGTGTTCACGTGAATATTTAGTACCTCTACAATAATGTAATAAATAGTGAAGGGCATAAAATATCAATCAATGGATTAATCCATGTGTAGGTAGACTAATATAGACTAGAAAGATAATTAAAAGCATAAGATTCTCTTTTAGGATATTATTGTTTTAAAAAATTATCCAAACTTGTATGCTCATCCAACAAAGGTACAATATTCACTGTTGGGATCATCTCTTCAATTGAAAGGGTAAATATAAATGTTAAACCTTGTTAATTATGATCTAAATTGTTATAATGATAATATAAGTGGATTATAAAAAAGTAGATGTGGTTTAATTTAAAAATAGTAAGATACTCTAATGGGATCTATTAATGAATAATGGTTTATTTTGGGATTCAATTTTATGTTTCTGAAAAGTCATGGACAAGAGAGTACGGCTCAGTGGGTTCTATCCCAAACCAAATTATTTAAGGAAGAAGATGATTAAATAATTGTTTAATAGGGTAAGTTCAATAGAAATTGGATGTCATATCTGATTCATTCATTATAGATAATATTCCTATTATGGATGGTCTAGTTTGTAGTCATTAAGTATAATCTATTCCGAGCCTAGCTGATGTTGATAATTAAATAGCTGATGATGGTCAGCATGATGAACCAATTGTTGAGATATATTCTAGTACCCAATTTGTGTCTACTTGTGATTATGCCTACTATTTATAAGGCATAAAAAATATTTTAATATAGTGTTGATGATAAGATGATAGATAAATGTCAATATAGACTATATATTTATGGAAATAAGAATATTGATATGGTTTTAAAGACTATTGAACACTCTCAAACAACACAAATTCTATCACCTCATCTAGTGTAAGGGGAAGCACATAAAATTCATAAAAACTATGATATTTCATAAATACAATCATTTCCTATGATTTTAATGGATTATTTGGAGAAAATCCATGGATATTATAATTTTTTGAACATGTAGTTGAAATATTATATAGAATAGATTTTTTAATTCATATACTCCACTATTTCAATGTTTTCTTCTGATAGATCCCTTTGGATAATATCTACCAATATAGTGATGATACTAAATATATAGACTATTGTTAATAATAGACATGATATTTATTTTGAACTATATAACGACCTCGAGGATCTCTTATACATTTTCATATGTATGAATAACGTTTTCCAACAATTTCTGAGTTTACGGAAACTGCTGTTATATTTTCATCTCAATGTTATATGTTATAGATTTATACAATCTAATAATCAGACTAGCCTTAATAATTTTAATATAATGTTTTGTATTTTATAATCTAAATTATTTTTGGATTATGATATTTGAGATGTTTTTTGATAATTTTTATTATATTTTATTAAAAATTTCCTTCCCTCTATAAATGAAAACATATATATTTCAATTGCTTTTGTTTTGTATAGCGGGGTTGATAAATTTCTCCCAATATTGAATGATTCCTCCTATAATATTTCTTTGTTTATATTTTTTATTTTCACACCTGTATTTATGAAATAGTTGAAGAAGGATATTTGGGATGAATCTGAGACAATAGAGTAGCTGTTATGAATATTATATTAAAAATAGATGTGTCAATATGTGAATAAATAGGCCTTATTCAGTAAATAGTTGTTGAGAAGGTGATGAGAGTCTTCAATGTATATAATGATACTAAGGGTATGTTTTTAGGTATCTAGGACCAATTGCAAAAAACCATCACTATGGTTAAAACATGTTATATATAGGGTATGAAGAAGTATGAGTGTTGTATTTTAATAGTTTATAAAAGGATACAAGGGAGGAATATATATATATATATGATCTCGAATTTCTAGTATATGTTATAATAAATTATTTGGTTTTCTAAAGGGATCTATTTTATACACATTCAATTCATCCTAACCCTATTCTAGTTTCCCTTGTTTATTTTTCCACACATGTACCTATTTCTGCGGACCGTTGTACACTTAGCTCCCCAATTCCAATCTATATTTCACTTCTCAATATGTAAAATATAAATTAATATAAATAAATCATCCAACATGGATATGAATATCTAATATTTTAATTGAATAGTTATCAATATAAAAAAAATCAAGTCAATCAAATTCTAATGAAATGCCTAGTAGATGGAAGAATATCTTGTCCCATAATTATTTTTTAAAAAAGGAACATAGTCCCAATATAGGATTTGAAATTTTATTGTTAATTTCAAACCTATAAATTTATCTAACATATATAGGTCATAAAATGGGATTTAGAAAGAACCTCCCAGAGGATCCCTCAGGAATTTCTTTTTAAAAGTCATATCAGTAACCTATCTCACCTATGTATATGTGTGTGAAATTCCATAGTATTTCGTCTAGAACCATTATGAATTTAATTCCTAGTGAAAAAATAATCTATGGAACATTTCATGACCACTTCATTAAAACCTCCAAAGTAAGGATATAGTGATAATAAATCAACAATTTTTCCAATCCAAAATGCTGGGAAAATCATACCTTGCATAACATTGCCTAAAATTCATTATTATATTCACTACCAAATTTGATCTATCTGAAGAAAAATAACCTCAATAAGTAATTTTATATCTAGAACAACCCACTATATCTTGAGAAGCTATGAAACCCATGGTTGTTCTATCAACATTACCATTTGACCAACTACATATTAGGGGAATACATTTTATTTTATTTTATATAAGATGTTTCTTGAACCATCATCATACACCCGTAACATGAAGATTAAGCAATTAAATTAAACAATTATAATTTTACCTCAATGGATATTATTGGATTATTTGGAATTCATGTGTGTTGATTTAGTGATTGTTTTAAAATATTATTTTTGGACGTACAATAGCTTTATTTCCATTATTCTAGAGAGTGGTAAACAACAACCTAGTAGAATCATTCAACATGTCATGAATCATCTAACTACACATGAAATCCATGATGGAAAACCATAATTATTCAAACGTAGATTTATGGAATATCGTAAACATGGATACTTCATGGATACAAAACCAAGTCATATTCACAAATGAAATTTTTTTAAAAAAGGAGCACATGATAGTCAGAATTTGAAAGGACACAAACACACACTGAGGTGAATGATAATTTTTCCTTATGATGTTGATCACCACTAGGGGTTTTTTCAAACATTCCATATGAAAAAATAAGTGGAGGGTGGAATAAAGGATCCTTTAAAGTCCACCTACCATTTGGGTTTGTTGAAATTGGTGGGTAATTTTGTACTATAATATGCCTTTGTGTCGAATTGTTGATTTGATTATTATGACTATTTTAGTAGATGGTCCATATAGTCTATCTTTTACACACCTTTCCATCTTCCATTTTACTCCTCAAAATTTTTCATGTATTCTGTAATATTACATTAAATTTTAAATGGTAAATGATCTTTCATATATTTACAAATTTCAGATGCAGGATTTTGTGATTATACTTCTGTTATGTGATGCTTATATCATTTAAATGATAGATATGTGTGTCAAAGAATTAATAATTAGATTAATTTTATGAAATCTTGTTCAAACTACTCAACATAAGTATATTGGTTAAGGATATAATATTTATGCCACTTTTGAAGCCTCCAAAAGCTATAATAATTTGAAAAACAAGGTAGATGTAGTCCATGCTACTAAGAACATCACCGAAGAAACGTTGATTTCTAAAACACTAATGAATGTAAATATTCATGGCTATTTGAACTTATGATTTTGAAGTGGCTCATGTTAATATTTAAGCAATCATAGTGGTCTAGTGCAACACCCAAAACAAATGTCTTTTTACAGATGAAGATGTGGAGAATCTTCAATTCTAAAAAAGGAAGTAATTAGATTAATAATAATGACTCTGAGTATCTCTAGAACCATCACTTTTGTCAAGATACCTCTACAAAAATCATATTTTTATTTCTAAGTCATCAATATGGGTGGTTCTTCTGGCTGGTATGTTATCATTATGTTTTTGGGTCCTTAGTATATTTATCATGGTACATATTGAATGTCATTGAAATACCCACTTATTTTTTTCTTATTCTTTTTATTGTGATTATTTTAATTTTATTTTATTCTATTATAATTTATTAAATATTGTTTGTTTTCATATAATGTTATTTATTAATTTTTTTTATTTTCCTTAGAGATTATTTTAATTTAGTTATTTTAATATCTTTATTTTGATATATAAATTATATTCCTACCATAATTCACTATTCATTTTTTGTTACTACAATTAAAAAGATTCAATAATATAAATGTGTTTCCAACAATGATTTTTTACTATCCTCTCTCTTGTATTTTAATGAATCAAATAAGGGTATTTGTATTCACAATTTAAAAAAGGGGATATGTTCATTCTACATTGAGTGATGAATGAAATATTTATCATAATGTTAATAAATGAAGTATAATTACAAAAAAATCTCAAATGGGATAATAGTATATCTATCTTTGAGAAAAAATGGGTTTTAATGTAAATATATAAATTATATATTTTCCTGAAAAAACATGTTAAACCATTAATAATATTTATTGTTAATATCTTATGGGGGTTTTGGTCGTCAAAATGGGGATAATGTTTTAACTATTCATGTTTTTCCAATATTCCCCCTATACATTAGGTTTTTAAGAATTAAAATACCCATTTGTATTTGAGTGATGTTTTTTTTAAGATGTATCAACATGTATTTATCATTTCATAGGCATTTCATAATATAAAAGCTTCATATAAGAAATTATCTTATATTTATGA
The DNA here is from genome assembly GCA_963277665.1 of Viscum album. Taxonomy (NCBI): domain Eukaryota; kingdom Viridiplantae; phylum Streptophyta; class Magnoliopsida; order Santalales; family Viscaceae; genus Viscum; species Viscum album. The sequence goes on along the minus strand of CAUJRU010000294.1, from coordinate 783,186 downwards.
AATTTAATTAATTCCAAAAAATGACCACGGGGGGAATCTGACTATGTAAAGATTCTCTTTTTTAAACAATTTGGAATTTATTTTCACTAACAATATGGTTTGACATCAATGAAATAGATACGAAATTTTTTTACCTATTTTATATTTTCAAGAACCTATGAGACAACCTACATGATAAATTGACTATGTAGTTAAATTAAATTCATAATTTATCATAGTAAAATAATCAGTTATGTGAATAGTTTATATGGGGAAATAAGGTACTGGTTTCCAATATGGAATATCATATTTGGATATGTGATAAAAAATCCAAAGTGATGCAATGCTTCTTCAGGAAGAAAATTTTGATATGAGGGGTAAATTTATATGTAAGGAAAATTGTTTTTTTAATAAGTCTTTATGTGAATTTAGGTATGTGGTGTAATTATATGAAGTTAATTCAAATCCAAAAATTAGATACATCATTATCTAAAATTTACTACAAAATCATTGATCCTATTTCTTTTACCATTGAAGAACTTGTGGTAGTTTCTAAAATTATAATGAATTATTTAAATACTAGATTATCTCTATATTTTATAAGAATTATAATATGAACCATTTATCAATAAATGAAAACAAGTACGAGGATAATTTTTTAGACATTACTATTGGTGAAATATTTATATGAAATTCATGATGGTTATAAATTTAAGATTCATGGATTATAAGGTTAAGAAAATTTTCTATTCAAATAGAAATTTTGAATGAATTTTCCCAATAATAGATAAGTTTTGAAGAATTTATTGAGAATAATATAAGTTCCATCTATATTTTATAGTAATCACTTCATTATTTAATCTCAAATGTACTGATAAATTTTAATCTGAAATAATAAGAACCACTAAAATATTTTTTTTCAATATTGATCATTTTTTAAAATACTATCATAGTGTTGTAAACCTCCATTGTCATTTATTATAGTGATTTATTTCTATTATTATATGTATTTTAAAACATTATGATGAACCCATAAGTTCTCTTTTATTCATTACTTCATTGTAAAACATTCTACAAAACAAACCTGAATGTTTGTTTAAGCCTTGCAGGACCGTAGTTGAAATCAAATATTATATTTTATAACGTATTAAATACTTTCATTGAGTCTTGTTGTCCCTCTAAAAGGTATGACAGTCCAGAAAATTTATTGGTTTAGTGAAAACCATAAAACTCATATAAAACAATTTTGGTGTAGTGGACTTGGGGATTTCCCTTCCCCAAACCACCAAAAAATCTCCATGTTATATTCAATTATTTTATTTTTTATTTTATTTACATTATATAATTTTTTATGAAAATATTATACATTTTTCATATAAATATATATATGCTTTTTAAGTTAAAAAACATTTTCATAACTCAATTCGACCACCCTCTTGAAACTTTGAGTTGTCTATCAAGAAACAACATGTCTTCATTTGTTACCTCAGAAAAGGTAATCAAGGGTCACCCGACTATGAAATGAGCTACAAAATTAGTTAAATGGGGTGTTGAGATGTTTTATTTTAAAAAAAATCTCAAACAAACTATTTTATTGTGATTTCAACACACCACATTATCAAATTTTTTCCCTTATTGTATTAATAAATATAAGAATTAATTTTTAATCATATTCCATCCACTCACAAAAATATGTTCACACGGTCTTTGGGTGAATATTCCTATATAAACCATATGTTTTTTACAAAGAAAATTTGATTTCAAATATGATTATATATATATATATCGAGGTTTTGTTTTCATAAAATTTATGAACATGAATGTATTTTTTTATAATTATATGAGTGTAATAATTATCACATGGGAATGATCCTAGAAACCAATTACCATCCTCATCCACTTTCATTGAAATGGAATATGCCTCTAGTAATGTATGTAGTTTCATCCAAAGCCTCTCAACCCATAGATACAATACACATGAGAGAATCATATTTATCATACATTTATAAAGTAATATGAAGAAACTATATATATTATCAAAATTCATGTTCATAACATTAGTTACAAACCATTGATAAGGTTGAAGAAAATATAATTCTTTTCCCCTACTAGAATTTAATATGGGGATCTGTTTACCGAACATTTTTCAATAAAGTGAATGATTAAATAAATAAACATAAAATAAAATTATAAGTACAAACAAATATGAAATAAACATTAAATTAATTATTAGTATGGAAATTTAAACAGAAGATATATATATATATATATTAAAATAATAAATCACATCTAATTATAATCCCTTTATAAATTTTATCATTGATAATATTATATTCAATAATTTTGTGTGTATTTTTTTTATTCATTCCGAAATTAACCCTTTAATATTTTTCATTATATTGAATTAATAATAGAAATATATAATATTATATTAATTATAAACACTTTATAATCAAATTTTTATTGTGTGTAAATTTCAAATTACAAAAATATAATATAAATTATATTATTTATATAATTTTAATTTCATTCATTATAAATCATTTTTTTGTTTCTTAAATAATATCAATATTAATAAACATTTTTATTAATCATTTATAAGTTATATGATATGATATATTAACAACCCGCATTATTTTAAAATCATAATAATTTCCATAATATGTAAAGGATGTTTTAAAAATATAAATTAAATATTCTGGAAAAAATTTCATTATAAAAATTAATTTTATTTAATTACATACAATTAATAGTAATAAAAAAATTAATTTTAAATAATTAAACCACAAATGATTCCCCAAAAAACTATAATAATGATGTATAATCATTTTATAAACCAGTATAACAATTTATAAATTTGAAAACAGATTTTAAACTATTTCTTTCTTTAACCATACAAGAAACCCCATTCAAATATAAGGGTATCATCATTTTAACCATTCACAGAAACTCCACATAAGAGTTGTTTTCCCTACCCAATATATTGGATATATGTGTACAAGAAGTACGCAAACATATTAATCATTCCATATGGGTATGGAGGAAACAACCCTCATAAAAATTGTCACATATAAGAAAACCTTAATTTATGAAATTAATGATATGATAGTCACTACATGTCCTTTTAATCATAAATTCACACATAATGTAAATTTATATAGTTTCCATATTACCTTTACACCAAAGGGTAATGTTAATGATTGCATTTAACAAACACTATTTCCAAAAATGATATGTGTTAAGTGACCTTTATGCAGCCCTTTTAAAAAACCAACTTCTTCAGAGAACATACTTTATGTAAATATAATTTATGTTGACCCACTCATAGACTAATATGTGAAAGAGTAATTATCTTTTAACCCCTTTCAGATATGTTTATGAACATGTAATGATTTAATTAAATGTGATTGTCCCTTCTATAAATTGGTAAAAACTCTTAGGGGCCTGCATTTCTAGAAAAAATGAACTGCTCAGTTTTTCGTCTATGTTAGAAATTGCATCCCAATATTCATAAAACAATGTCATGGACCTCCTTTATTGATTATTATTGTTTTCATATAAATATATGAACACAAATTTTGCATTGATTAAGCCACATGAAACCACAAATTGATGATATCAAGAAACTAAATATGAAACTATGTAATAATAGGAATAAAAATACTCTGAAAAATACAATTATACCATTAACCATAGATACACTGAATCCTCATATCATCAATTGATAATTTTGATAAATATAAAAAAGGAGAAAATCATCCCTCTATCATTTATATGTATATAATATATTATTAATCAAAAAATTTAGGATTGATTTAACTTTTTTTCCGTGTTGTGTTAATACCTCTATATTAAATAGAGGAATATTTAAGTGTTCAATATTGATTATCCATTTTTTTCCTAAATCATGAGTACCAATTCATCCACCATTGTAATGAAGTGGGATTTATAAATCATTCAGGAAACACCATGATTGTTATATAATTAATTCATTCATATAAACTCGAATATAAATACAATGGTCATTTCATATATCACATAAATTTACACAATATTAGATTCTTATAGAATCAAAAAAGAATTGTTTAATGATATATTTCATAGATAAAAAACATAATAATATCTATTTATCCTTTTTATAAATTGACATATTATAAATATTTATATACACTACTATTCATGAAAAATGATTTATCATGAAATATATATATCATATATATGTATAGAATTAAGGATTATTTCAGTTATGTTTATCCTATATTCTTATCTCATGTAAATTTTACACAAATTTATATACCAATATTTATATTACATAGGGATATCGATCAATTTATAACTATGTTCTTATTTGTTACTCAAATGTTCTCACTAATCTAATATGTAAATTATATTTTTTATAATAATGTCCTATAATTCATTGAGAAGTTTTAATTTTTGAATATAGAGTGCAGTTTATTATTATATCAGGATTTTTATATTGTCACATTGTACATGTATCTTTTATGAAATATAATGTGATTGAACTGATTATTCCCATTGATATTTCCTTGGAACATCTATTCAATTTTATTTACTATATCCCGATGCATCTATAAATTATATGTAGTATGATTACCCATTTCTAATTCATATAGGTGTTTAATGGAATGTCTCATTCTTCTAGAAGTATTATGTAGTTGATTCTTCGGGATTTCATAGGAATTGTTTAATTTTAGGATTTTTTTAATGTTTTTTGATTCCACACGATAGTGAATACATATTGTTGGAGGTTCATATGGTTTGACGTTGGAGAGATGACTATAGTGGGGCCTCAATGTTACATAAATTTTGATGATCCACTATGTATAGTGTAAGAGATTCCAATTAATTGAAATATCAACAATACATAATAAATTGCATAAATTTATACAAAATGGTATGACTCAACAAATATTTAGAAAATAATATGAAATATTGTTCTTTTGGGATTCCATTTCGTGATTTTATGTGTATTGTTTATCTATTGGGGATTAGATTGTATAGCTGTTTTAAATAAATTTTAGCTTCATTATCCATTCTTGGTTGATTTAATAGTTTTTTCAGCATAAAAATTTATTTTCTCTAAACTAAATAAATGTAAATTGAATTTTAAACACTATGGATCAATAATACGTACATCCAATCTTATGTGATGGTGACAAAATTTCGATAAAGATATAAACTCAATATATTATATAAAATTATGAATTAGATATCATTTCATAAAATTTATTTTCAATATTTTCATTGGTGATTAACATTGTTTCTGACGCTTTCCCCGGGGCGTGCATCCACCTGTGGACGATGTTCTGATTTTTCCCCGTATTCACACATTCCAAATAAAGGCGGCTTCTATCGCCTATTCGGAGAAGTCATCTCCTTGATCAAAACAGGCTTATAGTGGTTCGTTTCATCCTTCTGTGGATTAATCCTTGGAACACATTACTCAGTCCGGACTCCCTTATAGATTAATATGTTTTTCGTGAAACACTTCCCAATGCCATGTAATCATGGAAGCCGATTAATTACACCACTTCGGTAAGTAAATTCTAGTGTGTTAGATGAGGGAAGAAACCTTTGGTCAGGGGAGTATTGAATTTGGATATCACTAGTGTGTCTGGACGATGGAACACTAGAACATCTTGGTTTCAATCCCATATGATAGTGCTTATCGAGTGTGAAAAATCATGAGGCATCCCCCATCGAGTGTGGGGAATTATATTCCCAAAGAATGTATCTAATGGTTTCGTGAGCTTCCCATGTTTAAAATAGGGTATGTCACGTGTTTACCATATAAAAGAGACGGATAAAACTGATCAGAACACTAATGAGAGTGGATCATCTAGGTGCACCCCCTGGAGGGAACCCTAATGCACTGACAAACGCATGGTTAGTAACCCACTTACTTCTGGGAAAAGTGAGAGAGAGGGTGAAATTATCTCCCTAGGATGTGGTGGCAAGTGTAAGAATCAAGATAGATATGGGTTGTTGATAGTTGATGTAGAATGATGTTGAGCAGCTAGATTTGAAATGGTGAAGATGGTATTGATCCTCAAAGTGACTTCGTATGTATCCATATGGCAGATATTCAATGTCCATGTTGTTTGGTGGGGTTATATAATCGGGGTGTGCATATAAGTCATAGACTCGACGATATATTAGTGATTATGCATGGTTAGTATCCCGGGATGGTCTGACACTCGAGGGGAAGACCAGGGATGTGGGTCCTAGCTAAGGAGACATAAACGGTTTACCATTGATTTATAAACACAATAGAATACCTCTGATTTGGTGAAACGTCATATCGCTGACTAGGGTTTCAATGGAATACCGCTCGACGGGGCCATAATGGGTTACTGATGTATGGGGTCACAATGTCTTACCTCTAGTTGTAGAACAAAACAGCTTACTGTTAGTTGGTAAACTCTAAGTCATACTATCGGTTGGGAATCAAAATGGCTTACCTTCTATTGGGAAACAAAATATCATTCCTTCGGCTGGAGAACACAATGGTTTACCATCAGTAGGGAAGGGACCTCAGGGAGTATTCCTACTTACCTTTCCAAGGATACAATGATAAAATCCCACATAGTTCGAATGGGTGCAGTTTAAGGTCATGCATTAAGAAAAGGTGGAGTATTCTTTAATGTCACGTACGATGAGGGTAGGACCTACACGAAGTGGTTGGGACTAGTGGGTTTTGTTCTTGAACCTCAGCGAGGCTTCCTACATACCCTTCCATTACAAGGATCAATGTCCCCATAATTCAGGATGGTTTGGTGGATCGATTGAAAGGGGGTCAGGGCCAAAATCAATTGGGATAGATCCATAAGGAGTCTTCTTATGCACCATATCATTTCAAGGATCAATGACCACATAGATTGGGATGGTTTGGTGAACTGATGTAAAGATGGTCGGGACCAATATGTGTTGGTCTTGAACCTTAGGGAGGCATCCTACATACCATTCCTTTTCAAGGATGAAAGTCCATGTAGTTCAGGATGGATTGTTGAACTGATGTGAAGGATGATGAGACCAATATTTGTTGGGGTTCAACATTATGAAGTATTCATACATTCATTTTCATAACAAGGATCAATGTCCCTGTATATTGGGATGGTCTGTTGAACCAATGTACTAGGGGTCGTGACTAATAGGTGTTGGGATTTATCCTCATGATTTCTTCCTACATTCCAATCCATGGAAAAGATCAAAGTCCACTACATTCGGGGATGGTTTGGTGAGCCGACGTAAAGGGGGTCTTGACTAATAGGTGTTGGGAATGAGCTTTAGGGAGGCTTCCAATATACCTTTCCTTATCATGTATAAAAGTCATCATAGTTTGGGATGTTTTGTTGAACTGAAATAAAGGGTTTCAAGACCAATAGGTTTTGGGATTGAACGTTATGGAGTCCTCCTACGTACCATGCATTGACAAGTATCAAATTACATATAGTTTATGTTGGTTGGGGATTACACTCTAAGGCCGCCCAGAGAGGATGACATGGTTGATGCTTACTCTAAGACCACATGAATCATGCTTGGTGTGAGAAACCAGAAGAAGAAAAAACATGAAAATCACATCATGAATGTTTCAACTATGGTAAGTGAAAAGGGTCTTACATGTGGTTAGTGGCCCAAAAATAAGATAGGGGTTTGTGCATGGTTAACATCCCAAAGAAGTAACAATGGCTTATGCGTGGTTCACAACCCAGAGAGATAGAGGCTAGGAAATACTTGTGGATGGTGGCCCAATGGAGACAAACCCCAAAGGGAGAGTGATGGGATATTGAAAGATCATGTTCCCATATCTCTTCTTAGTCATTGGCACGAAAGATAGGAGGTGGAGAATGGATTCTTACTATCACAAAAAAGACTGGGTGGGGGGCATACACTAAGATGGTTTCCCCATCCCCGCATATAGGCACAGCTCCGATAGAGAGGATCACATTCCTTGAGTGGAATTTCTCACTCTTGTGGATATGAGCAGGTGTATATAATGTCTAATATGGGGCGCTACATGAATGATTCATGAGGATAGGTCATTGTTAAATGTTATTTTCTAATGACGAAGGTGCTCGGTAGTTTAATATCATGCATCTTGGATGATGCGAATTCAATCCATATCCCTAGGACATACATAACTGATACCAACCCACCCATGGGGAAGTGAAGGAATCGTTAATGCAGTTGTAAGGGGGTGTCATGGAGTGACCTATTTAGGGGACCACATTAGAGTCACAATGAAAAGAGTCAATATCAATTAGTGTGCCTATGTGAAGAAGCATGAGGCTATGGAATGAAAAATTTAGCACCACCCAAGGGAGTTTGAAATTACATGGGATGGACTATGATGGTGGTATGAAAAGGAGGATTCTAGAGAAAACGGGTTCAGATGAAGAGATTGTGTGAAGATTTGGTGCATCATGTAGAGGAGGAGATTCGTGAAGGGGTTTCCTTCACATAGTAGGGTGTCATTGAAAATTATTATCTCATAGGTTCATCTATAGGGTGCTTCATGAATTGGAATGGATTTTTCATAGATAGGCTTCGCGATGCAAATGTGACTTGCGAGGTGTACCACTACGAAACAATGTGCCAAACGAAGCATAGTGACATTGCCTTAGCATGTGGGTCACATGTGCATGGAGGGTACATCGTGAAGCATAAGAGATTTACAAAGACCCCGGTCCACACGGGGTTCCTCTTCCCTTGCGATGGCTCATGGGATCCACGAAGGGCATCCCACATTGATGAGGGGTTGTGTTTATGCCAAGGAAAAGGTAGTTCATGATGCTCAAGTGCAATGAAGAGAACATTTTTCACAGTGAAAAAGGTTCTTTGCTATTTGAGATCGGAGAAGGTGAATAGTTGTAGTGTCTATCTTTTGTGCTCGAGGGGAGCCCAATATCAATATTCAAGAGGCACCATGATGCATGGATCACTCATCACCAATCTATGTGGAACATTTTTATAATTACCAAGCTTCTTGCCTCCATTATTCGTGGTGGCTTTGGAATCATCTTGTGGATCATGGAGCCTCCCTCATCCTTGTTTCACGGTGTCTTCGCAAATATCAATTGGATCATGGGCCCTCTGTCCTATTTTATTCATGGCGGATTCAAAAATGTAAATTGAATCACGAGTCCTGCCTCATCATTTATTTGTAGAAGCTTCAAAAACATAATGTAGATCACGAGCCTCACAACTATTTCCTTCACGGTGGCTTCGAAAATTTTAGGCAAATCATGGAGCCTCCTACTTCTTTTCTTCATGGAGGAATTGGAACCATCATGAAGATCACGAAGCCTCTCACCTACTTGATTCATTGATACTTTGAAAATGAGTTAGCTTCATGATGGTCGTAGTGCTGTGGGGCTCAATGAATAGGCATCGAGAGGAATCCCTAAAGGAGGTGGTTTCCTTGATGGGTAGAATGGATTTTGTTCATACACTAGGGAGTATGGAGTAACATGTGTGGTTTTACAAGTCATCATTAGATAAGCCCAGAGGGATTTGGGGATCTTATTCAGACTTCTATTTTCATTCTGATCGACCATTTTCTGTATAAATGTAGATATGGTATTTTTAAATTCCTCGATCTGAACATTTTCTTGTGCGTGATTGTTGTATGAAATTATAGAACAAATATATTACTTGTTATACAATTTTTTCAACTCGGTTTCCCAGATGTTGGTGCCGTTATTGGTGAAGAATACATGAGGGAAATCGAATCGGTGGATCATATTTGATCTCACAAATTCAATTATTTTTAGTTCATTGACATGATAAAGTGGAACAACTTCTACTAACTTGGAAATAAAATCTGTGGTGTTTAGGATGAACTAACACATGAGTTTCGTCACATGTGGATATGGTTCCATGAAATCATGTCCCCATACTACAATGGGATAAGATTACATGGTAGCATGGGGAGTATCTGGTGGCCGATGCACAATTATTGCATGAATTTGGCACACATGAAATCTCATGGAAAAATAAATGCAGTCATGGATTATGGAGGGCCACAAATATCCTGCCTCTAGATCTGGTGAGATTGTTTCATCCCGGTTTGAAGACCCCTCATGAACGGGAATGAACATCCTTCATTACAAGAGTAATCATAGTTACTTGAATGAAACACTAAAGAATAACATCAAACTAGTGCTGGTAGATGATATGCTCAAGACCGAGACCAATCTAGAGGGTAAACAGTAATGCGCAACATCAGATTCAATCACAGTCAGCCCGATCTTCCAATACAATGTCGAGCTGAATATTCTCAACAAAGCATGTCCTCCAGTTGGGGGTCACTTCAATCATTCCATCTGGGGGACCTGGGGTCCCTGGTGTGGAGGCGTTGTGGGTATGGTGGATTACATGCGGGATGTCCTTGTCATATGGAGTGGAAAGAGTGATGAATCTCCGATGATCCATGTGTATCATCATGTACTCATGTTCAGGCTTCGTGACAGATGCATATAGGCTATCCAAAGCATCATCTCAACTATTCTTGGTTTGAGGGACATGTGTAACCACATGTTGAGATGGGAACTGTGCCATCAGCTGTATGGTGCGTTCAAACAATGGTATGAGCACTGACATTCGGACAATAGATTCGTCGTTTATATTCTTGATAGCATGTTCAGGGTCCCCTTTCACTAGAAATTGGGGAACTTCAATCTCAACGTGTAGCTCAAGTCTAGTGATGGGAGCCTATTATTCTACCTCATTGTTGGTGCAATCCTCTTACTATTGGAATGAATATTTTCAATCAACATATGTTGGATAGATGAAGATGATACACAATCGTTCTCTACGGATTCCAGTTCATTGAGCCTTTTTCCTATAGGTCTCTGAGAAGAACAATCAATGTTCATTTTTTTAATACTGGATGATATGGTCTACCAAGGGGATAGCCTCATCAGAAAAATCCATGTCCAGGGACTGGTCAGTGAGAGCCATATGGGAGGTGAGAAAATCTGCCAATGCTTTCCCGTTGATATCTTTGTGAGGGAAGAAACTGATGTTGAAATGCTGAAAGATTACTATCCAACGAGCTAATCAACCTATAAATATTGTGCGGTTCAAGATTTACTTCATTGGATCCACTCAAGACATCAGTTGTACATCAGGGTGTGGCATGTGATGTAACAATTTTTGAACTTCGAATACCAGCATAATGCATCTCTTCTCTGTATGGGAGTATCCTGTATCTATAATGAGTAGTATGCGACTGAGATAATATATACTATTCTCCATTATGTCGTTGTTCTTATGGTCAAGAAGTACACTGAGCGATCATTCTAGAGTGGTCACATAAAGGGAAAATAGCTTCCTGGAAACTGGTTGCATTAGGACCGGAGGATGGAGTTGATACAGCTTTATTTTCTCAAAAGAAATTTGAAATTATTCGTCCCACTAATAAACAATGCATTTCTTCATTATCCTATAATATGGATTTCACTTTCCATTTAAATTCTAAATGAATCAGCCTATATAGGCTAAGTGGATTTGAATTCCTCGTAGTTCCTTAATTTTGCTCATAGGATACATCCGGCTAATGGCCTTGATCTTTTCTAGGTTGACCTTGATGCCTCTGTATCTTACAATAAATATAAATAATATTCAAGAGTTTTCCCTAACGGAACACTCCAATCAGTTCATCATCAGCTGGTGAGAACAGAGGATGACGAACAATTTCCCCAGGTCATTGAGATGGTCTTGATGTTAGCAATATTTGACAACCAAATCATACACGTATCATTTCACTAGTGTCTCAAGGATTGACTTAAATTTTCGATGTCGTGCAAACTGATAGGTGGAACCTATATTTTGTAAGACGATGGGAATGACTAGTTAAAAGAATGTACCTTGTGGTCCCCTAAATATAGTATACTCTTCATCCTCATGATCCATTCAGATATGGTTATACCCGGAGTAACCATAAATTAATTAGAGATCCTAAAACATAGTTGTTGCATTAATCCACAATTCTATCATATGAAAGTGGAAAACATCCTCTTGACTTTGACGGTTGAGATCTCAGATATTGATGTGACTGTGATCTATCCATTCCTCTTCCTAAATAGCACAATATTGGAAAAATATTTGGGTGACTAGACCTCCCTAAAAAATTTGCTTTTAAAAACATATTTACATTATCCTGGACCATGGCACCAGGATAAGGGTTCATCTTTCTGGGAGGTTGCATATACCCACTATGATTTGCTGGTTGATTGAGTCAGTTTAAGTAAACCTGAGGATCTAACCTTAGAATCTCATCGTAACTCCAGGAATATAAATCCCAATACAATTTTAATAAGTCCACGTAGAGTTTTTTTCTCCAACAAAGGAATAGCTTCACAGATCAATGTGGGTTTCAGATCCATCTCGAGACCACGTTTCACCTATATCAATTCAACCACTGTGGTTGAGACACCCTCTTCGAATTCAGATGGAGGATCCTCTAAATCAACATAATTACATATTTAGGAGGGTTCCTTGGATGGAGTATTTTCCTCTATGTAAACATATCTTGATGGAAGATTAGTGCCATCTTGATCATTGGTAGACACTACATCAAGGGACTCCTGGGTTGCTGAAACCATGGAAATGAATGATGTCGATCTGGTCCCTTCAGGACTTCGGCCCAAGGGGCCACCAATAATGATATCGAAGTAATAGTGATTCTTCTGCATGAGTTGGAATATCCTTGCATGGAAAAACCAGCATGTCCGATGAATTATCATTTCCATAGGGTGGACATCTCGATACCTAATGGGAGTCGGGGTTTCGGGATCACAAAGGCCTGAATCATATATGAATACTTTGTGATCATCCGAAATTTCTTAGACATGTGAACATGCTTCCCCCTCTGTCCAGAAACAAATTAGCATTGTCCCATGTATTGGGTTTTATCCTCCAATCTATGGTTTGGAATGATGTAGGAATCATCTAGATCTGTCCGTGGGTTGGTCACTGCCAAAGCATGCTCAACCTCATTAGCCAGAATCTCATTGTATTTTCTCTTGTAATAGTCAACATCTAGATAGTGGGATTCACCAGTGTAAAAGGGTGATGTGTCACCTTTATGTGTTCCCACTCTACCACTAAGTGAGTATTTTAGGCTCTGGTGATATAATGTAGGGACCACCAAATTTAGATAGAGCCATGGATTACCCTTAAAGACATTGTAGATGGTGTCCTGGGAGACAACCAAGATCTTGGTGATGGATACCAAAACAATGAACTAGGACATTATGGGAATTTTACCAACCAATGTAGGTTATGTCCTATAATAACCATGGATTTTTAGGTCATAGGGACTCAAATAATCCTTAGACAATCCCATTTTTTGCAGTGTTCGAGTTGATATTTGGTTGATCCTGGTGCCTATATCGACAAGGGAACGATGAACCTCCCTACCATTAAAATGGATAATGATGTATACTAGGAAGATACTACCCTGTATGAGATTTCCTTCATCTTTTCTAGAGAACGAGATGATGTCATATAATTCATCATGATCGAATGATGTAGTATCGAAGGCTTCTACAGGTGCAACCCCCATATCGAAAAGGAGGGGGAATCATAAAGCCCCGATGAAGGATTCATAATTATCTTCTGATAAGAGAAAGTCCAAAATAATATATATCCTTGCTATAATTCTGGAAATATTATTGATTACATCATACTTCTATTCCAGGCATCAGCTATGGCTTACAGGAGGTCACTCTATGATAGGAGGTATGGTGGGCCCTGCCGGCTGGACCGATGGCTGACTGGTACTGGGAATGAACTAATACTCTCTTGTTGAAGCCTGGGGATTAACTAATGGATGAGAGGCATATGACTGGGACCGTTTTTTATTTGGGTTAGGCTGATCATGGTGGGGTCAGGGTGGCTATTCCTAATCCAATTGCACAAATGATGGTGAAGGAAGACCTGATGACATCATCTGAGAAGGTTTCATGTGCTGAGATCTATGTCGGGCCTACAGTCTGGTTTGAGTGGCATGAACATCCTAGATGGTTGTGCTGACAGAGACACCAAGATGACCGATATAGTCATGGATACGTCGATGCTAGTGACAACTAAAAAAATTGGGAGGATCTGTCTGGTGCTCCTCACTGTCAGAAATCATGTAGGGGTTTACCAGATCTATAATGTCAATCGAGGCGTACTCTAGACTGTCACTTGAAGAATCATCCACCACATGATGAATTCTTGGTGGAATCAATATATCATGGGGCATGAAGTCTCCAATATTATAGGATGATGATGGATTTAATGGGGGGAATTGTTTTTCCATAAGGCATCGATGCTTGCGCATCTTGGAAGCAGAAGACTGAGATGTTGATGCAGTGGTACTGGTTGTGGATGACATAGAGTCTTCTGAAGGTTCTGGTAGATTCATATGTTCATCAATAATACCATGTGCACGAGCGACTGTCATACGAGACATCATGTAATTGAAAATTAGGGAACCTTGATTTGAAACCTGATGCCACATGCCTTGGATGTCACTTCTCTTATTATGCTTCACAAATACACATGCCACATGTGCTGATGTTCGGCCCATACTGACAACGTTTTTGTGAACCTGGTCTGGAAGTTAGTTCATAAACACATAACACGACTTAATTTTGTGCCCCAGGATTCGGTGATAGGGATAGTTGTTTGGGTGATCTGTTTTCTCCACCTCTTCTATCCACCTAAATTCAGGAAAACGGACAATCATATGTTCCAAGGATCTTCAGAAATAGCTATGAACATGAGATTCATTGAATGATTAGGCCACATTTCTCATATCTAGGAAGGTGGGTCAGAGAGCCTGACCCTAAGGAGGTGTTGGAGGAGCCTGTAGAGGAGGCATGACATGGTGATCTGGCATTTGCGGTGGAAGGATGTTATGCAGGGCACATGCCAATTCTGTGGTGGGTGCTTCTGGGGCGGAGGATACGCCGGAAGTGGCGAGCCTATGCATGGTTTTGTATGTGGATCCAGTAGAAATAATTCCAATTTCTTACTGGACTCTATTTGAGCCACCATAGGGGGCTTAGCTATAGAATCCCTTTTCATAGGAATTACATAAGGCAATAAACATGTCTTGCAGGCCTACTTCAAGGCTTCATCTTGGCGTTGTGCCTTATCAAAGGGGTCTCAAAATCCCACGGGTTGATTTTGGATAAGCAGAGAGGGGACCAGTTCTGTCTTGACATTCCCCAGACACATCTTCAGCAGTTTGTCCTATGTTTTTGTCATGTCAACAAAGTAGGTAATACCCTTCCACCAGGTAAAAAAGTCTGTAACATGTTCATCAGGTCTCTCTATTCCCATGATGAGGTCTACAATACATAACATATGAGTGGTGGAACTAAACATGTAATTAAATTTCATGTGAAGATCTTCACAGCTTACTACTAACCCATCAGGTAGCTAGATGTACCAAACAAACTTGAGTCCTTCCAATTCCTGAACGAAGTATTGGAGTTTTGAAGCCTCCTGTTGGGGTGAAGTTCCTACCATGGTTATTCACCTTGAAATGAATTGGGCCAAATTCTATAGTGGTACACCCATCCCATTAATGAGGTAGAAGGTGGGATTTATGAAACCCATGGGTTTCTGCCATATAATTCACACATTCCATATATGGATTTCCATCAAGCGGCATTACAACCTATCGTTATTCCAATGCCTCAAGGCAAGAAATGAGCACCACCACAGGACCATCTCGGTGGGGGTTATTGTATTGATGGGAAACCTTCACCACTGGTGTGTTAGCGGGTTATTTAATATGATAACCAGGCCTGGAGGCTTGTGGATAGACTGGTGGGATGACCTTCGGTACATCTTGGGGAATCTGAGATGGGCCTCTAAGATTATCGTACTACTTCGGTAGTTTTAGTGACACATAACACACCAAATTGCCGTAATTTCTAGCTTCAATCCTGTCTGCATGGGCAGGATGGTCAGGGTCACTTGGAGGAAATTCACCTAGGGGATGTAGTGTCTTCACCTACTGACCTGATCAAGGATCAAAGCACTCGGGTCTTCTATCTATGACATGTTCAGAAAGCAGGTCATCAACAACCATCTTATGCTCAATGAGCTTTTGACGCAATATGATTTTTTTGGGACCATTTTCCATCTTTTGGATAGAACCAGACGGGTTGGCTGGTTTGACGGATCTGAGGTTCTCCATTACCTTGTTGGATTTTCAGCTGAGAACAAATGTATCGGTGGGTATGGGAAGACCTATTAGATTTCACTACTGAATATTATCCATTTCTGACATGTCCACCATGCCTTGGATAGTCGGCCTAGTGATGGATAGAACTGAAATGGAGGACAACATACTACCCGTAACGATAGATCTTCATGTATGGGAAGACTCCTTGATAATCATGTAGAGAACATTAAAGCTCAGGATGCATCTTTGTAAGAGGTATCTATGGTGGATTGGTAACTTAGGGGGGAAGTTCATATGGAGTGTGACCAGATCAACCAGACGGTATTGTTGGAAAAAGTATTCAATGTGTGCTCGAGTCTTATGATAGGCCACCTTTCAATGATGAAGATGAACATTAGTCACACATATGTTTTGGAGAAAGCATCCATGTTCCTCTAGGGTGAGGGATTCTAGTGCACTATTTTTTCATATCGCGACCAACCAAAACATCTATGGTAAATGGTCTACTACAAGAATTTACCCCAACCTCCTCGACATGGATTTAGTTTCTGGCCCATGTTTCACCCACTCATCCACTATAGATTGTTGGGTATCCAATAATAGTACTGATGTATACTGTTGAGATGGTAGGCTGGCCTATGGATAATATGGCAAGTGGGGAAACAATCCAGTGCATCTCGGGACATCCTCTGAAGTGTATAGAAACTTATACACCACCTAGAGATACGAAAAGGAGGAGACCAATGTTTCTGGGATAAATAATATGGATGCTGTCTGTTGACCATGATGTTACTCATCCACTATCAGTCCCTATAATACCCTCTCTGATCTCTAGTCGAGGGATATAGTTCTCTTGTAGATGATAGTGGTGAATTTGTGCCAGGACATTGGGGGGACACCAAGTCCTCAACCTCTAGAATATTAATTCATTGCAAGGATGTGATCTAGAAGACTACACATTCCAGAAGAACAAGGCTGATTTGGGTTTTTCCTACCACAACCCTTGACATAGAGGATCATGTTGAAGGTTCCACTGCTGAGTTGTATTCCACCTCAGAATCTGAAAAGTAGACAGGTTTATTCTCTATTTGATCCTTCCCGATATTCATCTTATGGAATTGATGACCTAGCTTCCTACCCCAGGATGGTTCTTTAAGATAGGGTAGATTTATGGCTCGAGGAGGTCCTTCGGGTGAGCTAATGTTGGGGAAGAGAGGACTTATTCTTGAGTGATCTGAAGTGTGAGGAGCACCTGGACATATGTCAAAGGGATCATGGGGAGTACCTATGTGTCCACTGGCAGATGTGTGGATGGAATCTCTACAAAAAGTGATGGAGCATGTATAATCATTGGTAGGGCCTCCACTCTTATCTCCCCTAGTAGTGTTAGGGCAAGGAGTTTCCTCTTATTGGTTAAGTCGAACACTGGTCGGACCTCCGTACTGGGCGCCGATTATGTAATGCTGACATTCATTCCTCAAATATCCAGGGCTAGGAGGACCTTCAACGTCTTCTTTCAAGACATTGGGAAGGCCCCCACACATGATATTTACTAGATGTGTAACATCTCCATGTCGACAGCCTATTGAAGGATGAAAAACTCCATAACTGATTTCATGATTGTGGAAGTGGATTCCGTACTAATTATCACTTATTTTGGGAGGACCCTCATTCCGATTGATGGTGGCATGGATAAGACATCCACACCGACATGGAAGAGGGGCATAACCACATTCTCTGTGGTGGTGGTATATGGATAACATTCATATTGGGTGTTGTTGCATCAGGTCGGTCCTTGGCGGGTTCTCCCAGCGCCAACAACAAGATGAGTCAACCCAGCATACTGGTGAGGAAGTGGGGGCCTTGATCCTAGTTGGGTGTCTACATTCCCCTCCTCATAATAGGCATAAAACTGATTGTATACATCGGTGGTGGCACGAGAAATGGTAGTTATTGGCGTTTATGCCCCTTGGCCAACATCCTCCTCTATATGCTCCCTATGCTGGCATCAGGTCAACCGGACCGTGGCCAGCGGTGCACACACATATCTTACATATTCTTCAACTTGTGGGTCCAGGTGGCCGTGCTGGCGTGACCTAGTAGTGGCCCTCCTTTAGAGCCCCTGGAACGAGATCCCATCCAAGATGGACACAATATCTCCCACCTCGTCGGTGTAGGGGAGGGATTCATCGAAGCATTTGCGAAAGAGGCTCCCGAAATGATTTTGCGTCAAAGGGGGGCGTTTTGGATCCCTTCACGGCCCTTGGGGGATATTGTGGTGTTGATGCACAGAAGACTCTAAATCATGATGGGCCATATACTGGAGGCTTCCATGGGGGAAATTAGGCCACATGGGATTGAAGCAATGTCTTTTCCCCTTCCACTATTTTGGATGGTGGGTGGTGATTAGTTTTTAGATACAGAAGGTTGGGTATTGGAAGTTATGAATATTAAACCATTAGTTTTGAAAATAAGAAATCGACATCCACTCCCCCCATGCCATTATGACTTCCATGGTAGGTAAGAAGGACCCACACTGGAAAAGTTGCAGAAAAAGATGTCGAATGCTCAACATCACCATCATCTAGTGAGTTTCACGATAGGCCCACTATTTTCATGGCGGGACCCGATGATGGATACATGGTTCTGGTGACATGCAAGTTCACTGATTTTTTTTATGAAACTATTATCCACATTGAAGATATGAATTTCATGTCGGCTATTCCATTTCTATTTTCGATGGTATCATCTTGGTATGCATCAACCTATGGAAGATGAACTAATTGTTTCCTCGTATTTTCACCTTCCAATGGTGGGTGACATCCATCTCCTATTTAGGGATGTTTAATCATTGATATAAACATGAAGATGAGATGTTGGTTCCTCCTTACATGGATTCCTCATTGGAACTCATTACCTTGTTTGGGTCTCCAATATAGATTAAGTGGTTGTCCGTGAAAATATTACTAATTCCATGTCATCATGGACACTGGTTAATTTCATTTCTTTCCTCAGGACATTCTATGGTTTCCTATCAGTGCTTCAACATTCTGTCGGATGAGTAATCATATTGGACATCACCGGCTTGTCCGGGCATTCAAACACTGGTGAATCAGGGATTATTTCACTTATGATAGGGCTTCATGAGGGCATGGGAGCCCAAGTAATCCCACATCGTTTGTGGGGAATTACATTCCATAAGAATGTCTCTGAGTTTTTCCTTTCCATCCCACGTTTAACATGGTGTATGCAGCGAGTTTAAGGTCTTGCAGAGATGGATCAGACTGATTAGATCCTTGACAAGAGTGGATCAGTTTGCATCACCCAATGGAGGGTACACTAATGCTTGGACTAATGCATGGTTTGATACCCAATTACAGATAGGAACAATGAGTGAGTGGGTGAATTGATCTCATTAGTTTTTGGTGGCCCTGGTTAGATTCAAGACTGATATGGGTTATTGAGATTGGATGGATAATTATGTTGAAAAACTGTAAGACCGATGATGATGCTGGGATTGGGCCTCAAAAATACTTCCTACGTATACCCATTGTAGTAAATAAAATACCATATTTTATTGTGGGGTGATAGAATCAGGGAGTGCATGTAGGTCATCGAACTGATGACATACTAGGAATTATGCATGTTTATCATCCTAGGATGTTATAATGCTAGAAGGGAAAAACAAGAATGTATTTACTATCTAAAGAAACTAAAATAGATTATATTCAATTGCGGACCACAACAACCTAACACTAATTAGGTTCAATGCCTTTCCGCTGACGGTGGTTCCAATGGTTTACCACTGCATGGGGTCACAATGGCTGAACACTAGATGGGGTCACAACGGCTTAATGCAAGTTGGGAATAACAATGACATACCATTAATTGGGAAACTCAATAGATTACCATCAGTTGGGAAACAAAATGGCTTACCATCGGTTGGGATTGGACCTAAGGGATGATTCATATGCACCTAGACAAGGAGATATAAGTAAAATCCCACGTTTAGAAAATGGATACAGTATTATCTCATGCAAGATGAAAATATGTGTATAGTTTAATGTCATTCCATATGAGGGTGAACCGACATGGAGTGGTAGGGACCAATGTGTGTAGGGCTTGAACTTCAGGGATGCTTCCTATATACCCTTCCTTGAAATGGATGAATGTCACCATATTTTGGGATTCATTGTGGAACTGAAGCGAAGGGGGTCAAGACCAATATGTGTAGGTATTTAACATCATGGAGGATTCCTACATACCTTTCCAAGGCATGGATCAAAGTCCTCATAGTTTGGGATGGTTTGGTGAATTTATGTGAAAGAGGTGAGGACCAATTGGTGTTGGTATTGAACCTTAGGGAGACTTCTTAAGTACCATGACACGTAAAGGATCAATGCCCTTGTAGTTTTTGATGGTTTGGTGAACCAATGTGTAGGGGTTCGGGAATAATATGTGTCTGTAATGAACTCTTAGAAGGATTACTACATGCCTTTTCATGGTAAGGATCAAAGTCCTTGTAGTTTTGGATGATATGGTGAACCAACGTAAATGGGTTCGGGACCAATAGGTGTTGGGAATGAACCTAATGGAGGCTTCGTATGTACCCTACCTTGGTAAGCATCATAGCCCACAAGGTTCAGGATGGTTTGGAGAACTAACGTGAAGGGGTTCGGGACCAATTCGTGTTGGGATGGACCCTTAGAGAGGCTTCCTATGTACCAAGCCATGGAAACGATCAAAGTCCCCATAGTATGAGATAGTCTATTGAACCGACGTAAAGGGGGTCAAAACAAATAGGTGTTTGTAATGAATATCATTGAGGATTCCTATTTACCTTGTCATGAAAAGGATCAAAGTCCACGTAGTTTGGGATGGTTTGGTCTTACATTCTATGGCAACCCAGAGAAGATGTCATGGTCAATGATTACTCTATGCCCACGTGAGTCATTCTCAGAGAGTGAAACCAGAGGCATCAAAAACACGATGAACACATCAGGAAATGTGCATCCATGGGAAGTGAAGTGGGACATACACATGGTTAGTGTCCCAAAAAGGAAATAGGGGGTTTAACGTGGTCAGCTACCCAAAGATGAAATAGGGGCATATGTATGGTTTGTAGAAAAGTTAAACAAAGATTGGGAATTACACTAAGATAGAGGTCTGGTGACTAAAAATCCCAGAGGGAGAGGGACATGATAACTATGGTCCATGTTCCCATCTCTCTTATTAGTCTTTGGCACAGAAGGGAGGAGGGAGAGCTAGGATACTACCCCTACAAGAAAGGATACATGGGATTACACAAAGATGGTTTTCCCATCCACATGGTCATACAAAACACTGTAAGAGAGGATATCATTCTTTTTGAGAAATAGATAACTCTTGTGGAGACGAGCAGTTGTAGAGAATGTCTTATATGAGGCGCTTAACTTATGATGCACAAGGCATGTTCACAGCATAACGTCGTGTGCTGAGGATGATGGCACATGGAAATTTATCTTCATGCAGCTTGGATGAGAAGGATTTACTCCATACCCCAATGAATTACATAACTGATACCCTCATACCTTTTGGGAAGTGAAGGAATCAACAATGTCGTTGTGTGGGGTGTCGTGGTGTGATCTATTGAGGGGCTTGTGTTAGCATGAATATAATATGAAGAAGTATATGTAAGCATGACTATGTGATGAAGCATGATGCTCAGCAAAGAAACATGAATTGCCACACAAGGTACTTTGAAATTACTTCGTATGAACCAGAAGGGTTGTATGGAAATGAAGATTCAAGATCAAAGGGGTTCATAATAAATGATTGTGTGATGTTTTGTTGCTCTATGTAGTGGAGTATCTTTGTGAAATGGTTTAATACACAATGTAGGGTGTCCTTTCCCATGCCTAGGTAATATGCGAATATGGAGAGTGCTTCACGAAGATTAAAGGAATTCACATAGTAGGGAGTCTCAATGAAATGATCCCTTGCGAGGAATAGAACATTGAAGCATTGTACTTCATGAATAATTTTTTCCCTTCCTTAGCATGTGGGTTATATGTGCATGGAAGGTACATCGTGAAACAAAAGAACTCTGCGAAGACCCTAGCCACCTTGGGGTTCCCATTCCTTTGCGATGGCCTGTGGGCTCCATGAATAATTTCTCACTCTGAAGAGTGGATGGGTTTATTCCATGTGAATGGTAATTTATGATGCCCAGGTACCTTTTAGAGCGTATTTTTCAAAGAGAATAAGGTACCTCATGATTTCATGTTCTGGTGGATCAGTACACGAATGTTTTCCATGACGATATTCCAGGACTACCTCCACACATAGAGGTGGAATTCTAAATTGACATGTACCCATGGATGACAACAATATCAACTCCAGCATATTGGATATCTCCTACCAAGCTTCAAGAGTTGTGAGTACAACTGGAGAACATGCATGGTAAGATATTTATCTGACCCAGTGTATCACCATGGGCATCTCTAATTTTATTCTCCATGTAGGTGGATTGGATCTTGCGACTGTGTGTTGACTTCCATCGCCTGAACCAGGTGACCGTGAAGAACAAGTACCCACTCCTGAGTATTGATGCCCTCTTTTATCAACTGATTGGAGCACGTTGGTTCTCAGAGATAGATATTCAGTCAGGGTATCACTAGGTTAGAGTACAGGATGAGGATGTGCAGAAGACCGCCTTCAAGTGTCGATGTGGCCACTACGAGTTCTTGGATATTTCCTTCTGCATAACCAATTCTCCAACAGTGTTCATGAGTCTCATGAATAGGATCATCCAGCCTTACATCGATTGATTTGTCGTAGTTTTCATCGACGACATACTGATGTACTCATCCACTTAGTAGGAACACACCTATCATTTGTGGGTATTACTATACACACTCCGAGAGTACCAGCTTTATGGTAAGCTATCGAAGTGCCATTTCTGGATCCGATAGGTACACATTCTAGGACATGTCACCTCATAGGCTAGAGTTTCTGTAGATCCAGTGGAGATCGAGGATGTAGTTGTTTGGGAGCCACCCAAGAGTGTGATGGAGGAATGGAGTTTCTTAGGACTGCTTGATTACTATCAGGGATTTTTTTCCAGACTTCTCCATAGTTTCAGCACCACTTCCAGCATTGATGAAGTAGGGGAAACCCTTTGTGTGGTTAGAGAGATGCCAGCAGAGCATTCATGAGATGAGGAAGAGGTTGACTGGTGCCCCCATCTCGAGGCTTCCAGAGGAGGGTGTGGGGTACATAGTTTACTTTGAAGCATTAAGGACCAAACATGGTGTGTCATGATGAAGGGGTGAGAAGTGATCTTTTATGGTTCTCATATGTTGAGACATAACTAGCAGAAATGTGATACACATGACCAAGAGTTAGTTGTAGTGGTATTCTCCATGAAGATGTGCCAGCCTTATCTAATGGGTGAGCGTTTTATAGTCTACTATGACCAATAGAGTCTCAGGGACATCTTCTAGAAGAAGGAATGGTACTTGAGATAGCGGCGTTGGCTTGAGTTCCTCCAGGACTATGACACTGAGATAGTCTATACTCCTGGGAAGGGGAACGTTGTAGCAGATTCTCTCAGGAAGATATCAGGTGTTCAGCTGCAAGGGGAGGTGACGAAGCAGTTGGCCGCATTGCAGATTTCCATTGTGTATTGGGACGGATCATCCTTTTTGTAGACTCTTACAGTCACACCTCCACTTCTTCGGAGATTCAGGGAGGCACAATGTGGGGATGTTGACTGTGAGACTCGACAAGCACATATATCTGCAGGGCATGCACCAGGTGGATTTTCTGAAGGTGGTGAGAAATTAATTCTCTTTAGAGGACATAACATGGTATCATTTTCACTTCAGAATGAAGTATTGATGGAGTTACACACATCTCCATTAGCAGAAAATACAGGAGTGGTGAAGAAGTATCAGGACCTATGACGACATCACTGGTGGCCAGGAATAAAGAAGGAAGTGGCAGAGGTTGTCTCTCGATGCCTTACTTTTCATCAAATAAAGGCGGAGCACCAAGTTCCAATAGGCTTGGTTCAGCCCTTAGAGGTCCCAGAGTGAAAGTGGGATGTGATATCCATGGAATTCGTGACGGTACTTCCACATAAATCTAGAGTACATGACTCTATTTGGGTGATTTTCGACTGACTCACCATGTCGGCACACTTCCTACTGATCAGCGAGCTGGGTTTAGTTGAGATCTTGGGACGCCCCTACATACGGGACATAGTAGAGATTCATGGTGTTCCATTGATGATCTTCTCCAATCGAGATTCTTGTTTCACTTCTCGTCTATGGAAGTAGTTGCAAGAGGCTTTCAGGATGCAGCTTTTCTTGAGCACCACCTTCCATCCTCAGATGGATAGTCAGACAGAGAGGACCTTTCAGACTCTCGAGTACAAGATTATTGCATGCATCCTTGACTTCGGTCGTAGCTGGGAGGATCACTTAACCATGGTAAAGATTGTGTATAACAACACCTACCACTCCACCATCTGGATGGACCCTTTTGAGGAACCTTACTGCCGACCTTGCAGATCGCCTCTATGCTGGACTAACCCAGGGAAGTCAACACTCATGGGACCAGAGATTATGTAGGCTACGACGGAGAAGGTTCAGATCATCCATGGGCAGATGAATACTTCACAGAGCAGGAAGAAGTCCTATGCTGATAGGAGATGGAGACCACTTGAGTTCGAGGTTGGAGACCACGCCTTTCTACGATTATAACCTCAACGAGGTCTAAGGTGATTTGGCTGAGGTGGCATGTTATCTCCATGATTCATCGGACCATTCCAGGTCCTCAGCAAAGTAGTTGAAGTGGATTACCACTGGGCTCTTCCACCTCATTTTCACCAGGTGCACAATGTCTTCCACGTATCTTAGCTGAGGAGATACGTGCACGACCCATCCCACATGATCGACCATGGAGAGCTGGACATCGACGATGGGGAGACATTCACAAAGATTCCAGTGGAGATTGAGGATCTATAAGAGCGGGTCCTATGTTGATGGTAGATACCTCCGGTGTGTGTTCTCTAGCAGCACGAGAACCTCAAGAGAGCACATGGGAGCGGGAGGCTCAGATGCATGCTCAGAACCCCCATCTGTTCCCTTAGATTGAATTGTATCATACAAGGACATAAATCCTTGTGGTGGGTAGAATGTAAAAAAATGGAATTTCTATGGAATTTTTTTATAAATTTGACTTTTACGAGTACACAGTATTTTACGGCGCTTGATTCCATGTCCCAGTCTGCCCGAAATCAATTTCTGAAGTTTATTTAGGTATGTTCAGTAAACGTACAAGCATGATTTTATATCTTTTTAACAGGAGCTCAAAATTGAAATATGAGGGCAATGTTGAACTTGGAGCACCGATATTCTCTAATGGAGACCTTCACTGTAGTTTAATTCTAACAATAGTGGAAGTTAATTTTGTTGATTTCTAATTAAATTAAATAAAAATATGTGTAACATATTTTTATTTGTATTGGTGGGAAAAACTACCAAGAGGAGGTTAGTGGTGGATCCACATGCACATAACCACCCTTGGGAGGATGATTTTAGGTGGGTCCCACACAATCTCTTTAACTATTTTAAATCCATTGAGCTCCCCATAAATGGGGGAAACAAATAGAATTCCCTATTATGGTGCCAAATCACCTACGAATTAACTAATTCCAGTTAATTAATCTATTTGAAATTGATTGAGTTATTTTCCAACAAATCAAATAATGGGTTTTAATAACCCATTATTTTTTTTAGAGTATCCTTTGGCTAGAACTATGGGGAGAGGATGAAAGATTGGAGAATTATCCTCAAACGAAGAACAAATTCTGAACGAAGGATGTGGATGATGATCGATCCTAGATCGGGAGCGTCTTGCGGGGGTGACGTCTATCGAAGACACCACCATCATCGACTTCGACTTATTCCACACACCACCTCCATCGAAGATCGAGGCATGGGATCGATTTTGAGTATGACTATATTTCCAATTTCTTATATTTAATTAAAAAGAACGTAGATTTTTTCTTTTGCGGGTTGGGAATAATCTTTGCGGGAGTATAGGGTTTCATGATCTTCTTTTAAATCCTTGTTGAGCCACATGTTACCGCTCTAATGAGGAGGGTTTGGGACAAACTAACATGGCCCGACCCCTCCGTCGTTCTTCTTGAATGGTGTGTTCATCGAGATGGAAGATGGCGACATTGCGTTGTAGTGACGAATGGAGAACCCTCTTCGATCCACCAAGAAACCACTTCTATGTGCCTCCAAAACAAGATAAGGAGCTCCCCCAACCTATGAAATACTAGAAATCCCCCATGAGGCACAAGTGGGAGGAAGAACAGGGAAAAAATGGGAAATCTCGAGTGCCCGGGGACTTAAAACCCTAATTTTAATTGGTCGCATAGCTTGGCAGCACGGTTTGGGATATCGTGTGCCAACTGTGTGGTAGCCACTATCCCACATTGGAACATAGTAGGTCTTGGCCACACGGTTTGTCTAAACTTCTACCAACTGTGCGGTAGCCACTGTCCCACCTCGGGACATCGCACCACTTGGTCGCACAGGTTGTCAAATTGTGGGCCAACCATGTGGTTTCTACTGTCTCACCCAGAGACAGTGCACGGCTTGGCCGCACAGTTTTTCAAACTTTGTTCCAACCGTGAGGTAGCCACCATCCCACCTGGGGACTTCGAACAACTTGGCTGCACGGTTTTTTAAACAGTGCGCCAACCGTGCGGTCCCTACTGTCTCACCCAGAGACTTCGTGTGGCCTGGCCGTATGGTTTGTTTTGACAATGCGCAAACCATGTGCCCCTGCACAAACCTCCATAACATTGGAACCAGGCATCCAAGTGACGAACCTTCGGCAGTGCTAGAATCCATGGAGCAAGACGGTACATTGAGTATACCCCACTAGAGATTTGGGTTGAGATGGAGAATGGTCAGATTGGATCGATCAGGAATCTAACTGGACATGGGAACGAAATGCCAATAACTCACAGACCGGGTGTCTAATTGATGCACCGTCTACTGTGTTTGGATCCTTTGGAAAGTCCAGAACTACAAGATAGATCAACTTGAGAAAACTAGGAAAATTATGTATCAAAACCTGGATTGAGGATCAGACCCTCCTGGAATCGACGGTGATGCGTGCAGGAAACCTATGGTTTGCTGTGACTGAGATGACTGGATCCTCCATGGGTTTGATAGCAACAATACTGTACCAGGATCCTCCATGGGTTAGACAATGAAGTATTCTATATTGGGATCCTCCATGGGTTCAACAGTGGTAGAATCTGTACCAAGATCCTCTGTGGGGTCGACAGTGATGACTTCTAAACTAGGATCCTACGTGGGTTCAACAGCGCTGATATTGTTCTAGGATCCTACATGTTTTCGAAAGAGGAGATGATTTAGAGGATAAATATAATCATATCTACCCCACATCATGTGTTTTATATCTGTGTGAGTTGAGTCTTTTTTAAATCATTATAATCAAGGTAATTGACTTTACTTTGTGGACTGGGTTGTGCTTGGGCTCGCGAGTTAGAGTAGTACCGTGTCTGCTAACATAGGTATATATATGGGCATATACCTATGCATGTTCGGTTGATACTTCGTGATTGTATCTTTTTTACTTTTTTTTATCCTCAGTGGATTATGGGAGTCCTTCCGGGGTCTCGGGGTCCCATACTGAGTATTGTTATACTCACCCCTGCACGAGCTTCACCCACACCTTGTTGTGTTCTGTGAAGATGACAGAAAGCAGTGATTGAGGCTGAGGGTGACTGATGTGAGGCTTCTCAAAGCTGGACTATATGGGAAATACCTTATGGACGATCTGTTCTAGATCTGTACCTAACCTTCAGGTAGGATTCCACAGTGGATGATCAAGGAGATTAATTTTTCCTTTTTACTTGTACTCGTACTTGTTGTTTAGTTGGGTTTATATACTGGCCCACTTACTTTCAGCACAAGTTTATTTTCTATATTAGTACTTTTTGTTTCTACTGCTTGAGTTCAGATTATGTTTTCTTCAGGCTTAAAGGATATGCCATCCCTTTTATGAGGATAACGCCTTTGGTGCTAGTCGCCAGTCCATGACAAATGGAAGGAGAGTTTGGTGTAGTCACGGAACGGTCCCCGAGGACGGGTCGTGACATTTTCATAGCAGAAGCTTCTCAAACATCATTCATATCATTAAGCCTTCTACCTCTATGCATCGCAGTTGCTTCTAAAATTTAAGGCGGATCATTGAGCCTCCTACCTCTTTGCATCGTGGTTGCTTCAAAAATTTCTGGTGGATTGAGGAGTATATTGCCATGTTTCTTCATGGTGTCATTAGAAAGAAGGTAGTTCTGCACCGACTATGGATATACGGGGATCTATGTACTGTCTTCGTGAGGCAGCCCCAATGTAAGTTGTTTCCTATTTTGGATTTCATTTCATCACCCTATATTTTTGCACCCACAATAATCATTTTGTTATATTTTATTCTATTAAATATAAATGAATGATTTTTTTTATATTTTGTATTATTTTTGAATCAAATTATGATCTATATTTTCAAATAAATTTATAAAAGAAAATTAATATTTGGATCAAAAGGATATATAGTTTTATAGAACCTCCTATCCCCATAATAAATATTATTAGTGGGAGGATTATGAAATTTATATGATCATTGGAATGCAGTAGATCCCAAATAATTAACCTGAAGATTTGAAAAATTGTATTAACTGTAATATAAAATATCATGTTGATATTAATTGTAGTAAAAAAACAATTCCCACCTAGAAAATTGAGGATTGAGTTTTTCTATAAAGTTAATGTGGTAAAAAGATATCTTAATTTTAGAAAACCTGTTGTTTAGGTTACTGTATACAATTTTGGTGGATATTAGAACCATATAGGGATTAACAAATCTAAACTAATTTTAATGATCAAATCATTCCTGAACTATGGAAAATGAGAGTTTTTGTTTACAAAATTTCAGATAAATACTAATAATATATATATATATATTTATTTAACACAATATATAAAAAAATATGTATGGTGTCTTCCACCTAAAAAAAATATAATTTAGATAAAATATCTATCAATATAATATTGTTGATTTTGACTTCAATATTTAGATAAATAGGTTTAATATCATAAAATTCCAATAAAAAATAATTAAATAAAAACACCTTATTAATGTAAAAATATATTATAATAAATTGAAATTCCATTGACATGATTTTTTATTTTGAAAATTATTATACACAAAAAAAATCATGTTGGGATTCTGATACCATAAAAAATTATTTTTTATATATATTAAAAAAGAATTAATACATTATAATATAATTTTTTTCATCATTATAAATTAGTTTGTTACAATTAATAATTTATCATTAAAAATAGGTAATTAATTATATTTATATTTTATTTCATTATTAATAATAATAAACATTACAGAAAAAAATATACGTAGTAAACATTATATACATTATATGTTAATATATAACACTTATTAGAAATTTTATAAATATATATATTAATATATTGTGAATTTATTTGTCACATTTCTATTTTATTTATCTAACGTATCACAATAGTCTCCCTCTTTTAGAAGGCTTATAGTAGTACATGAAATTGATAGAAAATTTATCCTTTTGAGGAGTTAGTAGTGTGACACTATCAATTTTGGTGACTACGTTTCTTGTTTTGAGATTTCATATATATCCAAAACATGTTTTGGGTCTCCTCCCATGTTACAAAGATCATGTAAACATATAGATATAGTTACATAATTTCAAAATTAATCTCCCAGGAAACTACATATTTAGATTACATTATCTCTGATTTTATCAATATATTCTTATACAATGAATTTTAATCCCTTATAAGAGGGTATATTAGAATTTAAGATTTCATATAGATATATTGAGAAATTATTATACGAAATTAAATGATTTTTAATCTATAAGTCTGGTTGAGTAAATAGAAATTAATTTTCCACCTAAAATGTGAATAAAAACACATTGAAGTTTATTTACATTTACTAACGAATTATATATATTTTGAGATTTTTTTGTTGTGGAAAATAACGATTCCCTTTAATCCCATTCCACCATGAACATTTTCAAGATTTATAGAGTCCTAATTATTTGGATAATATATTAAATAAACAAATTAATTGATTTGGGTCCTAAATAAAGTGAATTATACTTCTTCAGTTTGACTATAGAGATGAGTTATGTGAATTAATTTTTCATACACAATAAATGGTTCTCAATACATAGAATATTTAGAAATAAAGAAGATAGTCTCAATGAAAAATAATATTAAAAATAAAAATAATATTATTTCAAGTCATTGTATTTCAAAAATAAAAAAATAATCCATTACTATTTGACTAAATAAACTTACACTAAGGATATTATTTGAATGAGTGTTTTTAATCCAGTTGAAGGATCATGAACCAAATTATTGAAATGAATAAAATTAAATTTAATAAAATTTAGATGAATCAAATTGGATTTTCTTAAAAATATAATGTTTTGTTGGGAAATATGGTTGTGAAAAAAATAATATAATTCCATTATATAAGAGTATAAAATTTTATTTACATAGATACAAACATGTATAGAGGGAAAAACATGGTACATGTTGTTATAATCCATCAAATGTTTGGTTCGTAGGAAATGTTACTAATAGAAATTATATACATTAAAACAATAGTGTAATAATTAATGAATATATTATCATATGTACAATATTATACAACGATAGGCAATTCAGTATTCTAAAATAGGCGTGTTCTATTTGTGATTTTTGTCTTTAAAAATGAAAATTATGTTATGTTCTTGCAAGGGACATTGCAAATATTCTTTTAAAATTAGTTAATAAAATGATAAGTGAGAAATAAATTCTCTTTATTTTATATAGTTAATTAAGTAATAAATGGAATGAAAATTTTAAATGAATAATTTACTAGGTTTTTTTTGTAAAACAAGTGTGGAAAATTGGTTTCATTGTTAGTTTATTACATACCAGACCAGAAGAAGATCTCATATTTTATTTTTGACAAAGATTTTTGAGTAACCAATGGGAGAAATATATATATTTTTTCAATAAAATATAAATATTTATTCCTGTGTCAGGATATCCTTATTAGTAATATATTATGAAAATATATGAACATCGTAAAAAGAATAAAAATAGATGAAATAAAAGAAAATTTTACAATTTCAATTTTCATGTTTGTAATATAAATTAAAAATAAACATAATCCTAGTTAGACCAATGATATTATTCACCCTAGAAATTTGATGGTGTCTTATATCACGTTTAGTTTTTTATGAGTTCCATTTAAAATATAAAATTCTAAATAAATCCATATAACATGTCTTCTGAATTAAATAATGAATATTAAATAGAATGGTATATAAAAAATATAATCTTATATAACATTGATACAGTACATAATTTAATTAATTTATAAATAAACCTATACCCATTGTATCAACATAATTTCTCTTCTTTTTGCTTAATAATTTTTTTACATTACTTTTTTAATCTTAGTAAATTATTTTATATATAAGTAACATAAATTGGTAAAATTAAATGAAAATTTATTTTTTCTATTATATATATGGTATTTTATTTTTTTATTGTTTTTTCACCCTAAATAAATACAAATCCATGATACAAAATTAAATTAATAAAATAAATATAACATTCATTTAATATATACATATAGTACAAATATTAATCTTACGTGTTCAATAATTTCATACACTATTATCACAGTTCACCAAGGATAGAGCATAACAAGTAAAGTGTCATCTCCCTCTGATAAAAAACACCAAATATTCCAAGACCACAAATATATATGAATAATTAATGATAGTGGTTATTATTTTATGATATATATAACTATTTCTATATATATTTCATAATCATCCAAATAAGAAAGCGTCCATAACCGAATAATTTCACTCTTCGGAATCATCAAAATAAATAGTTCATTCAAAATTGGTTAATGTCATCTATATAGTAGAAATAAATTGGGATTCCAAAAAACCACATAGTTTTTTGTGTCATTTCCTTATAAATTCTATAATTATACAAGATAAAAAATATTCATAACTACAAATATTCAATGAAATAAAATAACTGAATGATATATATTAATTAGTTTACAATGAACCAACATACATCATTTTTATAGCCAAAACTTTTCTATTTAGAATATCTATGATAGAATTTTTTAATATAATAATAGTCATTGCATGCCCACTGTTGTTTAGAATCTTTCGGTCTCTCATAAACATCCAATGAAAAATCTGAATAAAATGACGATCTATAATGACTAGAAAAATTTCATTTTTGAAATCATAAATCTTTATTTTTTCCAAGTACTATATTTCATTAACATTAATGTATACCAATAAATAAATTAAATATATAATCACTATAATAGTAAAACATGTCTAACAGAAAGTTGAAATAATGGATATGATAATATCTTATTTTTATGGTAATCTATAGAAATAGTCCACATGGTAAAACTATAAAACTATTGGTGATTTGGAAAAGATTACTGAATGTATATTAAGAAAATGGTATTCTTTTAGATATATCTAATATATCATGTATAAGGACCCTATTATTCTCTATATTTATGTACTAATGATGAGTGATAACTTCAATATCATATATCATTAAATATTAAAAAATATTACACTATTGATCATCAGCCTATTACTCAGTGTAAATGGAATGCTAGAGACAATGAAATATAAGAGATGTATTATTTTGAGTATTGGGGTATGTAGGATAAGGTATAGTATGATAGGTTGTAAGAGTGAAATCTAAATGTGGTGGGGGAGGAGATTATCAAGATCCTTATACTATTTTTTAATGCCTTCAATCATTTATTGTTGAAAATCAAAAATACTATCATCAATATTCTCAAATATCTCATGAAAGTACATCCAAATATCCCAAATGGATTATAAACATAATCTATTGATTTATTTTAAATATTTTAAAATATTATTGGCTGATACTACTGCCGAATATCACCATACACAACCTGGATGTTGGGGTATTCCCACTTTTGTAGCTAAAGAATACTTCATATCTAACACTATGAAGACCATATTTGTGCACTTTTTATAAATGTTTTCTTTTATATAATATTTTAAAATATCCCCAGTTTATCAATATATATATATATATATATTTTAATATCATGAATTATTTAATAATGTAACCATATTACAAACCTCATTATTAAATCCCTCAATATTTTAATAATATATTTTCATTTTTTATATTTTTATTCACATTCTATGATTCATGTATATTGGGTGGAGAAGGGTCAACATTTGTTGATCATGAAGAGCTAGTTCTCATTAAAAAAAATATATCATTTATTATTAAAATTATATATACCTCCCCATGATAAATTATGATGTATTAAGTATCTAGAATGAATACCTTGAAGATATTTACATGTTTTTTATAAATTAATAACAAATAAATAATTAACTTGGTCATTGATATATATATATATATAAATACTAAAAGTAAACATTTCAAGTAACCAAAATGTATCTCTTCATCTATATTCAACAAAATGTTTCCATATATCTTCATCATAAAATTGATATATATCGTATTTATGATGATGATGTCTATGTATGAAAATAATATATACTGTAAGGTTTGATTTAGAATCCCTCTCTCTTTTAGCTCCCAATGATTACAATTTCACGATGACTCCTCCAAATATAATGTATATATTATGTCATCTGATAATAAGCGGTATACCATATATTACAATATAAATTTATGTACATGGTAAATAAAAAACGATATTACCAACATGGTCTCCCACAATTATGATATAGTCATTTTTTCTTCAATCCTGTAACCATCAATAGAAGTTCATACTATGATTTTTTCTGACCCAGATATAAATATCAATAATTTTTTAGAATTTTTACCTTGTGGAATTTAATTATCATCAAATTATACTATTATACTCTAGTCTTGTATATGAGAAACTCGTAATTTTTGTGACTAAGTGATGCCACGTTTACCAACCCTAAATATCTTATTTCCATGTGAAAGTAGTGGAATATTATAAAAAATCATGAGGAAACTCATCCATATGATTATTCCAATGTTCCTCCCAAAAGTTATGTTTTTTATCCTCTTCAAAATTATTTGGAGGATAAATGCATTGATATGTAATTATTCTAAAAATCAAATAATCATAAAAATTGTGAATACTTATAAAACAAACTATTTCAATAAAATTCATATAGAAAATGAAATGTATTAATAGAAAATTAAACCAAACTAAAAAAAATTTTATTTATATATTTTATATATAAATAAATGTGAAAAAGAATTATTGAAATATAAAATATCATAAACTAATGAAAAATCAATGAAAAGTGTTTAAATATTAAAAAATTTCCTTTTATAAAATGGGTTTTCCAATGAAAATGATATTATTTAAAATATGAAGAATGTTCCCATTAAAATTAATCAAAAATGATAGCATTTTAGTTAAATAAGTTTCATTGGTTAAGTAAAAAAATAAAAAAATTACTTTTTTATAAAAGGACCTCAAAATAATGAAACATGTCTAATAATGGTGTGTGAATGATTTTAATGCTCCAATATAATAAATTTTTTAAACTCAAATAATAATTTTTTAATTTATTCTAATAAAATATTTATTTAGTTATTGAACATATTAGATATAAAAATATTTATTTTTCAACCACATCAATTAATACATATGTTATGTAATAGTAATCATGGGAAAAAAATAAATATAAATTAATTCAAAAAATTAGTTTATCTTTTTAATAATAACTCATGTTTCTCAAAAAAAATTAAAATAAAATATTCAATTTAAATTAGTTAATTATAACATAACATATATTCCTTATAATAATATAAATTTTATAGATAATTTTCCCCAATTTCATTAATCATTATTTTTCTATAGGTAAAAAACAATTTTTTCTATATTATTACAAATAATTTCTAATAATATTTTAATTGAAATATGGATATCTTATAATTCATCATCTTCATCACGTTTATCATTATAATCATACTATTCTTATCTATGTAGAAAAATAGTTCAAAAGGTTGTAGATTTTCAAAGAGAAAATAATTATTTTTTCTTCTCTTTCCATGATAAATGGATCTTCCATGGATTCAAAGATTTTCATATTTACTTATGTTATTCTAAATTCGTCATGTATAACAATATATTAACAATAATTAATATTTAGATATGCATTGGACTTTAAATTTAATGTAATTAACAACCTATGTTTCTTAATGACTCTATAATATAGACTTCATATAACGTTGGGTTTTTTTCTTTTTGAAATCGAAAAATGAGATGATTTTGTAAAATATGATACATTATTATTTTGAAAATATATACCATATTCCGATATTTCATATGAAATGTAAAACAATTAATTTTATATCCCGGACATGTTATAAATTGTAACATTGTCCACCCACGAATTATCTTAATGTTTCGGATACATCTGATCTATAAGAAATGGTGTTTTAAAATTACTTCAAAGTCCCATTTTATTCTCAGTCGAAATAAAAATGAAATTATTATTTGTATAAAATTATCTCAAAACATTAACATGAAATTTAATATATGGTTGCACGTCATCTATGTTCTTTAATATGTGTTAATGTACCTTCTTTATCTGTTCACCTTCTGAATATTTTTCATCGAATCCATGAATCTCATTTCCCAAAAAATGACTCATTCATTTAGGGATTTTGGAAAAAATATTTTCCCATTGTAGAAATGTATCATATTCAACACTCCATTAAATTATTAGAAATATAATTATAAACATTGGAGGCTTTATGTTGATATTGATTCATGACATAATCCTCACATAACGTCATTTATATTTCAAAAGGATAACTAGAAAATAAATATAAATGTAACTAATTCATTATTAATAACTAAAAATTAACCATAAATTTCACAATAATATGAAAAAATAGTGTAGAGAACAATTAAAATTGTAAATGTATAGAAACGAAATTGTTCCCCGCATATTTCAATTTCTTAATGTTAATCATTTATTAAAAATTAAATTAAAAAAATGACCCACCATTTTGATTGTCATTCAGAAATTTTATGAAATATTCCACATAATGAATAAAATAGGATTTTTGCATCGTGATAATATAGTCCTAAGATTGCATACCTGAAATCATTGAATCCATCATGGACAAATATTTACAATTTATAAATAACATTGATTCACAAAGATATCTTGAATACAGTAAAAAATATAATTTTAACCACCATATTTAATGAATGATATTATGGGGGAAAGATTGTTTTCCTCTTAACAAGACTGGGATATAACATCAATCTTATTCCTGTTGAGAGTATATCCAATATTTAATTTAACACATATTTAGTATTTCATTTAATATTTGACAATTATCATAATAATATGTCACAAATAATCTTCCCCAATTTCTTAATAGAAATGTTATCTTTTCCCTCTTGATATCATCTATTTGGTAGCTCAGAAAATAGTTACTATTTCAACCAAATATTTCTATCATTTCAATATTTATATTACTTTCTAAATGTTCCATTAATTTTATCCACCCTCTCAAATTACAGATCAACCGAAAATGTATTTTTTGAAATATAATTTTTTCTATTACATTTAATATCATTTTAAATCATCAATAATTGTGACCTATAAACATAAACATTTTATAAACCTAGTATATTATTTTTCAGCAATGATTTATTTTTTTATATGAAGACTCTTGTTCATAAATTTGTCCATCATTATACCCTTTATCATTTTTAATAAATATATTTTAATATTTTGTGATTTCATTTATAGTTACATTATCATTTAATTTAGATTAATGTTTTTTATTATATGAGAACCATAATCCTTAATTAATTCCTTCCACAAAAGAACCAATTCATCATTTATTGGGGATAAGAAGACATCACCATCATTTCTGGGCTATTTTTATATTGAGATCATTAAACAAAATATAAAATATTTTCACTTCATACAATATTTAGGTGAGAAGATGTAATGTATGATTAATATAAGATATTATATATGTGTGCTATTCGGTATTCATTACAGATTCATTCTATTTGTTCATGGTCTATTTTTGAGATATCGAACTACAGTTCAGAAAATTGGTGATTGTTGATTCATTTTAATCTACAGTGGAAAATATGTTCAAAAAATCATTTTTCATCTCATATTTTCTCATTTAGATACAATTATAACATTTTATGATCATATAATGGTTCAAAAAAAATTAATCAGGGAAAAATAGTCTGAAAAAAATGATTTTTTATGGTTATATATAACTTCTATATCATCTCGTGATTTTTGATTCAAATTTAACCAAGTCTTCCAACATTTGGTAATCATTGAAAAAATCATATTTATTTCTATAGAGCATAATTTCCATAGTATATTCAAGTATTATCTGGTACGATAATCCCATGTAGTTTCAATTTTTCTATTATTTATATTGTAAATATGGAACATTTTCTTTCTTTAATGAAAATTTCCTTCAAAAATTGTAGAAACTAAATACAAAACATATTAATACATCTATTTTTTCCTTTCACATTAATCATTCGTAACACCATTGATAGTAAAATAAAATCCCTACAACCTGATTATAATGGTTTTTAACAATCACTATATAGATTCACTGTTTATAGTTCATTCTAAAATTCATATACATAAATATTTGTAAAAAAAATATTTATTTTTCTATCAATAACTATATTGCAATTCAGTATCATCAATAGATCTAAAATTCTGTGATGTTTCAGCATACCTAATTTAATGGAAGTAACTCATATTAAAACAATGAAAATTAATTAATAATTTATTTCATTAATTATTATATTTATAATATTTAATCATTTTAGGAATGGATTTAAACACATTTCAATTTCTTGAACATCTCATATATGAAATTCCAAAAAATAATTCACATTCATCATATTCATAACATATTTGAAGTGAAATTAGACAACATCAACTCATTATAAAATATAATAATTACCAAAAATAAATATCTGTTTATAAGAATATACTGGTGATAAAAAATGTATGAGGGTGTAATATAAGATTATATTAGCGATAATCTTGGGGACACACATGTGGTATTATTTAACAGTTAAATGTGTCTATGATTTTCAATAGAAAATAATATAATTAAAAAGATGATAATAATATTGGATATAAAATATAATGTTAATTTTAATTATTATTGAATCAAATATAAAATAAAGTAAACAACTATTATCACTACAATGTAATATAATGTCATATAATAAATGAAGAAAATAAAAGAATGCGTTATATGAAGGACCAAATATCTATAAATATTATGTGAATATTTCAATTATTTGAAACTAAAAATTATTGAGAAATAAAACAGGATCCTTAATGACTAGAATATAGTTTTTCATGATAACATATTATGTGTAGAAGAATTTTAAGTACTAGTAGTTTTCCGTTAAACAAGATAGTGGTTGATGTTATGAAACTGGCTCAAAAAATATTATACACTATAAATTCCACTAATGAAATGTAAAATAATTATCATATTGAGTCGTAAAAATATTTGTATGAAAATATTTACCTTTATTGATATAATTATCCAGAAATATCAATTTTATATTTTATTATTATATTATTTATATATTGAAAATATTTATCATTGAACAATGTAATCGTGTTTGTAAATTAATAGAGGGATAAATTTTATATAAAACCATAATAATGATGATAGTTTGTTAAATAGATGAATATATATTCAATAATTTTGTGGCATGTAATACATCCTCCAATAAAATTATGAAAAAAATATAGATGTTTTCATAACATAAATATGAAAATAATAATAATAATATCATATTGAATAAATTATAAATAACTAAAAGTAAAGGGAATTTTTTAAAAAAAGATCATAATCCATAGTAAAAATAAGATTGGTGGAATTATTATAGAATGTATCATTTTTAAAATAAGTATCATTAAATCTTGTTTATGTACATGAAAATTAAATTATAGTGGAAATATAAAACTACATTGGAATATAATAAGATATTAAATTTATTCTTTTAATATTTCATTATTGAAAAATTATTAATTTTTAAAATATGGAGAATAGATATGAAATCGATAAATATAGAAAACATATTGGATAAAAATAATAGGGAAATGTTAATTATTTTGTGAGATAAATCATTAATGTAGAATTATTTAAAAAATACATTCCATTCAAACATTTCTAAATTAAAAAAATTAATTTTACCATATGAAATTTAAAATTAATGAAAAATTATATATATAAAACTATATTAGCACTATATAAATAGAGTAAAATGATTCATATTTGAAACAATTTGATTTAAAATATATAACATGCATGAAACAACTAATTGGAGTTGTTATACAATTGGATATTAAATGATAAGATGGGAAATAAAAATAATAATTTATCCAACCAAACTAGAATAAAATATATGAAAATGTCCAACCTTCTTTTCAAATAACCTGAAGAGCTAGTGCTTCTAGAAGAGTGATTCTCCATTAGATTCATGGCATTGGAGTGAAATAAAAAAAGTGCATCATGTATTTGGTGTTTAAATGAAATGAATAGTAAGAAAACCAAATAGAAAACTAAATAATTTATAAATCGGAGTATGGAATCAAATTTACAATGAACCATCCATGGAATAATTGTAAATGAATATCAAAATTTTATGAGCATTAAACGACAGAAAATCATATATTTGTTAGAACG
Organism: Viscum album; assembly: GCA_963277665.1. NCBI lineage: Eukaryota > Viridiplantae > Streptophyta > Magnoliopsida > Santalales > Viscaceae > Viscum > Viscum album. The sequence continues at coordinate 743,076 of CAUJRU010000294.1, read as the reverse complement.
TGAAATAATGTGGTCAAAGAAGAATGAGGGTGTATAATGATTGTAATATAATATTAGACTATACTAAAAATATGGAAAAATTTTTAGGAATTCCATTTGAGATAAATGGTATAACTATGATGAGATAAAAAAAATTAAACCAATCCACCTGATGGATATTTTTTGTACAAGTGATCGTTAATAGAAAAAAAACATATATCGAATAATATTATAATTTTTATTAAATTAGTAATGGGTTTAAATATATATAGTGGTTTTGAGGATGACCAATACATATGTTTTATGTGAATTAATACTCTATATAGTTTTGAAAAAATATCCATTACATTTTTTATATAAATTCTTCAACTAATAATTTTTTAAACTATATATAAAAAGTATTCTTTTACAAGGAAGGTCCTCACCCTATTTAGCTGTTTATTTTAAATATATTTGATGGAATTATATATTAAATGTTATAGGATAAATGAAAATATCAAATATATCCCATTTTTAAGAAATATGGGATTAAAAGAACATAACGTTTCACTAATTGCATTTTATGGGTGTTTTAGTGTTGGGAAAATCCATAACGTCCCACATTAGGACTTTTGGTTATATAAAATTCATATATCAACATTAATAAACATATTTTTTTGAATCAAAACACAACCTAGTAGTCTATGATTTTGGAGATGAATTTTTCATACCAATTCACAATTGAGAAATATGAGAGAACCACATAAGAAATTAGAGGATACATAAGGTCATTGAAATATTTTCTAAATAAATGAGTCTGAATAAAGATTCATGTAGCATGTTATTAATCAATTAATTTTATCACAAATGAATTTATGTCCAAATAAATTTCTAAGGGTTAGTTGATACCTCAATCATTCAATCACAAATGAATTAGAAAAAAATAATTCTTTAAAATCAATAAAATAACTCAACATTGGATAATAAAGGTAACACCCCAACCCCATTTATCTAGATTCAGTTCACTTTTAAATAACATTTTTAGGATAAAAAAGTTCATGTACGGAAAGAATGATCAGTTTAGTAACCATGAATGTATTTGATACATAACAATTGTTACAAACCAATATGAAATGAAAAGAAACATTTTGTCTCCATTAAACACACTGAAATTTTGTTATATATCCCAGAAGGTCAATCATAATATACATCATCACATCCCTAAAAAAATTAAAACATAAGAACAAGGTGAGGTCAGATTATCAGTAAGGATAATAATATAGTGCAAACTATCATAAATAGGAATAAACATTTATTCCACTGTATAAGACTAAAACACAAGAATTTTAAACATAAAATTCAGCATAATATGGAATTTATAAATCAAATAATTACATTTAATTATTCAAATGGATATTCTACTAGTCAAATAATAAAATGTAATATCAATATCAAATATTTATATTATAGAATGAATAATCTCTAACGTCAAAACCAAATATTATATTCCACATTCAAATAATATAAATAATAAATATTTCCACGTCTATGTGAAAAGTCATTATTCTGTCTCATGAGACCTACCGATGCAATAAGGGACTATAGTGGGACATTCCCATCACCTACTACGTCTAATTTATTCATCATATGAAAATGGTTAAAAATAACATAAACATTCATATTAAACAAACAAAAGGAATGTTACACACTGACCATCAACCATTAATGACATAAAAATAGAACATCCATAGTCAAACATGTCATAAAACTATAAATACATTGTGAAATATTACATTATTACAAATAAACATAACTTAAACAAAAAATCCAAAAATTGATGTTGATATATATGAAATCAATGAAAAAACATTTTGAGAGGAAAATATATTTCTACGTTGAAATCATTTAAATGTTGCATAATTATAAAAAAATAATTTTTTTGAAAATATTAATATAATCTTTAAATGGAAGCTTTGAAGCAGTTATAACGGAGGAAAATAGGCGCACCTGCTATATATTCTAAAAATCATTCTTTCATTAATTTGTCAAAAAGGACATAAAGTTTCAGTTTTTGAAAATGACAGAATAATTCCATTAAAAAATTTTATGAAAAGTAAAAAAAAGTTATAAATGACTTTAACCCATATTCTAGGAATTAGAAAAAATAAATTTAAATACATTTTTAAGAAACACAGATGTGGATGATAAAAAATCCAAAGTAGATATATACGTATAAACAAACACATATTATAATGTTATTATATAATTATCCATTATCATGTAATTTTCCTAAGTCGAGGGTATGTTAACCTCCCGTATAATTGTTAAACCATTGTTATTAAATTTTTATATAACCAAATTCATAAATATTATATCAGGTATGACCCTTTAAAATTTCATTGATAACAATATTTCATTAGTACCATTGTTTCAGGTGTTAACTGATTCATTTTACTTTATATGTATTGTTACATAATTGTCTTTTGATATTGATAGGTTGTATTAGAATAAAATCCAGAATTATATTATATCTTTAAGAATTTTTTTTAATCATTAAATGTATATTATTCTTGAATAGTCACGATGGTGATGGAAATCACATCGCATCGTGGAGAAGGTATGCCGTATGTACACACAAGAGAAAATATCATTCAATTGATGGTGAAATAGTATGTAATTGGATTGTATATTATATATACATAATCGTTAATATTTTATATTTATTATTTACATCAATCATACTGATTATTATACACCTCTTAATAATGAAGTGTTGAATAGCAAACTAAACCATGACGTGGTGACGGTAAGCCATACATACACACATATGGTGGGTTTGTCATTCATAGGAAGGATAGAATAGTAAATATTGTTGTACCCTAAATATAATAAATTATAATTATTTATATGGCACTATAATTAATATTATATTATGGAAACAAGAAATAAAGAGGTAGTAGATGAAGAAATGAACATTGAAAGAGGTGATAAAATAATTACATCTTTATCAAGTGAATCATATTAATTTGAACATAAGGGCTCATTATATTGGATTTATGGTAAATGTATGGCCTCTAGGATGATGTGAGGGTATTTTAGAAGATATTTGGAAAGGGTATATCTGATAAAAATGGTTTTGGATATTTAAATTTAAGATAATGTGAAGTACCCATTTATAAGAGATGTGAGAGGCTCTTTAGTAAAAGCATGAAAAATTATTATAATATAATTTTCTTTTTATTATATTTGATTAAAATAGAGGATAATATGAGGATTGGTGTAAATCCTCACATTTAATTGGTTTTATACATGATTAGGTCAACATATTATCCTTTTCTTTTAGATTTAACAATTTGTTAAATACTATAACTTTTACCATGTATTCTAGTTTTTTTACACTACATGGTTAATATAATTCCTATTAAATTCCAAGAGAACCTAAAGTGGTTCATTTATGTCATATATAACATTATCAAAGTAATTTGGCTGAATCTTATATTTCTGGGACTGTTATATTGTTTAATAAAATAGTATTTGTTTTAAAAACTCATTTAGGTCAATTTTGAATCTATTTAAAATTTTGTATACGTGAAAGTCATAAAAACTTTATTACATTGAACTAAATACATTGAATCTACAAAATAATGTTATATTCAATTAAAAAATTCGTTTATGGAACAAAATATTTCACTTTTTATTTATTTTAAAATTTATAATATATATTATTTTAATCTTCTATAAATAAGGTAATTACTCCAACAAAATTGTGTCATAACTAAATTAATTTAATTAATTTATAACATTTATAAATAAAATACAATGATGTATGCAATATTTTCAAGTTTCTAATGAATAATTATAGCTGAATCTATCTTATATTAAAAATTGCTTTGTAATTAATATTAGAATATAACACATTTAAATATTTTGTAAAAATTATATAACAAATGTCCTAATCTAACCCAAATGGATCGTAAAGGATATTATTTTTGTAAAATGTTACATTTATATCAAGAAAAACTTATCCAATTGAATTAGGACATGAGATGGGTTAATATTATATTAAAATAATAATATTTTTTACCTATAAGTACCCTATCAACTTTTAACCATGGTAAATAAAATTTAAAATTTGATATTCACCAAAAAATAATTGTCATCATATTGAACAACATTTTACATACTGACTAAAACTATTTCTATCAGAATTTTGAAATTCAGCTCACAAAACTGATAAAATTATGTTTTATGGAAATTTGAAAATGTGCCCAGAAAGGTGCTTAAAAGACGTTGAAAGGGTCAATAAAATTTTATATATATCTAATCTTATTGTAAAATTAATCCAAGGAATTAAATTTAACTAATATAAGTATTATTAATCTATTTAGACTTAAAAATATATTTAAATGAAAAATAATAATTTTTTAAATATAATATCTACTTAAAACAATATTGTATTTTTGTCACTATTCATCAAAAATTGAATGTTTTCAAAAAAATACCAAAAATTCAAACAAATATAATTATGATATTCTGATTCCAAAAATTAAGTCCATTTTAAAAAATCAAAATTATAAAATTTTAGAAATTCGGTATTACTATTCATATATACTTTTAAAATAGGTAGTTTCATTGGTCGTGGTGTGCAAAAACTCTAATATCTGTACATCGCATGTTATTGTATTAATCAAAGGGAAGCATACCATGGAGTCATGTGGAATTATATTATCGCATCCATAAAATAATTTCATCTTCATAATTTCTAGAATATTACTGCATCAAAATGATTTGAGTGTATTTTCATCATATGTTTCTCAGGATCCCATGTTGCCTCTTCTATTTTAGTGTTCCCCCAAATAACTTTTACAATAAAAGTCATTCAGTTTCTCAAAACTAGATCTTTGATATCATGATTTCTAATAAATATAATCATAATAATAAATATTTGTTTCACGTTCTATTTCATCGTAGGTGAGTACATGTGTTGGTCCAACCGTGTATTTTCTCAACAGTGATACATGGAACACATCATGAACTTTTAAGGGAATTGGACGCGTTGCCAAATGGTATGTGACAACTCTAACTCATTATAGAATTTAAAAAGATCTAATGTACCCAAGACTTAATTGACCATTCTTATTGAATTGAATTACAACCTTCCTTAGAGATACCTAAAAGAAAACAAGACATCCTACTTAAAATTCAAAAACAATCATTCAGTTATCACCTATATATTTTTCTTACATTGATCCTCTTTGATGAATGTTTTGATAATCCTCCCATTTTATATTGTTTCCATCACAAGATATTGGCCTACATGTTTTCATTCAATAACTTAATCCCAACAAGTTGGTGTATGACATCTCATTCAATGTAATGCTATATATGGTGAAATCAAAATACTCGAATTTAATTTATTTCTCTTGGAAAACTATACAAGAGTTAAATACTGATCCCAAATACATTTAATGACCAGTGAGAAATATAAAATCATTTCTTCTATGGGTTTAATAATCCGTTATGATTTCTCGTTAATTTGATTGTGGAGGTAGGGCTCAGAACATGTTTAGTATCTCGGTATTTCTGATTATTTTTCCAGAGTCATGATGTAAAACAGGGATCATGATTAGAAACAATCAATATGGGAACATTGTTATGTGTTAACAAATAATTAATATATAGTCTTTATACAATTTCATTTGGTAAATTTTTTCTTATAGCAAGAAAATATGAAGAATTGGTATGACAATAATCAATAAACAAAATTTCATCATTCCTTATAGGATTATTTGGTATCCCCATGACTAATTCCTTTGTAATATCATCCCATTTATACTAAGGTATGTGACTAGGTTACATGAATTCTCTCAGATATTTTCTTCATACATTCAGTTGTTGACAGACCAAATATCATTACACCTATCTTAAAACCTCTGTATTTATACTGTACCACCTAAAATGTTCCTTAAAATCTATATACATCTTATTTATACCGAGGTGTATAGTGAAATTTGAACTATGAAAATCATCCAATAATTACCGTTTTATATCCGGTATATCTAGAACACAAAGAATCATCCAACATTTCAAAACTCAGTCTTCATATATGAAGTTAATCAATCACACATCATTCATTGCTTTAATTATCAATTTAAACACTTCATAATCACTCTTTTTATCCTTTCAAGTAAATATTGTTTACAATCAATTATAAAATTAATGATGCTTCTCCTTCCATGATTATTTCCATATCAATCTTCACTAGTTCTATGAAAATATGATATCTTTCCACTCTCATGTTGGTTAGAATTCCATGATTTTTTCTATTCAAAGAATCTGCCACATTAATTTATTTCCTAGGATGGTACAATATTGTGAAATCGTAATTATTAAATATTCCAAGACATCTCCCTTCCATCATTAAGAGTCCATTCTTTGAAAAAATATAATTCAAACTCGAGTGATTAGTATATATCTCATAATATTTACTGTAGTGATAGTGTCTTCAAATTTGCAGAGAAATGATTACAGATGTTAACTGAAGATCATGAGTATGGTAGTTTTGTTCATGAATTTATAGTTATAATGATGCATTGGATATAACACTATCATTATACATATGTTCACAACCATGCCATTTTTTAAAGCATCACTATAAATAACAAATCCATCATTCCCCAATGGTAGAGTCAAGATAATATCATTGACTAATCTTCTCTACAATTTTTCTAAAAATCCATCACACTCTTTTGTTCAAAAAAATGAACCACTTAACATATGATATTACTTAATGGGATATACAACTAAGAATCAATCTATATGAAATGCTGATAATAACCTGCTAAAAAAATAATACTGGGTACCTTAGTTATACTCATCGGTAGTGGAAATTATGGGATTTCCCTTGTCTTTGAAGGATCATCAAATATTCCATCCTTAGAGAAAATATGTCCAAGAAACAAATTATTTAAACAAGAATTCACACTTTATAAACATTCCATAAAATATATTTATTCTAAGAGTCTTTAGAATAGTGGGAAACTGATTTTCATGATCTTCCTAGATAAAGCAGTATACCAAGATATAATCAAAAAATACCACTAAAAAGTAATCAAGATATTACTTAAAACTCTATTCATTATATCCTTGAAAATAAATGTTTCATTAGATAATTGAAAAGGAATTAAAGAAATATCATAATACCTATACCTGGTTCAAAATGCTATCTTTATAAACTCTTCCTTCTGCACGTACAACTGATGATTTCCACATCGAAGGACAATTATTGAAAAATATTGAGCTCCATGAAGTTTATCGAATAAATCATCAATGCAAGGTAGGTGGTACTTTTTATTTATTGATATGTCATTGATCTCCATATTTAATGTTCACTACCTCATAGATCCATATTTATTCTTAACAAAAAATACACGAGCTACCTATATGGAAATACTATGTAGAATAAATCTTTTATTACTCAATTCCTCTAGTTGTTTCTTCAGTTCCATTAATTACACAGTGTCCATTCTTTACTGGATATTCTATATGGGCACTGAACCATGAAATATTTCTATGGAAAACTCAATTTCCCATTCTGGAGGATGTCTAGGTAAATCCTCTAGAAATACATCAACATATTCTTGCACAATTGGTGCATCCTCTATTTGAACATTCCTTTTGTCACCAATAGTTATTCCACTCCCTTCCTCTGTAATAATTGAATATAGTAGAGCATCTTGGGTGGATATATATGATAATCATATGGTATTGTTTTTTCTCTAATGTTAATGGGTTATTTATCCCAATTAAAAATTACAACCCCGTTCTTCGTAATTTTAATTTTCTAATCATGTTCCAAAATCAAATCCATATTGGGAATTATATCAAATTCAATCATGGGTTTCAAAATAAGATCAGAAAATATAGGATGTTTTTAAAAAATGATGGTAATTTATTTTCAATATATTATTTCAATGATACTTACCTTAGGATTTTTGATAGAAAACACCAATATTATGTCAAATAGGAAATATCTACTTTATTTGAAAAAGGGAATATATGAAAGAATGTGATGATCCAGAATCAAATAATGCATTGGATAATTTTGAGGAAACAATGAAAGTACCTTCCACCATGTCATTAAAAACAACAACCTCAGAAGTTTTGATCACATAATATTAGCCTTGATCACATGTCCATTTCTGAGGTAAGATTCCTTGACACTTATCAAATTCATTTCCATAATTATCAATTTTCTTACAATTGTATAATTAATCAATGATAACATCTTTCTACCTCTTTGCAATCATGATTTTTTTTACTTTATCTCCACACTTTCAACAAACTCTAATCTATTTTAGAAATGTACCGATGTGTTTCATTGCACAATAACTACAGGATTGAAATTCAACATTTCCCTTCATCCCCTTATATCATTTCCCAAAGTGTTAAACAGATCTCAGATTCTCTTACTTCACATAAATGTATTAAGACATATAGAAATCATTTTCTGTCTTGATATCACATGAGACTATATTATCGTATGATAAGAAGGATTATAAGACTAGTTCTCTATGGAGAAATGTTTTTAACAGATCAAAGAGTTGATCAATCTTATTTATTGGGTTACGTATATAATCTACTTTATTCCTTGATAACCTAGAAATGTTAGTCTCATACTTTGCGACATTATCATCCTCATTTCTCCTTAGACTCAAAAATTTCCATTCCATATCTTCTCTATGTTCACAAGGAATGTAATTTTCAATAAAAATAACATTAAACTCCCACCATCCCATATTTGATACTTCTCCATTCTGCATTGTGTTTTGAATCAAGGACCACCGTTGATCTGCATCATCAGAGAAGAGATAAACATCCATAACACCTTTTTCCATTTTTCTACTCTACAAAGAAAGAAATATTTTCTCTATAGAACTTCTACATAGATCTAATACAAATATTTTTTTAGTCATATTAATTTTTAGTGGTTTTTTCGTCATTAAGAGGACTAACATTGATCCTCTAAGTTGCGTATCAGGTAGATCAATATGGGTAAGTTTATTATTCAAAACCTAATTGAGTTGTACCAGTATGGTTATATGATGATCATCAACAATTGAATCACCAATACATATATAATTATCATTACTGGGAAGAAAATCCATACATGGATTACGTGAAGTGATACCCTTTCCATTCCATCCACTTGGAGAAATTTCTCAGTAATGGAATTCAATTTATTAGTTTATGAATCACATATCGTAATTACAAACTTTTAAAATAGTTAACATAAATCGAACTATTTATGCATACAATCGATAATCATAATAATTTCTTTTTTGGGTATGTATTTAAACATAAATCCATCACAAAGTTTTTTAAAGAAAATTTTAATTATCCTAAGCATATCCCCAGTAGTTTCAATCTAGGTGTATAGTAAGGCTCATTTTCATGTACTAGGATACCATAGTTCAATCTTGAAACTCTATGTCGTTGTTTTTTCTCTTAGGTACATCGGTTCCAGAACAATGTCTTCTTGTATTATTTATAAAAATATGTATTTATTATAAATCCAAGCAAATATCTATATTACCAAAGGTTTTGGATGTTCCTCTATACTAATAATCAAATTCTATCATACGGTAATGTTATCTAATCAATGATTTTATAAATATAGTTTCCAAGGTCTATAAAAAACCTCCTCTAATGCCAACTGTGAATCCAAAACCCTAGTTAACCATTGATGATGTATTATTACATAACATTGGCACGATCAGAAGAGAACACATCATGAATGACAGATTATTTTAGTTGCATTGGATTTAGTAGATTCATAAATATGTATTACATTACTTTATGAAATGAAAATGAAAAAATTATGCCTCTATTGTACAAACTCATATTACTATCCTATCACTACATGTCATTCAAACTATACTTTTTCACATCCTGTGACAAATTAATTCATAAGAAAGGGGTGAGTTCAGATTCTCAGTAATGATAACAATATAGCTGAAACGATCATAAATAAGTATAATCATCTAGTTCATTGTATAAGACTAAAACACAATCATTTTAAACAAAATCATTAGAATAATATGGATTAGATAAATAAAATAATTCCATTTACTTATTCACACAGATATTCCACTAGTCGAATAGTAACATATTATATCATGTTTTTCTCATGAGACCTACCAATGCATCGAGGGGCTATATCAAGCCATGCCCATCACTTACTACGTTCAATGCATACCTGATATGAAAAGGTGAAACATTACATTAACATTTTTAATAAATAAACATATGAAATGTTAATACTTTATCCCTAAACCATGAATGTCATAAAAAAATCACATCCAAAATCAAATATATCATAAAAGTATCAATAATATTTGGAATATTGTATCATAATAAATCAAAACCAATTCAACATAAAATCTAACAATAGATGTTGTCATAGAAGAAATCAATGAAAAAACTATTTGAGGGAAAGATCTCTTTATATATTTTAATCATTTAAATGTAACATAATTATAAAAATACATTTTTTCAAATAATATCTATATAAGATTTTAAGGTAATATTAAATTGTATTATAGTAGATGAATGTATTTTCACCTACCGTAAATGTTAAAAACATTCATTCCTTAATTTGTTGAAAAGGTCATAAAATACCTTGTTTTGAAAATAACGAAATGACTATTTTGAAAAAAAATATTAAAATTCAAACAAGAGTATGCATTAATTAAACTTATAGTATAAGAAATAGAAAAAATGTCTTGAAATAAAATTTTAAAGAAACATGGATGTCGATGATAAAAATCTCACAGTAGGTACTTACGAATATACAACCATGGATAATAAAGTGATTGTAAAAATAACCATTACCTTGTACTTTTCCTTAGTCGGGGTCACGTTAAAATCTCATATAATGGTGAGATCATTGTAATTAAATTTTAAAATAACTAAATAAAAAAATTTGATATCATATATTATCCGCTAATATTTATCTGTTAATAATATTTTAGTAGTACAATTGTTTTAGGAGTTAACTGATTTGTTTTCCATTATATGTTTTGTTAAATATGTCATATTTGTTAGGGGTAGGATGTGTTTGATTCTAAATCAGAATGATATTAAATATTTAAAAAGTATTTTTATTCATCAAATGAAAATTATTCTCTAATTTTTACAATGGGGAATGTAATCTCTTCACTTCAAGGAGACGGTAAGCTGAACATATGCATGAGTGACAATATCATTAGATTGATGGTGAAATCATATGTAATTGGTTGGTATATTATATATACAGATTCATTGACACGTTATATTTATTATTTATATCAATTATACTAATTATTATACTGATCTAAATATTGATGCATTGAATAAAAAACTACACCACGACATGGTGATGGTAAACCGTATGTATGCCCATATGGTCACTTAGACATTCATAGGATGGATGGAATAATGAATATGGTTGTAAAATATATATAAAAACATCTCTACATGTATATTGTACTAAATTTATTATTTTACTATGGAAAAAACATTGAATGATGAAGTATAAGAAGAAATAAACATTAAAATATTTGATAAAATAATTACATCTTCTTCTGGTGCGACCTATTGATTTCAACATATGGGCTCTTTATATTGGATTTATGATCAAAGTACAACATCTAGGTTTATGTGAGGGTTTTTGGGAGGATATTTTATAAGGGTATGTCAGAGAAAAATGGGTAGTTGGGTTTAATTTAAGAGAAGGGGTGTACCCTTTTATAAGAGATGTGGGGGAACTATAAGAAAAATCATTAAATGTTATTATAAAATTACATTCAATTTCAAATATTTAAAAATTGATTTATTTATAGGTTAAGATTAATATGGATCTAAATACATTCATCCAATATGTTTTATACATTTTATTTAAACATATCAACCTTATCTTTTACATTTAACACTTGGTTAAATAGTTTAACTTTTATCATGTCTTCTTGTATGTTTATTCTGCATGGTAAATATGGTTACTATAAAATGAAAACAGAACCCCAACTGGTTCACAAATAGCATATATAACATTATGTAAATAGTTTGGCCAAATCATACATTTTTATTAATACTATATCATTTAATAAATAGAATTGTTTTTAAAAAGTCATTTATGTCAATTTTGACATGATTTTATATTTGTTTATTGTGATAGTAATAACCACATGATTACATAGATTAAAACAACAAATGTAACCCATAACATGTACTATTTACCTTGAAAATTGGTGGATGGCATCAAAAGTATCAATTTACATTTATTTTAATATTTATAATATCAATTATTTATATCATACATTAATAAGTTAATTACTTCAACATCATTGTGTCATAAATAAATTTAATTATTTAATGTCTAAATATTATTAATAAAATAAAATAATTGTTTAATCTTGTTATTATTATAATTAACTTTAACAATCTAAATTATCTTATGAATACCCCTATATAAAAATTATTTAGTTATTAAAATTTGAATTTAACAATTTTACATCTTCTTTAATTAAAATTTTATCAATGTTTTGATTTAACACAAATAGATACAAAAGGATCTTATTTATGTCATATAGTTGATTTTGGTCTAAAAAACATATCCAATAGAATTAGGACATGTGTTGGGCCAAATTAATATTATTATAATTTTAAATTAACCATTAATTAGAATATTTATTTCTAACATTGGAAAATTATATTCCAATGTTTCTATTCACAAAAAATATTATACATCCTATTGAACCAAATGTTATATTCTGATGAACACCATGTCTCTTATATTTGTAAAATAAAATTCACATATGTGGTAAAATTCGGTTTTTTGAAAATTAGAAAATGTGCCCAGAAGGTGTGTAAAAGACCTTTAAAATTTCAATAAAAATTTATATATCTAATCTTATTATAAAATGAATCCATCGAATTAAATTGATCTAATATAGGTATAATGTATCTATTTATACATTATAATAAATGTAATTAAAAATGTAATATTTAAATAATAACTCTGTTTTTAACAATAATAACGTTCTTTTCACTATTCATCAAAAACTGAATATTTTCTGAAAAATACCCAAACTTCATTCAAACATAATTTTGATATTCCGGATCTATAAATCACTCTAGTTTCAAAAATAAAATTTATAAATTTTTCAAAATTTGGTATTAATATTCATAAATACTTTTTAAACAGCTAGTTTGATTGGTCGTGGTGTGCTAGAACTCAGAGCTGAATACAATACAAACTATTGAATTAATCAAATGGAAGCACACTGTGGAATATTGGGGTATTACAATAAAAAACATAGATGCGTTATTAATACAATATGACATAGAAATCCCTCGATGAAACCAAAATGAGGAGCAAAAAATGTATTTAAATTGTTTTCATATAAGATATTCATCAATGGAAAATTTTAGTTACAAGGGAAAAAACTCAAATGAATATAACATATGAACTCGAGACGAATTTTGGATCCACAACCTATCCAATCAATGAATAATAATTCCACCATACTCCCATTTCTAGGCTTAAACATAAAAGTTATTTATTACGTATAATAAATGTATATATAATTTCTAACTGATGTTTTATTATTTTAAGAAAAATTGTATTATAAATGGTTGATATTTGATTACTTATCAAAGTATGTGGTCTTCTAGACCACATAAATTAAATGAGAAAAATCATTGAGAAATATATATACCATGGTGAGTAGGAAAAAATACGAAAAACAAATTTCCCATATTAATGTTCTATATTCCCTCAGATACATCACATAAAATTAAATAACATTTGGTGTATGTGTGGGTACAATAGAGTAACATCTTGTATCAATGTGAATGTGATTGAATTTCCAGTTCTAATATTATTTTATTAATGAATTTTTTTATATGTAAATTACAAAGTTATAGAAAATGATAAAATATATTTAATTATTATTGGTTTTCAAATTTATTATCATATCTAATGAAATACATTCTTTTTTACAACAAAACCTTATAAAATGATTAGTAATGCGTTTCTATTTAAAGCATAGAACCCTCCCTTAACTATCTAAATTTTTATCAAACCCTTCTATGGTATAAATATCAAAAATGTTATAAATTTTCTTATAGATAATACGTTGTATTACTATAAATTATGACGTGTCAAAACCAAAAAATGAATAATAAATAATTCCTGAAAATTAAGTATCAGCAAGAATTATAAATCTTCTACTTCAAAATAAATATCATGGAAACAAACTTACCTATAGAAAAATAAATAGTAAAACTACAGAACAAAACTACCATAAAACCATGTAACACATTATTATAATGTCTTAACAAAGAAAAAAGATGATTCTTAAATAAATTGAACCATATCCTCAATTGTCCAAGCCAATTATTATTGGATAATGAAAAAAATCCAAGGGTTTATAATAAAATAATTGGATGTAATAAAACAAAAATGGGTCAATAAAAATAAAATACTGATGATAATTTCAAAGTCATAATTATATGTGAATAATAATATAACATTATTTAGGAAAAAAACCATCATAAAATTATTATTTAATCATTATAAAAAGGTAAATAAAACTCCAGAATAATATCACTAAAAATAAAAATTAAATAACATGAGATGAAATACCAGAAATAGTAATCATAATTATACATAATGAAATGATTTCAAAATCCATGATGTTTCTTTACATAATTTCATGAATACCGAGGGACCTTCCATTTATATATATTATCATTCATTTAATCATCCTAAAAATATTTTATTTACTTAAAAAGTCATTTAATAAAATTCATATTAAAAAAATCAAATTATAAATTAAATATGTTAAGGATATCATATATAAATAGTGTTAAGATATTAAATTAATATTTCATACAATTTATAATATGAAATTTTATGTATCTTGTATTTACCATGTCCCTCAGGAAATCATATACCAACTACGACTAACATATATAGAATATATAATAATTAATGAGGAATAAACGTTAAAATCCCATGTCGTATATAATCTTATAGGAAATATATGATGTGTAAAATTTTCTACATATAATTATTTTATCTTTCCCTAGGTGTCACAGGAAAAATACATAGGCATGTCAGTGGTTCGATCTTAAAACATTTCAGTACTAGGAGAAATTTCTCATCCATGATTACACGTGAGACACCATAATTTATAGAATATTATATTGGGATGGAGTTTTACCAAAATAATCCTCCCCTGAAAAAAATACCACAAAATGTGACTCCCATAAAATAATAATTAATATTATCCAACCATATTACATAGACGTTTTATAATCATCATGACTCACTGCCCGACCACCAATATTAGGAAGACATTAAAAATAATGCACAATGGATTAAAATGATTCAAATGAGAAACTGCAATCATTTGAAAACTATTTCATGGAATACTCAACCATACATCACACATGTCATGCACCATTGCTATGATACAACATTTCATGATCAATTTCTTCTAGCGCCCAGTATCCCAGGCCCAAAATGTTGACCCTTCATAGATTGTATCATAAAATCCATTGGTTCATTGGGTAATTCAATATACAATCCTATATGTGATCCAACCTTATTTGTGGATTCTGATGTGGGGCATCTGTATATACCCAACATGTTCATGGGGCTAAATGAATCTCTTGTCATAACAGAGAAATCATATATCATCACCTCACATTATAATATATCTAATTGGTTTTATTATGATTTAAATCATTATGTGATTTAATAATAATAGAGACTTGTAATATTGACAAAAAATGTATTAAATTTATTCACATCTTTTTTCACATTATCCACTATTTATGAAATTCCAATGAATCAATAAATTTATAATTTTTGAAGTAGGCCAATGTAGCGTCCCAAGCTTGACATACATTGACATTACATTACTTTTTCGGAATAATTAATACATAAAAAGAACCAATACTCAAGGACTGTAATAGTTTAGTGTCTTTAGAAACGTGGAGCATAATCTTATAATCATGGTAAATGATATTCAACATCTACCATAAAGATCCTCACCTTTTGTTTTCATACCTAAAACCTTTATTTAAATCCAAGGGAAAAGAAAACATATAAAGGTTGAGATCAAATTCTTGGTAAGGGTAAGCATGGAGAAAATAAATCAAACAATATACATTAGAACTTAAAAACATGATCATAATGTTTAAACATCAAAATCTTGAGCAATGACATAAAACATGGAAGTACATAAGGCATAGATCATAATGGAACATCAATGATGATAAAATATCATGGGAATAAAACATGTAATTGTGGAAAACCGTTAATAACTAGATATGATTTCTATAGTAGCCAAGGCATTGCTGCCAAGACCATCTTAGTGGACAAAGTCCCATACTGAATCGAGTTCACTCCTCATTCCAATCATATATCACTAAACCGGGTTAACTTGCTGTTACAGCCATGTATATCACATGAGATATAAATATTTTTCCAATGCATTGGAGGGAGATATAGGTCCCACCCATCTCATAATGAAATCATTCATACTTGTGCCACAAATAAACATAAATCATTCATCATAACCCAAAGAATAAAATGGGTTTCATAAACATCATCCCATCATAACATAATCTGTATAAACCAAATGGATATCATTTCATAATACGAAGAATAAAACCATGTCAATAATAGATATATTTTATTTTAAACATAATCATACTAAATAATATCATCTTATATGGAAAATAATTTTGACAAAACTAATGAAATTATTATTTGAGGAGTGTATCATTTCTTCTTCAAATCATTTTCTTTTCACAAAATTCCATGCAATTATAAAAGAAAATATTTTGTTGAAAATAATAATGAAATATTTTAGATGATGATTCCTAAAAATTAGGAATTATGAATCCGTAAAAATCCATTCATGCCGTATAAGTTAAGAAAACATTTTTCTCATACTTCGGCCGGAATAGTCAAAATGTATCTCATACTGAAAACAACAAAAGATTCCTTTCATATCATTTAATTAAAATTATAAAATAAGTAAAATTGAATTTACAAATTTTTGGGATGAAAAAAATAATATTACATATTGAGGAATCTGGATGTGGATGATAAATAAGCCCCAGTAAATATCGATTTATAAACACTCTCGGATTAAAATTCAGACTACGAGATTTTCCATTACCTTATGTCTGATATATTTCATATGTATCTGATCCTCCTATATAATGATTTAAATAATGTGATTTACTTATTAAAGAATCATATTAATTTTTATTATATCATATATGGTTTACTTATGACTTTATATTACTAGTTCATTTGTAAATTCCAGGTTAAACAACATTTTTGGTAAAATTGTTTCATTTATCATACGTGTTTGGACTTGTTGTTCTTTATATTATTATAACTTATATAAAGATTTAATTACTTGAAGAATGTGAAACATGATATATGTATATAATATATATTATATATATATATATATAATATAAAGATAAATGAAATAAAACACACCGTTCAAGGAGATGGTAGGCTGTACGTACGCATGCACACTGTTTTCCTTTCCTTAATGACTTGAATTGAATTACGTATATGATATATATATATAGAAGAATTATTTTCTTATATATACCATTATTATTCATTATATATACTTTATAATCATTCTTGAATGGTTAACAAGGAGAATTAATCTCATCGCGTCGCAGAGACGGTAATTCGTACGTACGTGCAAGCGATGATAACATTTCCATGATTATTGAATGGAATTAGAGTGGGTGATATAATATCTCATAATCCATATGATGTAATAATAATCATATATAGTTATTATTTACTCCATTATACCCATCCAAGTTAGGTGGTGGTAGAAAAATATATTACAACACGGCGTGGAGATGATATTTCGTATGTACTCACACGCGGTGATTTTATTTTCTGTAGGATGGATATAACGTGAAATGGGGTTGTTTCATATTTATAATATCATATTAATATATTATTGATACTTATTGTATTACTTTACAATGAAAAAACTAAATAATAGGATGTTGAAGAAGAATGAATCTTGAAGGAATGGGAAGAAGAGATTTCCACTTCTTCAACGCGCCTCTTTTAAGCTTCCTCATAAAGTACTAGAGTTGGTCTTTTGAAAAGACCAGAACCTAAAAAATGTTTCTAGGGAAGTGGATAAGATAAAAGGGCAGTGGTTGTCCTAGCATGAAGGCTCAAGGTTGTGTAAAAAAGAGAGGAAGGAGGTGCCCTTTTAAAGGAGGAGAGGGGTACCTTTGGAAAACTCAAAAATAATAATTTATAATTAATCAAACCCCACTTAAAAACATCCAAAAATGACTCATTTTAGAAAATTACATGACATAAGGTTGTAATATAATTGTCCAATAATATTTAGATATTTTTTCAATTTATTTTAATCCTTATCTACTAGATTAATCATTTTTTAATCTATTTAATTTTATTTGTGGTAATAAATTTCTAAATTTTAAATTGTCATAAATTCATATATAAATGTTGTCAATTTCCCATAATGGGATACTTTATAAACTTTTAGACCATATAATTATCAGTTTTTTGTTCAGAATTATTTTTTGATTTTAAATAATTTAATAATATTTTATTTTTATAAAATATCAATAGCGTCAATTTTGAAACTATTCATTATTTGAATTTAAATAAAAACCTCAAAGAAGATATGTTCGAAAAAAATATATAATAGATTTATATCATGTAATATCCTTCAAATACATTCATGGGGGACAATAATTTGTTCATATATTATTTATTTAAATATTTTTAAAACAATTTATTTGGTATATCTCTTATTAAATTAATTAGTACAATATTTTTGTATAATTATTTAATATACTCATTTTTTAATAAAAATTAAAAATAAAATCCTTTGATGAAGAAAAATATAATAACATTCTTAATCATATTTTTACTCGAATTTATTATCTTAAAATCACAACATATAAATTTTTATAATTATTAAACTATGAAGGTGACATCTTTGAATTCATTTAAATTAAAATAATATAAATGTCATAGTAAATTATTTAATCCTCCAAATGGTCCAAAAATCTACCCATGGATGATTAGGGAATATATATAATCGAAAAATAAGTTTTGGGAAAGTTTCTGGTCCTTTTGATAGGTATTATTATTTTAATAAAACAATATTATTGATTTTTCACTAAATAAATAATTTCTAGATCATTAATGTATAAGTTATTAAGGAAATTAAATATTTATTATAAATTAAAAATAAATGACCATGATAAAGAAAAACATTTTATCTTTCAAATGGATATTTATAATAGAATTTATATTCTTTATAACCTTATATTAAAAATAATATAATTATTAATGTTTGAGTGAGACATATTTCACTTTCCATTAATTAAAATAAATAAAATAATTTATCTAATAAAATTGGGTTACATTATATTAAATTTAGACCCAAGTATATTTTAGGGTAATATATAATCATATAATTATATTAATACAACTTTTTGGGTATTTTTATAAAATTATATTTACTTTTAATTAGCCGATTTACCTTTGACTATGGTAATAAAATTTATCATAGTTACTTTTCATGATGCATAAAAAAAGTAGCTTATTAACATAATTTGGACCTAATTATTCCAAATATGGAATCCAGTTTTCCAAATTCAAGTCACAGATGTTTCAGAAATTAATTTTAAATTAATCTCTATGTAATGAAAATGAGTTTTAAAAGTTAAAAATTTGTAAAAGATTAAAATGATTTTTTCTATGTAGTCATTGTAAAATCAATGATAATGGAATAAATTATATTAAATTGTAAAAATATATTCTATTTATACTTTAAAACCATTTAATATCATAATTTAACCATTTAAATTATTATGATGAAAAATGTTGTTTTTAATTAAAATATATCATGTTTTTACTATTCATTAAAATATGAATGTTATTAGAATAGAATGAAAAATTTATACAAAGTAAATTTTTATATCCTGATCCCAAATAAGATTTTTATTCTTTGAAATTAAAATTATAAACATGTCAAAAACTATATTTAATGTGTGTGTTCCATCAATAGGCAACAAAACTGTATTTTTTTTAAAATTACT
Organism: Viscum album; assembly: GCA_963277665.1. NCBI lineage: Eukaryota > Viridiplantae > Streptophyta > Magnoliopsida > Santalales > Viscaceae > Viscum > Viscum album. Next base: position 722,928 of record CAUJRU010000294.1, on the reverse strand, counting down.
TATTTGACGCAAAAAATTTATTTTATTCTCATACCATGTTCTATAAAATTTGTAAGAATAATTTTAAAGACATAATATATAGACTTTAGTTACTACTATTCATAAAAACTAGTTTATAATAATATCATAACAATATATCATCATTTAGTGAAACCTCGTATTGCGTACGACACACTCTATCGAGGAAGGTCAAGATTGCGATTAATAAAAGCCAAGTTAGGGTTGGGTGTAGTGAAAGACTCATTTATTTGTCCCATATAACAAAATAAAACCATATTTCATTTATTAATTGAATATATATATACATATATTCACTCCATGTTGCGTAGAATAACTTATATCAATCAAACTTGAAATTGTGTGTAACACCATCAAAGAATAGTGTTGTGTATACTGCAAGTTAATACAGTGTTGCATATTTCACAAGTTAACATTGGTGTAGTGTACAAAAAAAATATATGATAGAAATTAGAAATAATATATCTCATAAAATCTTGGGGTGTTACATTCTACCCCTTAAAATGAATTTCGCCCTCGAACATCGTCGGGGGTTATAAATGGTTTACTACTTGAGAGTTTCATTCATAGAAACCAACATTGTAAAAATGAATACTAAAACATAATTTTAAAAAATAATGTTAGAAACAAAATGGATTCACAATGTAACTGATCACTTGGGTTCCCACATAATAGTGTATAGGTAAAAATATGGATATGGAAGAGAAATTTAACCATCATGTTCTGATGGAGAGTGGTAGAGAACCTGGCTATGAAAAAGCCAATAGTCACAAATCCATAAATTTGTGATGAACTAAGGTACCATCTAATTTATCAGATATGAGGGCACTAGGACAACATTTCTGGTTTTCATGATCATTTCCCTAATGTTGATGAATTATTTAATTAAATGAAATAAATACTCGATTTTGGTACAATCTCACTGTTGTTTGTGCCTTGAACAATTTCCACAAAATCTCATAAAGAAATGAAGTTGAATTTGTCTTCCGTGAAGTGTTAGATGATCATGCAATAGAATGATAGTTCATTCCATATGTCTCAATCATTAGGTTAGCAAAAGTTATATACATAAGTCCATCGTATGGTGAGATTAGTCATATATGGTTCCAAAAATTGACTTATACATCATCTATCAAACCGTTTAATAAAATAAAACTACTTTCTACTAACCAGGGACTTCTTGTAGTCCAGTGGTAGGCGATAATGGCCTATCACACTTCCGTTGTGGGTTAGATTTCTGCAACCTTGTCCAACGCGATGGGTTGTCTCCCATCCTACAGGTTGTCCTTTTTCTAAAACATCACTGTTATAACATTCTAGAAATAATATTGAAAAAAGGTTCTATCATTAAACTATACTAACATATGTCCAACTTAATCCATTCCAATCTTTAGGCTTATCCAAAATAATTTTGTTCAATATCATAGTATAATGTAATCAATTACTAGAAATTTCATCTATCGGGAATGTGAATAGCATCATTTATCCCCCATATATCATACGATATATCTCGTTGGTCACATTGAAAACATGTAAATACCTTACTCATGTATTCTCTTGAAGAATGAATACACATTGTACCTTAGTGAAAACATGAATGATGTCAAAGGTTAACTCTTTACACATAAAAACCCCAAAATTTATCTATACTGAAACCATGATATAACATTGTCCTTATATCAGTCATGAGCTCATTAATACTATCAAACTTATTATTTTCTCCTTATCTTTTCATTATGCGGATATCATCTTCTTTTACAAAATTATCTAAATAAGCTTTCATGGTTACAAGTACCATTTAACATACACTTTCAAATAATTTAATTAAACAATATTTTATCAATCCTTAGATGTTTCATTATTCCATAGTACCATTAAATTACCTATAAAACATAACTCTTTATAAACATACAATCATTCCAATATCTTCTCAAACCACTGACCGAGCTTCCTCATTTTATTCCTCAACACTTCTTTCATCTCATATATCATTTGTAGTCTCTTCATAATAATCAACATAAATACATCCCAGACGACCATGTTGATTCTATTCATGAAATTTTCCATTATGGAATTGGTTTTCATAATTCCCATACATTCCACATTTAAAACATTTAACCGTTATTGATGTCTTAGCAATACCATTATCCTTGTCCAGGGTCTTAACTGATCTTTTTCCTTTGAAATTATTGGATTATTGTCCTTTTACACACCCAAAACATTTTCTAGTTCTTTTGAAACATTCTCCCTAATGCCTCTTACCACTTGAGTTACATGATGAAAACTGAACATTTGTTCCTCTATGATCATCATGAAACTCCATTTTTCCCTTATTAGCTGAGTCAGGAAACTAACCAATGTTGAGATTATTGGTCATATTTTGAGATTTCTGATTAGGAATAATAATGATGTTTGGACTTCCAAATCCCTTTTCATTTGGTTTCTCATTTATAATAACATTATATTGTCAATCATATCCTACATTAATATGAATCTTCCTATTTCAATCCATTTTCTCAAACTGAAAAAGAATAGTGTGAGAGGTAAAAATCATACTAAGAAAACAACATAATCAATGGGAGTACATTCAATATCTAACATCATAGGTTAAATCATAGGTTATTCATGATCATTAACATAATTCTAGGACTATAAACTATAATTATATATAAACTTAGGAACATCACTAGACATACCATAGAAATATCTCTAGGGATCTCACTAATGTTTTTGCATCCTAGTTTTCCAAGGTTAACATAACCTTTCCTATGATACAAACTATAGAGACCCATGAATGATGTAAACATACAATACATTACTTCTTCAAAATAATTAATACATAAAAATAACCAACACTCACAGACCATAATATTTTAGTGTCTTTGGAAACTCAGAACAAAATCCTCTTATCATGGTGAATGATCTTCAACATCTCCCAAATAGATCTTCCCCGTTTTTTTTCATACCAAAATCCTTTCATTAAACCCTGGTGAAAAGAAAAAATATAAAGGCTGAGATCCAATGATAAGAAAGGGTAATCAAGGATAAACTAAAACAAAAATATATATTTGAACTTAACAACATGAACATAATGTTTAAAAATCAAAATCTTGAGTAACGACATAAAACATGGAAGTACATAAGGCATAAATCATAATGGAACATCAATCATGATAAAATATAATTGGAATAAAACATTTAATTGTGGAAAACCATTAATAACTTGATATGACTTCCATAGTAGACAAGGAATTGCTTCCTAGACAATATTAGTGGACAAAGTCCCTTAATGAATAGAGTTCACTCCTCGTTCCAGTCCTATATCACTAAACTGGATTAACATTACATTCCCTCCATGTCTATCACATGAGATATAAATCATTACCCATTTAAATGTAGGGATATATAGGTCCCACTAATATCATAATTAAATCATTCTTACTTGTTCCACAAATAAACATAAATCAATCATCATAACCAAAAGAATAAAATGGGTTTCATAAACATCATCCCATCAGAACATAATGTGTATAAAAAATTTATATCATTTCATCCTAAGAATAATAAAACCAATTAAATAATAGATACATTATACTTAGAACATAATCATACTAAATAATATCATTTAAGAGGGAAAATAGTTTTGACAAAGCACTTGAAATGAATTCCTGAGGAATATATCCTTTCTTTTAAAAAAATTATTTTCTTTTCACAAAATGCCCTGAAATTTTAAAAAAGAAAATATTGTGTTAAAAATAAACATGAAATATTTTAGAATAAGATTCATTAATATTAGGCATTATGAAACTGTAAAAATCTGTTCATTCCGTATAATTTAAAAAACATTCTTCTCGTACTTTGGCCGGAAAAGTCAAAAAGTATGTAATACTGAAAAGAAAAAAAGTTTCCTTTCATATCATTTACTAAATATTCACCAATAGTTAAAATTCGATTTAAACTATTGTAATAGGATATAAATAATATTACAAATTTAGGAATCATGGATGTGGAAGATAAATATGCCCCAGTAAATACTGAATTATAAAAAAGATAGGATAAAAATTGAGATTGCGTGATTTTCCCTTACCTTATGTCTGATATTCATTTTATGTGTCTGAACCACATGTATAATGACTTAAATAATGACATTGACGTATTAAAGAATCTTATTACTTGTTATTATATCATATATGGTTCACTTATGACTTTATATTACCTTTTCTTTTGTAAATTCCATGTTAAAGCAGCGTTTTCGGTAAAATCGTTTCATTTATCGTACGCATTTGGACTTGTTGTTATTGATATTATTATTACAAATATCATGATTTACTAAATTCATGAATGAAAAAAATGATTTATATATCATATTTTTTCAGTATATATATATAATATATTTATAAATGTATTTAAACACAACGTTCATGGAGACAGTAGGTCGTACCTATGCATGAACGATGTTTTCCTTTCCTTACTGACTTGAATCGAAGTAAGTAAAAAACATATATATATATATTCATAAATAAAGTAGAATTATTATGTTATATATACCATTATTATTCATTATATAAACATTCTAATCATTCTTGAATGGTTAACATAAATAATGAATCTCATTGTGTCGTGGAGATGGTAATCGGTACGTATGCCCGAGCGATAATAACGTTCCCATGATTATTGAATGGAATTGGAGTGGATTATATAATATCTAAAAATTATTATGATGTTATAATAACCATATATAGTTATTATTTACACCATTATACCTATCCAAGTAAGGTGATGGTGGAAAACCAGATTACGCCACGGCGTGGAGACGGTATTCAGTACGTACGCGCGTGCGGTGATTTCGTTTTCTGTAGGATGGATAGATGTTGAAATGTGGCTGTTTCATATTTATAATATCATATAATTGTATAATTTATATTTATTGTATTACTTTAAAATTAAACAACTAATGATGAAGATGTTGAAGAAGAACGAAACATGAAAGAGTCGATAGAAAAGATTACCTCTTCTTCGATGGACCTCATTTAAGAATCCTCTTAATGAACTAGAGATGGATTTTTTAGAAGATCAGAACCTCCAGAATGTTTCTAGGGAAATGGAGAAGAGAAATGGGAAGGTTTTGGCTGATCCCAAAGGCTAGATTTTGTGTAAAAAAGAGAGGGAGGAGGTTTCCTTTTATGAAGGAGGAGAGGGGCACCATTGGAAACCTCAAAAATATTAAATTATAATAAATCAAACCTCACTTAAAAACCACCATAAATGACTCATATTGAATTATTACATGATATATGGTTGTAATAGCATCAAAAAATAAAATTTAGACATGTTTTATGTTTATTTTAAACCTTATCAACATGATTTATCATTATTTAATCTATTTAATTTTAATTGAGTTAATAAAATTCAAAATTTTAAATATTCATTTATACCTACTTAAATGTTGAAATTTTAACATAATTGGATACTTTATTACATTTTAGACCACATAAATGTCATTTTGTAGTTTTTAAATGTTTTTGTGATTTTAAAATAATTTAATAATATGTTATTTTTATAAAATATCAATAGTGACAATTTTGACACTATTCATTATTTGAATTTAAATAAAAACCACACAGAAGATATGTTCATGTAAAAATATATAATATATTTAAAACATGTAATTTAATCAAAAAAATCATGGGATACATTAATCTGTTCATATATTATTTATTTTAATATTTTTAAAATCATTTATTTGGTATATCTCATAATAAAATAATTAGTACAACATTTTTGTATAATTATGTAATATTCATATTTGTTACATAAAAATACAAAATAAAATCCTAAGATGAAGATAAATATAATAACATTCAAAACAATATTTTAACTCGAATGTATCATCTTAAAATCTCAATATTTAAATTGTTATATTTATTAAATTTTGAAGGTGACATCTATGACATCATATAAAATAAAATAATATAAATGTCCTAATATGTTTTATAAGGCTCCAAATGGTCCAAAAATAGACACTTGGATGATTAGGGTATTGATATACTCGACTAATAAGGTTTGGTCATGTTTCTGGTCTCTTTGTTATGTATTATTATTTTAATAAAAACTATATTATTTATTTTTCAATAAATAAATAATTTCTACATCAGTGATGTATAAGTCATTACTGTAATTGAATTTTTATTAAAAAATAAAAATAAATTACCATGTTAAAGAAAAAATAGCTTTCATATGAGTATTTATAATCATATTTATATTCTGTATAACCTTATATTAAAAATTATCTAATTACTAAAGTTTGAATGATACGTATTTCATTTTCCATTAAATAAAATAAATAAAAGGTCTTAATCAAATACAAATGGTTTCCATTATATTCCATTTAGACCCAAGTAAGATTTATAGAAAAATATAATAATTCAATTATATTATGAAAAGTGTTAGGGTATTTTTATAATATTATATTTACATTTAATTACCCGATTTACCTTTAAATATGGTAAATAAAATTTACCGTAGTTACTATTCATAAGTTCTAAACATAGAAAGTATCTTATTAACATAATTTAGACTTAAATATTCAAAATATGGAATCCATTTTTCCAAAATCAAATCACAGTTGTTGCAGAAAATAATTTAATAATAATCACATTATTAAGAGAATGAGTTTTAAAAGTTAAATCATTGCAAAAGGCTGAAATGATTTTACCTATGAATTAAATGTAAAATCAATTATAATGACTTAAATTATATTAAATGGTAAAAATATATTATATTTGTACTTTAAAACCATTAAATATTATAATTTTACCATATAAATTATTATAATGAAAAAAGTTGTTTTTAATTAAAATATTCCTTGTTTATACTATTCATTAAAATATGAATGTTATCGGAATAATATGAGAAAATTTATCCAAAGTAAATTTTTATATACTTATCCCTATGAAGAATTCTATTTTGTCATATTGAACTTATAAAGAAGTCAAAAACTAGATTTAATGTGGGTGTGCCACCAAAAGTTGGCAAAACAGCATTTTTTGAAAAATACATATTTTACCCAAAGAATTTATTTTGTTCTCATACAATGTTCTATAAAATGTGTAAGATTAATTATAATTTTATAAAATTAAAAATTTAGTTAATATTATTCATAATTTCTAGTTCATAATAATATTATAACAATATATTGTCGTATAGTGAAACCTGGTATTGCGTACAACACACGCTATCGAGGAAGGTCGTGATTGCGTGTAATGCAAGCCAAGTCAGGGTTACGTGTAGTGAAATACTCCTTTGTTTTTTTGCAAACAAAATCCAACCATATTTCATTTATAAATTGAATATATATATATATACACTCAATGTTGCGTAGAATAACTACTATCATTCAAACATGAAATTTTGTGTATCATGATCCAAGAATAGTGTTTCCAATACTGCAAGCTAATACGGTGTTGCGTATAGCACAAGATAATCTCGATGTAGCGTAAAAAAAATTATTTGAAAGAAATTAAAATGAATATATCTCATAAAATCTCAGGGTGTTACAATAAATATATGTAAAAAATTTATTATCCAATATAAATATTATAATAATCATATTTAAAATTGATTCCGTTATATATAAATCATTTTAATCCAAATTATCGTCTATGTCATTATTACAATGAATTTATCATTTAATTTATCATTTTATTACTAAGATTAATTTTTAAAAAAGTGTAGGAAAACTCACGTCCCAAGAAAAATAATTAAAAACTAGAAACCCAATATTAATGATCTTAGTTCTATATAATGCCTTTCACTCAAACAATCAAATATTCTTGAAAAACTACATATATTATAGATATTTTTTGTAAATTTAATAGATTTGTTTTTATAATCATAATCAAACTATTTCATATTAATTCACATGTAAAATTTACATTTCTATATTGATATAAATAACACCTTAACATATTAAAATACTAGTATAATATCAATATTCACACAAAAAAAACTCTATAAAATCCTGTAATAATTATTACCAGTAGTGTATTTATTCTCCACCTGTAACTCTAATTTAAATTTGATTTTTCAATACTAGATCCATATTTCATTTTTAATCCAAATTCTGAAATAAATATTAATTCGTTATAATCTATAACATTTATTTCAAATTAGATGATCATAATTCAAGTCTTATAATGTTTAGAAATAATCATAACTTATAGACATTGTTCCAAATTAAAACTAAAATATATAATTACATTCTATTATAATAGGAAGGTTACTAATCTCATGCTTAAAAAATAAATAACACAAAAAGAAATTTATTTCTTCCATGAAAAATATGAATCATGATTTAAACCTATTTTAATGAATAAAAATATATTATAAAAAATAAATGAAATCATAATTCATGTGATTAATGTTATAAAAATTCAACATATTTACCATTTTATGTCATATTCCTATAAGTAATCATATTTTCTTATAAAATTTGATTAATATTCACTTGAATGTTGTTTAAAGAGATATATATTTATTTGAGAGAATTTTCCCCAATTTATTTCCAAATTTAGTTTATAAAAAAATTTCTTTATCCACATAACATATATTTATTGAAATTTAATATTTATGAATTTTCTGACTAGTGAACTAATAAAATGGATGACCTCCACTATAAATATGATACACTATTATGTTCATGGTGATCATCTCTAGAGACATTATGGTATCATTCTAGAAATATTTGTGGGACACTGGATTTGTAGTTGCATATACTTGATTATCATTATTACATTGTATGTAATATAATGTTCACAAATCTTATTATCCTCCAAATGGCCCTCCACTTCTTCTATCATCTATAAAATTAATCTAAAATAAATTAATAAAAAACTGATAAACCAATATATATAATATAAAAACATATTTAGAAAAATAAAATTTTGAAATATACACATTAATTGTCTCATCCTAAAAAAGAATGAATATTTTCCATCATTGATGAACTCTATTAATTAATACAATATTCCTCTTTCATACTCACATGCGTATATTAATAGAATCACAATATGTCCTATAATAAAAAAATGTGGTAGGTATTTCATTCAATGATTATTTTTCAATTTGTTACACTATACACATGGTTCACTTAATAAAAATGTTCTTCATTAAACTACATGTCATTATATTGTGACATATCACTATGATAATTCGGCACAATAACAACACATGAAATGGGATTTAAAAGAACAAAAATCATGTTGTTTTATTAATCATTATTATAAGAGGTTATGCCTTTGTTAGTGAAACAAAAAATAGAAAATATGATCCCCTTCATCAGCACTAGTTCTGGCCTTGATAAAGGGAACCCATAATTATTGATTTATCACATATAAAAGCCTCACAACATCGTTGGGATGTTGGAATTAAAGTACGCTATAAAAAATTATTATATATGATAATTTTATAATAATTATATTAAATAATAAATATTTCATAAATACTTAAAACCACTTACTATAGTATTTTCATTCAATATTTTGGTTAATTACATTTGTAAGTTATATAACAAAAATTCACAACTCCGATGTTTTATTGTCATTATAAGTCATCCCCACTCAAAAAATAATGATCATGGTATCAATTTCATAATAAACCACCCCAATCATAGATTATTAATACACCTATATCAAAAAACAATCCTTCTGTTAGTAATAAAATAAATAAATGTAACAAACATAATATGATACAATACATCAATAAAATCATAGTTTAAAATATAAGGCACACTAATAGTAATATTTGTCTCACTACATGTTGAATTGAGGTGAGATTAAATCATAAACTACATAAATGAATTATGGATCATTTTCATTATTTATTGAAAAAATTGATATTATTCATAACTTTTTTATGAAACATTTATTTTTTACTAAATATCCATCTTAAACTAAAAATGTGAACATTGTGTTATACTGGTCACATTTTCTATTCATTAGATAAGATAATTATTCTAGAATGTCAAAAATTATTTCTAATTTTCCTAATTAATGTGTCTACAGAATCCAGTATTGTGTGCACATTTTTTATCGAGTGACACACAGTTTTTACTAAAATGACAATTTTTTATAGATAACATACACATTGAGACATCTAGGGAACACCATGAATTATATTTAGGTGCATAAGATTCATATGGGTCAGAAATTAAATATATATATTTTTTTATTTTTAAAAACATCTATAATCTGATTTATTTCTTTTTAGCATGTTACATGATGTTTTTACAACAAGAATTTAATTCAAAATGGGAAGTCACTTGGAGACATACTTATCAAAATGTGCATCGAATTGTTGTTTTGATCACTAATATATGTATAAAATTACAAATGGATCATTTAAATAGATTAACATAATAATACTATAGTTTTTTAATTATTATCAACATTTCACTTAATTTTTCTTCTAAAATGTCAATTTCAATAAAAAAAGATTCACTTTGAATCACGCAGGTCCCATTTCTTTTTTGTTTTACATGATACTATTCCCTACATGTAAAAAATGGAATATGAACCAATTAACTAAATTATCAAGGAATAAAGTGTTTTTTCTTAATTTTTAGTGAGTGAAACACGTTTTTTGAAAAATTGCCAATTTAAAACAAATAACAGAATTCTAGAGTCAAATTTTGCATATCGTGTATTAGATTGTGGTGTAGCGAATTAATATATGCAAAAAATATTTATGGTCCTTTTCACATGGTATCAAATAAATAAAAATATTATTTCATAGTTCTTTTTATGTCATCTGCATTTTCTACAAAAAAAAATATTATTAAAATAAATAATACAGAGATAGATTCATACCAACCACACCACATATCAGATTGAAGTGTGGCTAATTTAATAATATCTAAAATTACTTATGGATATATTTCTGGTTTTATCAATAAAATTGGAATGAAATTTTTTTATTTGATTATGTCATGTGGTTTTTTACTAAAATGTAATATTAAACATAAAATATTCTTTTTGAGTAATACTAATCACATTGTGTATCATATTTTCATTTGATTGATTCCTATATATCATAAGTGATAGATTAATCATTGTAAAAAATTATCAAGAAAATTATATTCTTTTTCCATAGTATTGGTGAGTTCCTCATGTTTTTAAATGAAATATCAATTTTTGATAGATAATAGAAACATTGAGTCGTACTCGGAACATAGTGTATCAGATTTCTATGAGGCTAAATCCTAGATGCTAAAAATTATATATCATGCATTTTAAAATTCAATCAATGAAATAAATGTTTGTTTTCATTATTTTATGTATGTTACTTTTCCTCTACTAAAAATAATGTCAATTTTATATATAAATACACACATATAGTAATATTTTTAATTTCATGGGATATATTTTGGTGACGTTGATTATTATAAAGCATATGTGTATTATGGATCATACAAAAATGTTTTAGAACAATCAAAACGTGTTTTCTTAATTGTCCTCGATGTTCGGAACAAAAGAGTCATGTCTAGTTCCATGTTTTAGATAGCATGACATTTCCTTGATCCCATCCTTAACCCTATTATAGTTTCATTCCTATAAAAAACATTTCAAAAACGTGGGATAATATTAAAAAGCTCAGTAAAGGATATAAAAATATGGAAAGAAATCATTAGTCCATGAATACATAAGAATCAATGATATCATAATTTACTCAGAAAACATTATCACTCTAACATAACTCATGAAATCATAAGATTTTTGACTAACTAATTTAAATCATAAGAAATAAAGATAACTTGAGTCATTCATAACCTTATTTCATAGGGAGTAACCCACATGGTTACATTTGGAATACTCATCGCAATATATTCCCTAAATATATTTGGAGAAACCTTATCGTTTAACTCCTCTGAGTTACCCAATTCATTGAAGATCTATCTCGGGCTCACCCATCCTTAGTTTATCACGTAACCAACAGACTTCATAAACAATTCCTAATAACCATAACATAATAGTATTACATAAAACATGCATAAAGGAAACATAACATTACCACATTTCAATAACAAGATATCAGTACAACACATTGATATAATTATAACTTTATCAAAAACATTTTCAATACCAAAATAAAATAAAAGTAAAACCTGGTATTTATTTTTCATTTTAAAAATTTGTGTCTTGTAGAGGGAGGTAAAACTCAAATAATGGTAACGACAGAAGAGAAGTAATTGTCGCCACATTCGTAATACATAAACATTCTTTTTGTCATTTAGTAAAATTATTCATGTAAAAATATTCATTTTAATGAAATTAAATGTCCTAATGGTTTTATACAGCGTGTAATATAAAGTCGTGTAGAAATCAAAATATGCCTCAATGAAAGGAGATTTAGACGAAGTCCCATACAAAGATGGTATCCTTAGATGAAGGATAAATCAATTACATAATTGTGTGTGTAAAATATCAATACAATCAAAATAAGTGGATATTAAGTGTAAAACAATCAGATTTCATCAACACATATTCATTTCACAACATAATCAAGAAGTAGAGGTTTAACCCAGAGAATAGAAATTGGGTTATGAAGTTCCCTTACAGAAATTTGAGAGTCTAATGGAATCACTTTAATATTTAGAAAATGAGTTGATGAGATATTAATAGTGTATATCGTCACATGGACATAAAATTTACAGCAATAAGGATATATAAGAACATATCCCAACATAATAATATGTAAATTAAAAGAACTAACAAAAATAAGTCTTTTAAAAAGAGATGGGTGAAAGGTTCCCTTACCGATTTGGGTAACTTTAGAAACTTACACCCCATGAAAGATGGGTCATAAAATGAAGATGTAAATACCCATAAATTAATTTATATAATACAAATAATACAATCATGGGCAGTACATACACCACAAAAAAGGAAATAGTGGAAAATGTAGCATGAATCTCAGAGAAATTAAAAGTGAGATAAAAACCCTTTACATCGTTGTAATCAAACAAGTCGTATAACCAAAAGATAATATGAACGAAATGAATCACATAATTCCATAAATATTTATATAATCATGATAATATATATCAAATGGAATTACACAATACACCACATGCAACAAATAATTTCCGAACAATGGAAATCTCACGGAATTAAATGTGAGATAAGAAATCCCCTTAACTCCTGTACGACATGACTCTCTTGTATGATCCTTTTTCTTCCTGAATTATAAACATAAATTAATTTATACATTCATAAGAGTATTTTTCTAGTTTATTATTCCTTTCATATCACTTATTACCTTTATATTACAATTATTTAATTGTTCGAGTTCCTAATGGACATTTTGTCGATGTTCGGAACATGAGTAAAAAATGGATTTCTTATAATTACATGATGTTCAAGTGGTACAAATTTAATTAAATCCAGAATGATATTCAGAATTTATATTTAATATATATAATATATATCCATTATATATATGTTCTTATACTAGTATATAACATTGGAAGATATGAAATAAAATACACCGTTCTTGGAAACTGTAAGCCGTATGTACGCATGAACGCTACATTCATTTCTATTTCATAATTTAATGGACTGAAAACATAATTATAAATATGTATATTATTTTATATAGGAAACATATGTTCATTAATTACAATCATTATAAATTTCATGTTTGGCCTGAACGAGTCAAATCACTTGAGGGGGCGGTTGTCTGTACTTCCTCATATAAAATTATCGCATTTACACAACATGAAAAGTATAAAGTTATGTTATAAATATAAAATAGAGAAGAATATAGGGGAAATAAATATAAAATATATCATATAAAAATATAGTGAAATCATAATGGCCACCATGAAAGGCGTTAAAAGAAGACAGAACAATCATCATTTCGTGAGGTAGTAATTCTCCACCCACAAAATCAATAAGTTCTTTAACCATTAGACAGAGGTGTATGTAAGTGTAGGTATAATACTTATCATAATAAAATCCTATCATATTTAGGATACTTTTGTTTTTATGGGATAAATTAATATGTATATAGAAGCGAGTGATGAAGGAATACAATAGAATGAAACTTGAGAGAAGACATTACCCTCTAAATCCGGTAACTCTACTTGATTTAACCAAAGGATTCCTTGGAAAGTATTATGTCCAATGAGTGGCTTATAATAGTGAGATAGGTATGTGGATATATAATATGAGCAGATATTGGAATATCTATGGGCTTTAGAGGGTTGGGTAAGTGGTGGAGGTGGGGGCCTTTTATAAGATGGTGGGGGGTCACTTTTGGAATGTCTTGAAATGTTACTTTATTGTAAAATGGTTTTCGGATTTTAAAGGTCCCACAATGATATATTTCAAGGAAAAGGTGATAAGGGTTCAAAACACACCCATACAATAGGTATTAGACAAGTTTATATTTAATAGTTTACCTTATATTTTCATTTTATTTAAATCGTTCATTAATGAGTTAATCACTACATCATTATGGTGTCATAAACAAATTTATTTATTTAATGTCTAGAAATAATAAAAAAATTACCACGATTTAAGAAATATTTTCAGATTTCCAATATCTATTTTTATTCTAAGAGATAATTTATGTACACAAAATTAAAATTGTTTTACGTAGGAGTTAAATAGTTTGGTTGTATTTTCCTTTCTTTAAAAATAATATAATAAAAGGTCACTATCACACAAAAGGGATTCCATGGGGTCCCTAAGTTGGTACAAGGAATCCCATGGTCTGCCATGACAACACCAAGATGAATATGACACATATTGGGGTAATTTTATATTATTATAATATTATTTTATTACCCTTTACTACCCAGTTACTAATTAATCATGATAATTAAAGATAATTGTCGTCGTTACTATTCATAATGTTCAAAAACAAAAGAGTATTAACTACATAATTTGGGCCTTCGTATTCCAAATATGGAATCCATTTTACCAAATTTCAAACACAGATATTACATTAATTAATTATAAAATAATTCTTATTGTCAAAACCAAGGACGAGTTTTTTAAGAAGTAAAATTTATCAAAAGATTGATATGTTTTTATATCCAATTGAAAAGGGAAATTACTTCCAATGAACAAAATTGTATTAAATTTTAAAAACATAATTAAATTACACCTTAAAACCAATTAAAATTACAATCTTACTTTATATATAATTTTGATGAAAAGACAGTTTTGAATTAAAATGTTGTATTTTCCACAACTCATTAACAAGTGATCCTTATCAGAAAAATACCAAAAATTATCCCAAAGCTAAATTTGATATTCCAAATTCCAAAATGATAACAAATTTTCCAAATTAAAAACATTTAAGTTTCATTAATAAATTATATAGTTAATTCCTGCTATTAAAACAAATAGCTTGTTTTTAAGAAACAATATCTATCAAAAGATTGACACTTGTTTATGTCCATTTTCAAGGTGAAATTAATTATAATGTCCACCATTTTATTAAATGGTAAAAAGATATTATAATTAGACTTTAAAACCAATTTTTAATATAATCTTAACATAGAAAAAATTTATATTAAAAGGAGGTTTTGAATTAAAATACATCATTTTTCACTATTCATTAAAAAATGAAATTTATCCAAAAAAATACCAAAAATATACACAATGTAAATTTTGATGTCTTGATTCTAATGAACGATTTTATATTGTCAAATATAACATATAAAAGTGACAAAAATTAGATTTAAAAACTTTTTTCCATCAAAAGGCGGTTAATCAACTATTTAAAGAATATTTGAATATTTATACATAAAATTGGATTAATTCGCATTTTAAGACACTAAAATTTATTGGATAAGTGTTAAAATATTTAACAAACATATATAATCACATTTTAGTAATTTCAGTTCATTCCCACTTTTACAACGGCTTGGTGTTTACTACCATTTACGATAATATTATTATATTATTAGTGTGCATCGTAGGATTTGAAAAAAACTCGTTGCTGTGTATTGGGTACTCCATCATTCATAGCGTCCCCATTAAAGTAATATTAATATTTTATTCACAAATATTAATAAATATTAAAATGAAATATTCTTTATTTAAATGATAAGTTACATCCTTCCCACCTTTTTGGAAATACGTCTTCGCAATTTTAAAATTGTGCTCGGAAACATCCTTGAAAGCCCCACATAGGAAAATGAGGAAATTAAACTATCAATTTAAAAGAAATAAAGAAAATTTCAATGGTCACCTGGGACAAAAAATACTAGGATTCTATGAAAACCCAGATATGGAGGAGAAAATAAATCATCATGTTCTGATAGAGAGTGATAGAAAACATGTATAAGAGAAAGTTATCTACAAGAAAATCACAAACATGTGATTGGTTAAACGGTATTTTATTCCCCATTAGGAAAAGTTAACAGACAATTTTTTTTATGTTACTTTTCATTGAATAATTTATTTATGAGATTAACAAAATCATAAGGAAACATACTTACTTTTCATGTACACATTCATCTCATACTATATTTCTTACACAAGCCCATATTTTCTCCAAAAGATGAGTATTTAGGATGAATTTTTCAAATTAAGAGAACTATAATAAACTTATTAGAATAACATAATCTACAAAATATTAATTATATATTTCTCATGTCTTTAGAGATTATCCAAAACCCAAATTTTTTGTATATGATCAGATAATCCCCAAAAGTATAATCCTTTATAAAAAGTAATATAACTCTTATTCTCCAAAATTTGTCCAACAAAACCCAAAGATAATCAAAGACCATTCAATAAATAGATATCCTTGAAATTATTCAATGTAATCCAAACTATGATTTAAACCCAAATCACTAAAGGATTTAATAACATAGTCTTCCAAGATAAATGTTAGCATATATCTCCAGATAACATCAATTACTCATAAAGTCTCATACTGAAAAGTAAATAACCTAATCACATATCCTCCATGATAGGTTAATAATTTCCATAGATAACACAAAATAAACTTATTCTTGATTCATAAGATCATCTAACTAAAAGTAATTAATCATACTGACTAGGGACATCACGTTGTCCAGTGGTAGGTGATAAATACCAGTAGTACTTTGGTTGTGGGTTTGATTCCCATAGCTTTTTTCAATGCAACGGGTTGTCACATGGTCTACATGTTGTCCTTTTTCAAAAACTATATAATTTTATAACATTCCCAAAAAGAGATAAATTCATCAAAAATAAAAATAACATAATTTAACCACAAATCTTATCTAATAACTTTCATTTTGAATCCCAAAATGTATTAACCTTTAATTACCTCAAATTCAAGGATTATATAAACCCAATTGGTTTTTTGTAACATTATCCAAAAGAGAAAAAATAATTATAACTTGATTTTTTTTTCTTATATCAAACATATGGGATTCACATACTATAAAATATACTCTAATGTAATCACATCATCAAAATATCCATAATAATTTTATGAATTTCACCATTCTAAAATATACCATATCTCTTTAATCCCTTATATATTGACTATTTACACATTCAACATTATTTTTGATCCATTATCCATTCACTTTCAACTTATTAGAAATTACATCTTTCCTATAAAAAAATCATGAATCAAATCTTATGATTTCAATAACAGGAAAACCTATGTTAATAAATAATAAATACCTTTCATTTTTCATTGTTAGTTTCTTCATCCTAAATTAGAATTGAATTAGGTATTGGTAAATGAATATTTGTAATATCATGGTAGTCCCATTCATGAAACATCTTCGTAGGACATTTGTTTGCATAATTACCATGCACACCACATTTAAAATATTCAATTGATCCATCAGAATAAATTTGAATCCCTTTCCTAGAGTTAACTGGATGCTTCCTTTTTCAATGGCATGTCCTTGCATTATGAAATTCATTTACAAATCTATACCATCTTCCCATCCCTTTGAAATATTTTCATAGGTGTTTCTTTACACATCTTTGACACATAGGTTTTTTAACATACATACCTTTATGATTATTACCTGATCATCCGTAGGGATTTGTTTTTGGCATATATGTTGCCTTATAAAAATCACTAAGGTTCAGGTGGTAAATAATGAATCCAAATATTTGGTTGAAAATAACTACAAGAGTTCACATTGCATCTCTAATATCATTTAGTTGCTCGTTCAGAAAACTGTTACAATTATCTTCACATCCACTATTACTTTGGTGCCTGCTAGATCCATCCTTTTACAAAAACCCAAAAGTTCAATGTGAGTATATCTGTAAAATAATCATATAATATCTTATCAGGAGGGTAAATACTAATATATATTTAATCATGTTATATAAATCCCATTCACATTTTAAAAAATAACTATGACTCTTTCTAAAATCATAACCATTATGGTAATGTCACTTCTGCTTAAAGAATACCCTAACATCTAATGTTATCTAAAACGACCTCTGATACCAAAATTAAGGCCCCATCTTTAAAACATTACCAGATAATGAATTAAATGAATAATTCACATTAAGGATCTTTTTAGGTTTAGAGTTTTAAAGAATTATGACATAACTATTACATCTCAAATATTACAATGTAGACACATCTACTCAGTTAAACATTTCTCACAAAATAAAAACATTTAAACAAAAGCTTCTGTTCTAATTCAAGGTTTTAGATAGCATGTCATTTCATTTATCCCATCCTTGACCATATTCCATTTTATGTCTTGTGAAAAACATTTCAAAAACATGGAAATAGCATATAAATATCAGTAAAGGATATAAAAATATGGAATGAGAACATTAGTCCATGTATAGATTTGAATCAATGAAATCATATTTTTCCCATAAAACATATTCACTTCAACATTAATCATTAAATCATAAGATTTATTAATAACTCATAGAGATCATAAGACATAATGGTATCATGAGTCATTCATAACCTTCTTACATAGGGAGAATCCTTCATGGTTACATTTGGAATACTCATCGAAGTATATTCCCTATATCTATTCGGGGAAACCATAACATTTAACTCCATCACATTACCCAATGCATTGGAGAGTTATATCAGGCTCACCTTCAATTATTTTATCATGAAACCACTGGACTTCATAAAAAATATCCAAGAGCCATAACATAATCATATCACATAAAACATGCATAATGGAACCATAACATTTCCACATTTCAATCACAAGATATCAATTGAGCACATTGATATAATCATAAAATTATCAAAACCATTTTCAAAACAAAAAAAAAATAAAATTAAAACATGGTATTTATTATTCATTTAAAAAATATGTGTCTTGTAAAGGAAGCTAAAACTCAAATATTGGTCACTGTGGTAGAGAAGTCGTTATAGCCGCATACAGAAGTCAAAAACATTACCTTTTTCATTTAGTAAAATGCTTGATGTAAAAATATTCATTTTTAATGAAATTAAAAGTCAAAATGGTTTTATACAACGTATAATACAAAGTGGTGTAGAAATGAAAAGATTCCTTAATGAAAGATGTTTGTGATGAAGTCTCGTACAAAGATGGTATCATTAGATTAATGATAAATCAATTACATAATTGTGTGTGAAAAATATAAATACACTAAATATAAGTGGATATTATGTGTAAAAAAATAAAAGGTCATCCACATATATTCATAGCATGACATAATCACGAAGTACAGGTTTAACCCAATGAATAGAAATTGGGTTAAGAAGTTCCCTTACAGAATTTCGAGAGCCTAACGACGTCACTTTAAAATTCAGAAAATGAGTTGATGAGAGATAAAAAGGGTATATCATCCCATGGAAATAAAATATATAGAAATAAGGATATATAAGAACATATCACAAAATAATAAGACTTAAATTGAAAAACCTAACAAAAAGAAGTCTTTTAAAAAGAGAAGGGTGAAAGGTTCCCTTTTCAATTTGGGTAAATATTGAAACGTACACCCCATGAATGAAGGTACATACAATGAAGATGTAAAAACCCATAAAATAAATTATATTACAAAAATAATAAAATAAGGGGTAGTACATACCCCACATAAATTTAAATAGTGGGAAATGTAGCATGAATCTTACGGAAATTAAAAGTTAGATAAAAACCCATTACCTCATTTTAATCAAACAAGGAGTATGACCAAAAGATAATAAGAACCAAATGAATCACAGAATACTATGAATATAAATATAATCATGATAATATATATCAAATGGATGTACAAAATACACCAAATTCAATAAATAATTGGAGAACAATGGATATCTCACGAAATTAAAAGTGAGAAAAGAAATCCCTTACGCCTTGCCCGACTTGACTCGCTTGTATGTTCCTTGTTTTTCTTGAATGATAAAATTAAATTAGTTTCTAAATTATTAATAATATTTATTAATTTCATTATTCATTTTATATCACTTATTTCCTTTCAATAAAAATTATTTATTTGTTTGAGTTCATAATGGACATTTTGTCGATGTTCGGAACATGAGTAAAAAAATAGACATCATGTAATTACATGATGTCTATGTGGTCAATAGTTAATTAAATCCAGAATTATATTAATAATTTATATGTAATATATATCATATATATCCAATATATATATGTACTAATTATAGTACATAAAATTTGGAGATATGAATTGAAATTCTCCATTCATGGAGACGGTAAGTCGTACATACGCATGAACGCTACTTTCATTTCTATTTCATACAATAATGGACTGAAAACATAGTGATAATTATGAATATTATAATTACAGTATAATATATATGTTACATAGGTATCATATGTTAATTATTTACATTCTTAATAAATTCCATGTTTGGCATGAACGGGTCACATCACTTGAGGGGCGGTTGTCCGAACATCCTCATACGAAATTATCGCATTTACACAACATTAAAAGCATAAAGGTATGATTTATAAATAAAATACATAATCATAGAGGGAACATAAATATAATATATATAATATAAAAATATAGTTCCAACATAATGGCCACCATGAAATGTGTTAAAAGATGATTGAACAATCATCATTTCGTGAGGCAGTAATTCGCCACCCACAGAAACAGTATGTTCTTTAACCATTAGACGAAGGTTTGTGTAAGTGTAGGTAGAATCCTTATGACAACAACATCCAAGTATATGGAGGATATAGTTTTTTTATGGGATCAAAAAATAATATAGTATAGGTGAGTGAAGAAGGAAAATAAAATAATGAAACTTGAGAGAAGACATTACCTCTAAATCGGGTAACTCTTTTTCATATGAGCCAAAGGCTTCCTTAGAAAGACTTCTGCCCAATTTGTGGCTTCTAGGAGTGAGAAAGGGATGTGAGGGAGAATATGAGCAGAGGTTGGACAAGATAAGGTCTTTCCAGGTGTGGGTATGGGGGTAAAGGATGGGGCAATTTATAAGAGGGAGGAGGGTCACTTTTTGAAAGTCTTGAAATGTTAATTTATTATATAATGGTTTTTGGATTTTAAAGATTCCACAATGATGTATTTCGAGGATATGGTTATAAGGTTTCAAAATACACCCATCCAATAACTTTTCGACATGTGTATGTCTTATATTTTACCATATCTTATCATATTATTTAAATAGATCGTTAATGATGTTATCACTTCATCATCATGGTGTCATAAATAAATTTATTTATTTAATTTCTAAAAATTCTAAAAAAATAACTCGATGTAGGAAATATTTTTAGATTACAAATAACTATATATAGTCTAATAGATCATTTATGTAGACAAAATTACAATTTTCATACTTTGGTGTTAAATAGTATAGTTATAATTTCCTTTATTTAAAAATAATATTATAAAATGTTATTATCACACAAAAGTGATTCCATGGGGTCCCTAATATAGAACAAGGCATCCCATGGTCGGCCATGACACAAAAAATAGGATTTAGAAATATTTTGGAGTCATATTATATTATTAGGAAATTTTTATATTACCCTTAACTACCCAATTAGCAATTAATCATGATAATTAAATATAATTTCCGTCGTTCCTAATCATAATGTCAAAAAACAAAAGATTCTTAATTACATAATTTAGACCATATACTTCTAAATATGGAATTAATTTTACTAAATTCCAAACAATGAAATTGCAGTAATTAATTTAAAAATAATTTCTATTGACAAAACAAAAGATGAGTTTTTTAAGAAGTAAAATTTATCATAAGATTGACTTGGTTTTACATCTAATTGAAAAGTGAAATTACTTCCAATGAAAAAAATTGTATTAAATGATAAAAACATAATTAAATTACACCGTAAAACCAATTAAAATAAAATTTTATCTATATAAATAAATTTGATGAAAAGGTAGTTTTTAATTAAAAATATTTATTTTTCACTATTAATTACAAAATGATCCTTATCAGAAAAATACCAAAAATTCCCCTGAAAATATATTTGATATTAAAATTAAAAAATTATTTCAATTTTACCAAAATCAAGAAATAAAAGTTTATTTAACAAGATATATAGTAAATTCTCACTGTCAAAACAAATAGCGTGTTTTTAAGAAACAATATCCATCAAAAGATTAACAGTTGGTTATATCCATTTTCAATGTGAAATTAAAATAAATGACCTCCATTTGATTAAATGGTAAAAATATATTCTAATTAAACATTAAAACCAATTAAAAAGATAATATAACCATTGAAATAAATTATATTAAAAGGTGGTTTTGAATTAAAATACAACATTTTTAACTATTCATAAAAAAATTATCATTATAAAAAAATTACAATAAATTTACACAAAGTAAATTTTTATTTCTTGATTATAAATAAGGATTTTATTTTGTCAAATATAACATATAAAAGTGACAATATGTAGATTTAAAAATGGTTTTCTATCAAAAGGCGGTCAATCGAACTTTTAAAAAATATTAGAATATTTATACATAAAATTGAATTAATTCACATTTTATGCCTATAACATTTATTGGATAAATGTAAAAATATTTATCAAAAATATATAATCACATTGTAGTTTGTTATGATCACTCCCACCATTACAATGACTAGGCATTTACTACCATTTATAGTAATATTATTATATTATTAGTGTGAATCGTAAGATTTCAAAAAAACTCGTTGTTGCGTATTAGGTATGCCATCAATCATAGAATCCACTTTAAAGTAATATTAATATTTTATTCAAATATATTAATAAATATGAAATTTTCATATTTTTTATTTACCTAGGATGACAGAAATTTAGTCATAATAGTTGCATCCTATATATGTTTCATTTGAGACAAATTTTCACATGTAATAATTGAGATTTGAATTGTTTTTAAAAATTAAATACAATATGAACATAATTTTAAATGTTTTAATTAGTAAAAAACATTGAACTAAAATGTTACTTTTTAACTGATAACACCTACATTGAGTCATTCTGGGAACCCCATTTATCATGTAGAGGTTCAAATTAATCATACACATAAAGAATTCACTTATGAATAACTATACTAATGTATCCGGACTTCTTGAATGTGTTTTCATTGTCTGATGAATGCCATTAATATTTTCTATAAAAATGCCATTATAGAATAAATAATCAATTTGAGTCATATCGGTCTCATATGCATCATATTAATGTTTCAATGATTCCTCAACTTCAAAAATGAAATATTTTTAAATTTTTATAAGTATAAAAAAATGATTTTATTTTATTTGAGTATATGAATATTGTTTTACAATAAAATGTCATTTTAAACATAAAACAATGACAATGATTCGTGTTTTTCAGATAGTGTATATATTTTACTTGATATTTATTCATAAATTTCATAAATTAATTTCAAATAGTATATCTAATTTATCATCACAATATGGTTATTTTTTCTAATTTTTTTGTGATACCAATTGTGACCTAAAATATAGATTTTAAACAAAAAATGGCCACTTTATGCCATACCGCTCACATTATGTGTCATTTTTATATTATACAAAATATTAATTTTCATAACTGACATATTAATAAATTTCCAAAATTAAAAAATCAATCAGAGTGTGTTCTCTCAATATTCATTGAGTGACACATGTTTTGAACAGAAATTTAAATTTTACATTCACAGAATACACTTTACATTGTACCATGAACATTATGTCATATTACAGTGCATCTAATTCTTATATTTCATATATGACTTATATATTGTTTTCCTAAAATATCAATACACACACAATTTGTATTCTCAGTATTAATTATTTTACTTTTATTTTTTTATAAAATGAAAATGTCTAATAAAAGGCACAAATGGAGTCAAACTGGTCATGACATGCATTTTATTGACGTTTGGATAAATCCTACAACCCAAAAATGATTTAGGGATCAATTTGATGATTTATCAAAATAATATAAATGTTGTTTCAACATTTTAATTATGATAATTTTATTTTGTAACCAAATTATAATTTCTAATGGGAAATACATACATTGTTCCATAACGGACACATCACACACCAGTTTTAAGTGACCTAGATTTTTATAAATCATAATTCAGTTATGAATATTTTCTTAAAATATCAATGTAAACTAATGGGTTTTGAAGTTTATTTACTAAGTTACTCTATTTTTTAGCTAAAATGTAAATTTTAAATAGATAGAAGTAACATTGAGTCATATTGGATAGGTTTTGATTCATATTGAGGTGATTCTAATTTCTACACATCAAAAACATATTACAAATAATTTTTATATAGTATCAAAACAATCTGAATACATTTACTCAGTTTTGAGTAAGGGAATTTCCTTTCTCAATAAAATACCAATTAAAAATATGAATACACATGTGGAGTCATAGAGGTAACACTATATATAATATTGATATTCTGTTGAGTACCACACATCAAAAATATCTTATGTGTTGTTATCAAAAAATATATAAGGAAATGAATTTGTATTCTTAGTTTCTAGAATGAGCTATTTTTTTAACGAACTTTTCTTATATAAACTAAAAATATATAAGTTTCATATGAATATTACATTGTATTATATTGATGTTTGGATGATTGAACCTTTTCCATTTTACGTTATCTTATATCCAGCCTGAATGTCCAATATCTATTGATGACGACTGGCTTGAAAACTGAATCCCAAAATGAGAAATAAATTCCACCCCTATTGGAAATAACTAATTATATTAGTATTGTTGTAATGAATTAAAGTAAACATAAACTTAATCCAATACATTAATAAAATTTCAATTCGAAATTGAAATAACACAATTTGAGTAATATTTGGCACTTTGTGAATCATATTATGGTATGGTTGACTCCACTGTGAAATTCTATATTACAATGCATTTAATATTTTTTTATATTTAAATATATTTATTTTGGATAATTCTTTATTGGGATAACATTGTCTAATATGAGAATTGAATCACAATGGGTGAATTATAAATTTTGAGTGCAAGAACATAGAAATTTCTTTAATCATCCTTTATGATGATGTTGATTATTAATGAAGATTGTAAACATAAAAAAATTAAATAAAAATGATAATGGTATTATCTAAAAACATACTTAATTTTATGGAAAATTAAACTAAATATGTAGTATAAAGTCACACATTCGTGATATCTGTGTATATTTTTGCACGAGGTATATTGAATCTTCATTAAAAAAATATCTATTTCACCTCCTAAATTAAATACCTTTAAATATTGTTATTATTACATGAAAAATATATATTTAAAAGGATTTATAAATAATTAAAATGAAATTGTATGAATCATTGAAAATAACTATTCAGGTATCCTGTTTTTTGGATTCCATGGTAGAATTAAAAAATTTTAAACCCCAATATGCCCCATATCTCGAATTAGTTAGATTTTGAAAAAATAGAATCATTGATAAAAAATAAATAACTAGTTTTGGTACATCCATGAAATGTGAAATCATACTATGTATACCCTAATAAGTAGAATCTTTTATAAGTCGATAGGCTCTTTATATACATTAAATATCATCAATCTATGATTTTAAAAAAAATTAAATTCTTTCTATCATAATAAAAATCTTATTTAACATTATAAAAAAATATAAATCATCAATGTTATTATTAAATTTTTACCTGTAGTGTCTCAAAATTTGAAAAAACCCATCATGTGTGGTAAGTTTATTGTGTAGTGAATCAAGAAAATAAATATTTATTGTATCCAAATTGAAAGAAATGAGTTTCCAGTGATTCAAAAGAATGGAATAATTATTGGATGGAATGAAAAAATATTTGATTGGATATAATTTTTTATTTTTACCCCTAAATCAATTTTAATAAGAAAATATTTTTGTTTTATTATTACATTCAAAGATTGTGCCTAGTTATTACCCAATTGTATCAACTTGATCTTATTGTATTGTGTTTAGTAATGTAGAAGTTCTGTGAGGACTACTGTTTCTATATTTATGATCTAGTTCTTGTACCATAAAAAACACTAAAATATATGACAAAAAAATTAGGGATTGTATTTATTTATAGTCAACAATGTATTGAATTCATTAGGAAAAATTCATGAAAACACATCCCATGTATTCATTCATTACAAAGACTGATAACCATTAATACAATAGTATTTAAATTACATTCTCAAAAGAATTGTAGTATATAATGGACCAAATGTACATTGTTTCATTAAAATCATATATGACATTAAAATGACATTGTATCATTATAAAAACATCATCCTTCATCATTAGTTAATGTGGAATTTCAATCGAAGTGGTAATGGTTCTTTGTGAGGATATTTTAGAATTTTTTCTTTATACATTAAATCATTTAGAAGACCCGTTTCATAAAATACACTTCTATTTTTAGGTTTGTAATAATATTCATCGATTCATACTTTTCTTGATTATCTGCTAAAAATTTTTCATAGAAACTTTTTTGAAATGAATACCACTTATATACATTATTTTTACACGATCTATGACATATAATATAATTGTTCCAAAAAATATCTCACCTATATTAATATCTACCTCATCATGTGGAATATTTAAATCGATGATTGTATCGTGTTCTATGTTAATCTTCACAATAACATGAATTATTGGATGTTGTTTGTTGTGTAGAATATCTTCTTGGGTATTGAGCACAATATCCCTCACCAAAAAGTGATGGGTGGGCATTGATAGATATAAATAATGGTAATTTACATCCAATAGAATATCAGTACAAGAAATATATCAATTTTAACCAAATCCAAATTTCATTTAAAAAATTATAAGAAGCATGGGTAAAATATATAAAGTAGTCCTCTGAGGGGGATGGCTCCACTCCATGCTAGTATGTGTGGTGTCAGGGGTCATCACATAGTGGGGTTTCTTGTGTTTTTTCATCTTTTTTATTCTATCCATTAATATTTTCATGAATTTCAAACTTCCAATTATGGTTTTCTTCACATGGTTCAAATCATTCCTACAATTGTTATTTTTTATCATTATAACATATTCCTTTATTTTCTAAAAATATGTTCTTGTGGTCACCCAAAAACTATCCCCTCTAAACTGACCATACAGTTCAGTCCATCTCAGGGAAAATAAAAGTAGTAGTGTAACTGATATAGCTAATTATGACTCATGTATCTATTTCGGATAAAAAATTAGGAAACTATGTAATCATGTATATGTATTGGTAATTTAATTATTTTTTTATTATGAGATAATAATACATGCATCCCAAACATTATTATTTTTAATACATTAATAACCCATATTTATTTACATGTTCCTCCTTCAATGGAACATGACATGTGATAGAAGTGTATTTGGATATACATTCATCAATATATATATATATAGGAGTATAATTATGTTATTTTTACAAGTCTCTTAAATGTATTATGGTATATTTAAAATTTATTCACTTTTTTCATTAGAAATGAACCCTGTGATTTGTTACTGTATGAGTATGTCATGTGTGATTTTAATTGAATATTTTCATTACACAGTTTCTATTTAATAAATTTAAAATTTATAATCAGGGTCATTAATACATATATTTTCAAATAATTTATTATCGTTCAGAATATACCTTAAATGATATCACGTTATGACAACCCAAAAAATCATCACTTTCTTCATGAATTATCATTTTTAGAGACATCCATGGTTGGTGGTTGTTTATTTTCCCTTTATTGGCATTGTTATGGGATTACTTATGAATTTAGTGAAAGCCAAAATGATCTTTTCTTACACACAATAAAGCAAATTTCATTTAGGTGATATCTACTTTCAATGTTTTTCTTTATGGTATCATGAAGAGAAAGTTATCAATTCATCATTATTATTTTAGTAAAATAAATAAATTATATCACAATATTACCATAATCACTACCTGAATCATTTTCGTAATCATTATCACCACAATTTTCCACAAATCATTAGCAATCAAGATTTATTAATGAGTGGTGAGTAAAATGAAACTACATAACATGTCCTCATTGTTATTAATTGTATGGGTACATTCCACCCATACAATGTGATTTTTTGGCCTTTGTTTCTCAATTTAATTAATTTTATTACACTATCACAAAACAATTATCCTATTTTTTTAGGGACATAGTTTACTCATTGCCTAAAATTTTATTTGGTTCCACATCATCAATATGTTGCTCCTCAAAATTTTTAGCATAGACATGTGTAGAAGGGGTTTTCTACTATATGATGGGATAACTATATTCTTTATAAAGTAATTTTTATATAGGAGTTGGAGCATCAACATGAACAAAATCCATTGTATCTAAAATTGATAGATTATTTAATTTATATTATGTATATGTACTAGGGAACTGATAATAATATGAGGTAATTAAAGCTATATGAAAAAAATATCATCATTATTGAACACATTTTTTGTAAATGTTGAATGGATTTGAACACTTTATTAAGAATCCAAATCTATTTTTTAAATGGAAAATTGATATTGTGTCTTGAAAATAAATAAAACTTTATTAACAAAAAGAAAAACTATAGAAGTGTAAAAGTAGATGATTTACATTTATCCCTCCATAAAACTGGAAGGATTTCCCTCTAAACTTAATCATCCCAATGATAATCAATACCATTCACAACATTGTTAGAAAGGGAATACTATAATGAGTTTTGTTCTCTATAAAATTGAGTGACAATATGATCCTTTAATAAGAGAAGATCTATACATCGAGTCCAATGATTAGTATGATTCCATTAATTATTTAACAAACCACTTTGAATAGCAAGAACAACCGTCACAAAGTCACATTCAAGTCATAACATACTACAATTTCATGCATTGGAATGCTCAAGTGCCACAATAACACTAACCATTTAGGCCTTTAGAGTAGAGGTACTACAATATGGGATATAAAGACAACTAAGGGCATGACCTTGTTGTTCTCTATAAACTGTACCAAATCTATAAGATCATGGGTTCCCTATTGATGCACCATCAGAATTGATCTCAATCCATCCCTAAAGTGGGGCCTGCTAGAAAACCACATTCATGCCAAAGGGGGTGAAAATTACTCATTACCCCCATTTGATTACGAACTGAATGGTCTGGAATGTAGTTATCACTTTACATACATCGCAGGGTAAGAACATCACTCACAGCTGATAGTATGCTGGACAATGAAGATCCCACATGAAATGATTGAAATTAATGTATTTCCATGTTCCTTGGAAATCCAAATATAGTGTTCTTGGTCCTTTAAAATAGAGAAAAAGTTTAAGGTTTGTGGTGATAGAATCAGATCTTTCCAGCTCATCATGAAGTTCAAGATAGAGAGTGCTCATGGAAGATGCACTTCACAAATATCAAAGTCTAACTTCCACATTGATGAGGTAGAATTGCAATTAAGAATAATGTGATCAACTTCCTCCCAGTGATGATGGAATAAATCAAATCATGAAAAAATGGATACACCACATGTTCGAAAATAATCATAAGTATGGATTTTTATATGGGACAATATCACTGAAAATGAGAACCTAGAGGGGTTCTTGAATTTATTATATGGATTACACATCCACTTGAGATCTTGATAACTACTAGTAAAATACTTATAAAATACATTGGAGGAATTATTTCCATTGAAAGATGACACTGACGCCTAGAAATACCTATTGAAAGTGAAGAAATATTTCTCAATGATGAATATTAAATGATTAGATTGATTTTCCACACAACCAAAAGATCCATGATTTAAATATTAAAATCCAATATTGATTCTCCTATAAAACCACGTCTTCCAAGGGGTTTCCCATCCATTTTTACATCCCAAATTATATGTATGACTCCCAGGAAACTATCTATATAGATTACACATTTTTTTAGAGAACACAATCTTTAAAGATGACCACACTAAAGAGTTTAAGTAGTTGATGTTTTGGGATTTAATCATATATATGATTTTGTCTCTATAAAAATAGAGAGATTTACAGTTTACATTGAATATCCTCCATATAAAATCATCTGACAAAGAGTCATTAAAACACAACAGGTTTTTGATACCTATTCCTCGTCATCACTAATCAAGCTTGAAGAATTCCATAGACCATTACAAGAATCCATTCTATGATGATACCAATCCAAATTTTATTTCTATTATAGGAGTTAATGCTCATGAATAGAATATTAAACCACTTGTACACCATGAAAAAGTACACAAATTTGGATGTGATTAAATACTTCACAAGGAAAGCCCTGGAATCCTTGTATCTGAATCCATTTTTTATACTCTCCTTTGATGTAAAATTCAAAATTTAATTGGGAACATAATGAAAAGATTGAAAAAACCAAATGAAATTGTCTTCCTCAGTTTAATTTTCATCTAAACCATCATTGGATTTAGTTAATAATTGAATAATTGAACACTTTTATTTTGGGGATTCTAAAACATACAATATATATTACCCTAATGATGACATTTTAATTGATTCTTATTTTTACCCATCCATAAAAAATCCACATTCAAAAATACAATTCATATATTATAATGAAACCCATGTTATTATGTCACCAACATTAAAAATAATCACATGGAATGTTATACAACACAACTATCATATTTTATTGATGACGAATAGTATGAAATATTCACCAAAATGGGATTTCTTTACATAGTAAAAAACACATGCATCACATCATCCTCTAGTTTTAGTAAACATCCTTTAATGTTAATGTAACACCCCGAGATTTTATGAAAAATATTCTTTTACTTTCATTTTTGTCTTCTATTATACAGCACACCAAGTTTGGCTTGTACTATATGCAACACCGTTTTAGCTTCCAGTATACGCAACACTATTCCTGGATCGTGTTACACACAATTTCATGTACGTTTTATAATAGTCATTCTACACAACGTTGAGTGTGTGTGTATATATATATATATTCAATGTATAAATTAAATATGGTTGGATTCTGTTATACGAAACAATGAAGGATTCTTTCACAACACGCAACCCTGACTTGGCTTGTATTACACGCAATCGCGACCTTCCTCGAGAGCGTGTGGTGTACGCAATACCGTGTTTTACTAAACAAGGATATATTAATATAATATTATTAAGATCTAACCATTATGAATAGTATTAAATAAATTTTTAATTTTAAAACATTATTATTATCTTACGCATTTTCTAGAACATTGTATAGGAACAAAATCAATTTTTTGGGTAAAATAAGTATTTTTGAAAAAATGCAGTTTTGCCGCCTTTTGATGGCGCACCAACATTAAATATAGTTTTTGAAATGTTTATAAGTTAAATTTTACAAAATAAAATTATTCTTTGGAATCAGGATATAAAATTTTACCTTGGATAAAATTTTCATATTATTCTGATAACTTTCATATTTTAATCAATAGAAAAAACACGCTATATTTTAATTAAAAACAACTTTTTTCATCATAATAAATTATGTAGTTAAATAATAATATTGAATGGTTTTAAAGTATAAATATAATATATTTTTACCATTTAATACAATGTATGTCATGAGCCTGGATTTTAAATTGAATTAGTGGGTTAAATAAATTCAATCTTTTGCAATGTTTTAAACAAAAACCCGTTTTCTTTCGACAACGAGATTAATTTTAATTTAATTTCTTCAACTTATGTGTATTGAATTTGGAAAAATGGATTCAATATTTGGAATCAGTGGGTCCAAATTATATTAATAGACTACTTTTTATTTTTGCGCTTTATGAATAGTAACAATGGTAAATTTTATTTACCATAGTAAAAGGTAAATTGGGTAATTAAGGGTAAATATAATATTATAAAATTATCCTAATACTTGTATTAATACAATTTGATGATTATAATTTTTCCTAAGTCATATTTGGGTCTAAATGGAATCCATTAGATCCCACTTGGAGGTGATTAAGACCTTTAGTTTATTTTATTTAACGAAAAGTGAAATATGTATCACTCAACATTACTAATTAAAGTATTTATAATATAAGTTTATACAGAATATAAATTCGGTTATAAATACTCATTTGAAAGATAAATTTTTTTTCTTTGTCATCGTAATTTATTTTTAATTTTTAAATAGATATTTAATTACCTTATTATCTTATACATTAATGATGCAGAAATTATTTATTTACAGAAAAATCAATAATATATTTTTAATTTAAATATTAATACATATCAAAAGGCCCAAAAATCATCACAAAAATTATTATTAGTGTATATATAAACCTTAATCATCCACTGGACGAATTGTGGACCATTTGGATCCTTATTAAGGTGATTATGACACTTATATTATTTTATTTTAAATGATGCCAAAGTTGTCACCTTCATAATTTAATAAATATAACAATTTAACTATTGTGATTTTAAGATGATAAATTCAAGTAAAAGTATTATTGTGAAATTTAATAGATTTATCTTCATCATAGGATTTTATTTTTAATTTTTACGCAACATATAAGTATATTAAACAATTATACAATAATGTTGTAGTAATTCTTTTATTAAGAGATAAACCAAATAAATGGTATTAAAAAAAATAAAATAAATATTATATGAACTATTTAATGTGATCCACTAATTTTATAGATAGATATGACCTCTTAGGAATCTATTAAAGTTTTTATTTCGAATATATATTCTGTATATAATTTATTTAAATTTAAATAAATAAATAGTGTCAAATTGGACACTATTGTTATTTTATAAAAATAACATATTATAAAATTGTTTAAAAATAACAAAGATATTTAAAAATTATAAATTTAAATTTATATGGTCTATAATGTTATAAAGTAAACAATTATGGAAAATTAACAACAAATAAGTAATTATTTGTTATAATTTAGAATTTAGAATTTTATTACCACAAATAAACTTAAATAGATTAAATAAGGATAAATCAAAATGATAAGGTTTAAAATAAGATCAAAACATGTCTAAATTTTATTGGATTATGAAATTAATACCCTATATCATATTATATTCGAATATGATTCATTTTTGGGTGTTTTTAAGTGGGGATAGATTTATTATAAATTAATATTTTTAGGAATTCCAAAGGTGCCCCTCCCCTCCCTTATAAAAGGGAGCCCCCTCCCTCTCTTCCTAACACCACATTGAGTCTTCAAGAAAGTCCAAACCCTGCCAATTTCTCCTCTCCACTTCCCTAGAATCATCCTAGAGGTTTTGGTATTCTTCAAAGACCTATTTAAGTACCCTAAAAGGAGGTCTCAAAGAAGCACTTTAAAGAAGAGGTAATGTCCGTTACAGATTCTTTCATCTTTATTTCTTCTTTTACTTCTTCTTATTTAGTTTTTTCATTATTAAGTAATAACATCCGTATAACTCATATACTGATATGTTCTTATAAGTATGAAATAACCCTATTTCACCATCTATCCATCCTACGGAAAAAGAAATCACCGCTTGTGCGTACGTACGGAATACCGTCTCCACGCTGTGGTGTAATTTATTTTCCACCACCAACTTACTTCGATGTGTATAATGGTGTAAATAATGACTATATATGACTATTAAAAAGTTATATTGATTCTGAAATAGTATACATACACTCCAATACAATTCCACGATCATGAGAACGATATCATCGTTCGTGCGTACGTAAAGAATATCGTCTCCACGATGTGATATGATTCATTCTACATGATCTTCATTGCATAATGATTATATAAATGAATTGAATGAATTAATATGATATATATTACAATAATAACATTATGTAAATGAGGTATCTATAACCTAAAGAGAAGAATAAGAATTTATTCGACAAACACGCATAAGAACAAAAAATTAATAAACACCCGAATAACAAGTAGTAATGAAATATTACTAATAATAAGATAAGAATATGACCATATATGATATCATAACAATAATTATGATTCTGTAATAAGTCAATGACATTATTTAAATCATTATACAGGAGTTTCAGACACATACGAAGCAAATCGGACCTAAGGTAAGGGAAATATCACAATCTCATTTCTATCCAACGTTTTTTATACTTTGGTATTTACTGGGGTCTATTTTATCATCCACAACCATGTATCTTCAATATGTAATACTTATATCCTTTTAAAATATTTTATATCCAATTTTACCCTTCGTTGAGTTTTTAGTAAAAGATATGAAAGGAATCTTTTGTCATTTTTCATACGAGGTACTTTTTGACTTTTCTGACAAAAGTATGAGAAGAATGTTTTTTTTAACTTATATGGAATGAATGGATTTTTAAAACATTATTTCAATGAATCTTCCATTAAAAGTTTTAAAGTTTATTTTTAATCAACTTTATTTAATTTATAATTTTATGACATTTTAAGAAAGGAAAATGTTTTTGAAGTAGAAAGGATATTTTCCTAAAGAATGGAGTTCAAGTGTTTTATCAAAATTATTTTCTATCTAAGATAATATAGGGTTCTGTTTATATCCCTATTATTACATGGATTTTATTGTGTTGTGATGAAAATAAATTTATGAATTCCTTTATCTTATATGAATTGTTTTATGATGTCATGTTTTTTAAGAATCCCATTTTTATTACATGGGTTATGCAATGATGTATGATTTTTTGATTTTGTGGAACACATAAGAATGGTATCATTATGAGATGTGTGGGACCTATATCTCTCTCTAATGCATTGGGTAAATATTTTATATCTCATGAGATAGACATG
Organism: Viscum album; assembly: GCA_963277665.1. NCBI lineage: Eukaryota > Viridiplantae > Streptophyta > Magnoliopsida > Santalales > Viscaceae > Viscum > Viscum album. The sequence continues at coordinate 687,667 of CAUJRU010000294.1, read as the reverse complement.
GCTTGAACGGTAGGTTATACCGGTTCAGTGAAACATGACTGAAATGAGGGTGACTCAGTTTAGAAATGGACTTTGTCCACTAAGACAGTCTTGGAAATGAGTCATGACTAATAAAAAATCATTCTCTATGATTATTGTGTATGCCACAAAGTTTCATGTTTTATGTTATGACTATTGGGATTTCATTTCACTACTGTGATTTATCCAATGTTATAAAATTATGCTCTCTTTTGCAGTTTAAGATTTCCAAAATGTTATATTCTTATGAATATGAAGTGATTGATATTTCTTTTGTTTACCCATACTGAGCATTTGAGCTCACCTTTTTATGTTTTCTTTTCCCCAGGATATAAATAAAGGTTTTAGGTAAAAAAAGGAAGATCTTTATGGGAGATGTTTAAGATCTTTCACCACGATTAGAAGATTATATTCTGAGTTTCCAAAGACACTAAACTATTACAATACATGTGTGTGTGTTTTTGTTATGTACTAAGAATTACTCAATAGTAATGTAATGTCCATGTACTTCAAGCTTTGGGTCTCTACTGTTGGTATCAGAGGAAAAGTTTAGTCAACCTTTGGAAACTAGGATGTGAAAACGTTAGTGAGATCCCTAGAGATATTTCTATGGTATGTCTAGGGATGTCCCTAAGGATAAGTATACGTATAGGTTATAGTACTATAATTACGCTAACGATCATATAATTAAAACTAAGATGTAAGATATTGAAGTTACTCCCCCTTTATTATGATTTTGCCTCTCACACAATTCTTTTTGGGTTTTATAAATTGGCTAGAAACAAGATGATTCACGATAATGGAGGATATGATGGAAAATGGAATGATATTCTTAATGAGGAACCAAATGAAATTAGATTTGGAAGTCCAAACAACATTATTATTCCGAATCAGCAATATCATAATATGATCAATAAAGTAAAATTTGGTAAGTTTCTGGACTCATCTAATAAGAGAATGATGGAGTTTCATGATGATCATAGAGGAAAGAAAGTTCAATTTCCCCTATGTATATCATGTGGTAAGAGGCATCAAGGAGAATGTTTCAAAGGAACTGGAAGATGCTTTGGGTGTGGAAAAGAAGGACACAAACCCAGTAAGTTCAAAGGAAAAGGTTTAGTTAACACTAGGGATGAGGATAACGGTATTGCTACGACATGAACAAGGGTTAAATGTTTTAAATGTAGAATGTATGGGCATTGTGCAAACCAATTCCATAAGGGAAAGTCTCATGAAGAGAATCAGTATGGTCGTGTGGGTAGTATTTATGTTGATTATGATGAAGAGACTACAAATGATATGTGAGATGAAAGAATTGTTGAAGCTCGGTCAATGGATTAAGAATGTAGTGGAATGATTATATGTTTAACATGTGTAATGTTGTATAAGTAATCTCATAGTAATATGGAATAAAGAGACATCTAGGGATTGTTACGTTGTTGTCTTTCCTTGAGTTTTGAAAGTGTGTGATGAATGGTACCCGTATTTTCGGAAAGTAGATGATATGCGCATAATGAAAGGATAAGAAGATAATGAGATGTTTGATTGTATTCATGAGCTCATGGCTAATATAAGGACTATGTGATATTATGGTTTGATTATATAGAAATTTTTGGATTTTGGTATGTGGAAAGAGTTAACTTTTGACAGCATTCATGTTTTCACTAAGGTTAAATGGGTATTAATTTTTCAAGAGAATACATGATTAAGTTATTCACATATTTGTAATTTGACCAACAAGATATATCTTATGATATATGAGGGATAAATAATGGCATTCATGTGATTGTTATGTGACATTTCAAGTATTCATTTTCTTTATACTATGAGCTTGGACCAACGTATTTTATATAAGGCTAAAGATTGGAATGGATTATGTTGTACATAAGTTAGTATTGTTTAAGGATAAAACATTTTTTGATATTATTGATGGGATTTGATAGTAATATACTTTTAGAAAAAGGACAACCTGCAGGACGGGCGACAGCCCATCGCGTCGGACAAGGCTGTGGGAATCGAACCCACAACCGAAGTGCGACTAGCCTTTATCGCCTACCACTGGCCTAAAGGAAGTCCCTGGTTAGTAGAAACTTGTTTTATTTTATTAAGCTGTATGATATATGACGTATAAGTTCATTTTTGGAACCATATACGATTAATCTAACCATAAGACGGACTTATAACTTTTGTTAACCTTTTGTTTGAAAGAGATGTAATGACCCATCATTCTATCACATGATCTGCTAACACATCACGAATAACAAATTCAACTTCATTTATTTAATGGATGAAGTGGAAATTGTTCAATTCACAAACAACAGTGAGATTGTACCAAAATAATGCAAGTATTTCTTTTAATTCATCATCTTTAGGGAAATGATCTTGAAAACCAAAAATGTTGTCCTAGTTCCCCTATATCCAATGAATCAGATGGTACCATAGATCATCACAAATTTATGGCTTTGTGATTGTTGGCTTTCTCATATCCATGTCCTCTACCACCCTCCATCAGAACTTGATGGTTAGATTTTTCTTCCATATCCATATTATAACCTATGTTCTCCTATATGGAAACCAAATGATGAGTTAATTTGGGTAATCATTGCATTTCATACATTAGTTTTTAAAAATAAGTTTTAGTATTAATTTTTACGATGTGTGTTTCTATGAATAGTAAACGATTTATAACAGCGACGAATTTCGAGGGCGAAATTCATTTTAAGGGGGGTAGAATGTAACACCCCGATATTTTATGAAAAATATTCTTTTACTTTCATTGATGTCTTCTATTATACAGCACACCAAGTTTAGCGTGTACTATACGCAACACCGTATTAGCTTGGAGTATACGCAACGCTATTCTTGGATCGTGTTACACACAATTTCATGTACGTTTTATAATAGTAATTCTACACAACGTTGAGTGTGTGTATATATATATATATATTCAATGTATAAATGAAATATGGTTGGATTCTGTTATACGAAACAATGAAGGATTCTTTCACAACACGCAACCCTGACTTGGCTTGCATTACATGCAATCACAACCTCCCTCGATAGCGTGTGTTGTACGCAATACCGAGTTTTACTAAACAACGATGTATTATTATAATATTATTATGAACTAGCCGTTATGAATAGTATTAACAAAATTTTTAATTTTAAAACATTATTATTATCTTACATATTTTCTAGAACATGGTATAAGAACAAAATCAATTTTTCGGGTAAAATTATTATTTTTCAAAAAATGCGGTTTTGCCGCCTTTTAATGGCGAACCCACATTAAATCTAGTTTTTGACATGTTTATAAGTTCAATTTTACAAAATAAAATTATTCTTTGGAATCAGGATATAAAATTTTACCTTGGATAAATTTTTCATATTATTCTGATAACTTTCATATTTTAATGAATAGTAAAAACACGCTATATTTTAATTAAAAACAACTATATTCATCATGATAAATTATGTGGTTAAATAATAATATTGAATGGTTTTAAAGTATAAATAGAATATATTTTTACCATTTAATATAATTTATGTCATTACCCTGGATTCTACATTGAATTCATAGGTTAAATAAATTCAATATTTTGCAATGTTTTAAACAAAAACCCGTTTTCTTTCGACAACGGGACTAATTTTAATTTAATTTCTGCATGTTCTGTGTATTGAATTTGGAAAAATTGATTCCATATTTGGAATCATTGGGTCCAAATTATATTAATAGACTAATTTTTATTTTTGGGCTTTATGAATAGTAACAACGGTAAATTTTATTTACCATAGTAAAGGTAAATTTGGTAATTAAGGGTAAATATAATATTATAAAATTATCCTAATACTTGTCTTAATACAATTGGATGATTATAATTTGTCCTAAGTCATATTTGGGTCGAAATAGAATCCATTAGAACCCACATAGAGGTGATTAATACCTTTAGTTTATTTTATTTAAAGGAAAGTGAAATATGTCTCACTCAACTTTAATAATTAAAGTATTTTTAATATAAGTTCATACAGAATATAAATTCGGTTATAAATACTCATTTTAAATATAAAATGATTTTATTTATCATGGTAATTTATTTTTAATTTTTAATGAGTTATTTAATTACATTATTATCTTATACATTAATGATGCATAAATTATTTATTTAGTGAAAAATCAATAATATATTTTTAATTGAAATATTAATACATATCAAAAGGCCCAAAAATCTGCACAAAACTTATTATTAGTGTATATATAAACCCTAATCATCCACTGGCCGAATTGTTGATCATTTGGATCCTTATTAAGGTGATTATGACACTTATATTTTTTTATTTTAAATGATGCCAAAGTTGTCACCTTCATAATTTTATTAATATAACAATTTAACTATTGTGATTTTAAGATGATAAATTCGAATAAAAGTATTATTGTGAAAGTTAATAGATTTATATTCATCATAAGTTTTTATTTTTAATTTTTATTCAACATATAAGTATATTAAATTATTATACAATAATGTTGTAGTAATTATTTTATTAAGAGATAAACCAAATAAATGGTTTTAAAAATAATAAAATAAATATTATATGAACTATTTAATGTTATCCACTAATTTTCTAGATACATGTGACCTATTATGAATCTATTAAATATTTTAGTTCGAATATATCTTCTGTATATAATTTATTTAAATTCAAATAAATAAATAGTGTCAAATTGGACACTATTGTTTTTTTATAAAAATAACATATTATAATTTTTTTTAAAAATTACAAAAATATTTAAAAATTATAAATTTAAATATATATTGTCTATAATGTTATAAAGTAAAAAATTATTGAAAATTCACAAATATAAGTAATTATTTGTTATAATTTAAAATTTAGAATTTTATTACCACAAATAAACTTAAATTGATTAAATAAGGATAAATCATAATGATAAGGTTTAAAATAAGATCCAAACATGTCCAAATTTTATTGGATGATGATATTACAACCCTATCTCATCTAATATTCGAATATGAGTCATTTTTGGAGGTTTTTAAGTGGGTTTATATTAATTATAAATTAATATTTTTAAGAATTCCAAAGGTGCCCCTCTCCTCCCATATAAAAGGGAACCCCCTACCTCTCTTCCTCACACCACTTTGAGCCTTCAGGATCGGCCAAACCCTTCCAATTTCTCCTCTACACTTCCCTAGAAACATCTTATAGGTTCTGGTCTTCTTCAAATGCCTATGTTATACCCTAAAAGGTGGTCTCAAAGAAGCATTTCAAAGAAGATGTAATGTCTGTTACCGATTCTTTCATCTTTATTTCTTCTCCCACTTATTCTTCTTTAGTTTTTTCATTATGAACTAATAACATAATTATCACTCATATAATGATATTTCATTATATGTATGAATAGACCCTATTTCACCATCTATCCATCCTATGGAAAAAGAAATCACCGCGCGTCCATACGTACGGAATACCGTCTCCACGCTGTGGTGTAATCTATTTTCCACCACCACCTTACCTGGATGGGTATAATGGTGTAAATAATGACTATATATGACTATTAAAAAGTGATATTGATTCTGAAATAGTATAAATACACTCCAATACAATTCCACGATCATGGGAATGATATCATCGCTCGTGCGTACGTACGGAATACCGTCTCCACGATGTGATGTGATTCGTTCTACATTATCTTAATTTCATAATGATTATATAAATTAATTGAATGAATGAATATGATATATATTACAATAATACCATTATTTAAATGAGGTATCTATATCCTAAAAATAATAATAATAATTTATTCGACAAACACGCATAAGAACAAAAAAGTAATAAACACCCGAATAACAAGTAGTAATGAAATATTACTAATAATAAGATAATAATATGACCATATATGATATAATAACAATAAGTATTATTATTTAATAAGTCAATGACATTATTTAAATCATTATACATGAGGTTCGGACACATACGAAGAAAATCGGACATAAGGTAAGAGAAATATCACAATCTTATTTTTATCCGAGATTGTTTATACTTTGCTATTTACTAGGCTGCATTTTACCATCAACATCCATGTTTCCTCAATATGTAATATTTATATCCTTATAAAATAGTTTATATCCAATTTTACCCTTCATTGAGTTTTTAGTAAAACATATGAAAGGAATATTTTGTCGTTTTTCATACGAGGTACTTTTTGACTTTTCCGACAAAAGTACGAGAAGAATATTTTTTTAACTTATATGGCATGAATGGATTTTTAAAACATATTTTCCAAGAAGCTTCCTTTACATGTTTTCAAGTCTATTTTTAATCAACTTCTTTTAGTTTAAAATTGCATGACATGTTATGAAAGGAAAATGTTTTTGAAGTAGAAAGGATATTTTCCTCAAGAATGGAGTTCAAGTGTTTTATCAAAATTATTTTCCATCTAATATAATATAGGGTTATGTTTATATCACTATTATTACATGGATTTGATTATGTTGTGATGGAAATATTTTTATGAATTCCTTCATCTTATAGGAATTGTTTTATGATGTCATGTTGTTTAAGAATCCCACTTTTATTACATGGGTTATGCAATGATGTATGATTTTTTGATTTTGTGGCACACATAAGAATGGTATGATTATGAGATGGGTGGGACATATATCCCCCTCCAATGCATTGGGTAAAGATTTTATATCTCATGAGATAGACATGGATGGAACGGTAGGTTATACCGGTTCAGTGAAACAGGACTGAAAAGAGGGTGACTCGGTTCAGAAATGGACTTTGTCTACTAAGATAGTCATGGAAATGAGTCTTGACTAACAAGAAATAATTCTGTATGATTATGTGTGTGTGCCCCAAAGTTTCATGTTTTATGTTATGATTATTGGGATTTCATTTCACTACTATGATTTATCCCATGTTAGGAAATTATGCTCTCTTTTGCAGGTTACGATTTCCAAAATGTTATGTTCTTATGAATATGATGTGATTGATATTTGTTTTGTTTACCCTTACTGAGCATTTGAGCTCACCCTTTTAGGTTTTCTTTTCCCCATGATATAAAAAAATGTTTTAGGTAAAAAAAGGAAGATATTTATGGGATATGTTGAAGATCTTTCACCATGATTAGAAGATTATATTACGAGTTTCCAAAGACACTAAACTATTACGATCCTTGTGTGTGTGTTTTTGTTATGTACAAAGTATTCCACAAAAGTAATGTAATGTCCATGTACGTCAAGCTTCGGGTCACTACAGGTAATACATTCATCATGTTCATTTATGTATTATGTATTACAATTAATTAAATATCAAATATATCACAATAATTTTAGACTTGGCCCACTTGCTAGCAATAATACTTGTTCTGAATTTGAATAAATATTTTAAACTAAATCCTAAAAATATTGATTTTGAAACTATCCTATATTATTTTAATTATGTGTATACGATATCCAAAATTTGTCCCATTATGGAGTTAGATATCGTAAAATTTATTATTGGGTTCTTACATATGGGAAAACCTCTAAAGTATTATTAAAATTGAAAATGTGGGCCTACTGATGATCTGTAGTAGTATTTGTTTAAAATTATATATCAAAAATTCATTTACCCAAAAGTAACCAAGTGTAATGATATTTTTATAGAAAAATACATCAAAATAAAAAAACTAGTTAGTATAGAATTATTTGTCTTCTAAACGTCATATCACGCCACAATAAAAGCTTCTAGATGACATCGGTTTCTGACATACCCATTCAAAATCATTATATATTGTTCACTATGGTAAATTCATAAATAATGTAGAGGACCCATAGTCGAACAAGTATTACAAATTGAACCATTATGTGAACCATACTAACAAAAAAGGTATATAGTAAAATCATTTCTGATTCATGTAATACGATGATAAAATTTTCAATTGTTTATAATTTTTATGGGCCTATAATGTTTCTACATATAGAATTGTAAATGAAAATGGGTTTGGGTAATTTATTGTAGACATTCCTTGGAAAATGAATCATTTATCTACGGAAAATTGATATTGTACTAAAACATGACATCCATGTGATTATAGACCCTTAAATATTAAATATGTCACTGAATCAATATTTTTTAGATTCATTAATTACCCCTCTAGAAATTTTACATAATTTAAGAAAATTAAATATCAATATCTATCCTACCCGAAAAACAATACAAAATGGGTAGATGAAATGTCTAATTTTCACGTTTCAATACTACAAATTCATCTCATATTTCTATGTAAGCCATTTATAATGTACCTTTAATTCCATCCCATTTAGGGTGATTTATTTACATTCCAATGACACAATCGCATTAATTTTTTTCAACATAAATAACATCAATATAATTCCGGGTGTACAAACAATTCCAATATGATCTAATTTTTCAACTTATTTTCATAATTTTTTTCTAGTAGAGATTAAAAAAATAAGAATCATTGTATTTTACTTCCAAAATTATTTCATCACATGATAGTGGTAATAGCATTTTACCTTGTTTTCAACTCCCATTAAATGATTTCTTCTAAAATATATAATTACGTTAATGTTGTAGAAATATATAATGTCCTATAAACACAAAATTTGATGATTGTTTAAACATAATTGATGGTGTACCTTATTAAAATATGAGACGTCATGGTATTCCATTAATTATATATAATGTAAAATTTCTAGAAGAATGTATTTCATTTATCATCCCATACCACATGGATCTCAACAATAGATCTTCATTTCTATAAGTATCATAAAATATATCACCTAAATTGCATAATTATTTTAAATATTAAATCAATGGATCCAAATGATAATAAATATCATCACATAGTTGTTTTTTAAATGATATTTGTAGATATTACATGAATTTTTTTCATGTCATCCATAACCAAGGGAGAGAGTTACAATTTACTAACATAACAGGACATTTTCTATAAGTGATACATTGAAAACCAAAAATATTCACCCTGTATATTGATTGAAAAATGAATATTTATCAACTGGTTTACAAATTTTGGATACTCTTTCTCATTTCTATTTCATTTAGTATTGACTTTTGTCTAATTTGTTTCCCTTAGTTATTTATTTTATCACTACAACACATCATTTACCTTGCCATATAATAACTTCAATATTGGTACGTAAACCTTAAAATTATTTTAAAGTAACATTCAAAATCAATGGGAACCAATTAATCTTTATTTTATCAAGAATAAACATATATTAGGGATTCAAAAAAAATTCTTTTGAAATAGTATATATCCATTTGAACATAAATATAGTGTTCTAGATATCATTCCCATTGAACATAGATTTCATTTAGAATCAAATGTTCTGATTGGAAGCTCATTATAATATATGATAACATCATGAATGGGAGAAAGTAATTATGTTAAATTAGAATCACTTTATCCATTGATATCTTTTAAATTATACAGTTTTAGTAAGACTAAATTTTTTTTATATTTAGCATGAATGTGTTACAATGCTGACTTTTCACAACTCATAAATATAACAATAAATTAGGGAAAACAATAATGTTCATATTAAACATTCACTACCATTTCCTCAATATGTTAATTTTCATTATAAACATCAGTAATCCAATTCTTCATACATCCTTCTTCATTTCCTACACTTGTAAAATCATAAGATGATCCATAGATTGACGTTTTATCCCATGCATGATCTATATACACATTCCCCTCTTTTAGTACAACGTTTATAAATTCAAGATATTACATGATAAATATGGAGGAAATCCATCTTATGTGGACTAGTTAGTCTTTAATAATATTTGTGTAAAAAAATAAAAATCATACAGGATGATTAATATGCTAGTTATTTTTAACACCCAATGAACTATCTCACCCCATCATCACAATTGTTTTCATGTGATTAGGATTTTCTCTTTTTATATTCATAAGAATGTTATTTTATGTTGTAATATTATTTTTTTATGAAATAAATAAATTTAAAAAAGTGGAATTTTAAGTATGAAGAGTCCAAAATTTTAATGTTTTAAATAAAATAACCATGTTTGGAAAAAATGGGTATTTGATTTGATTAAACTAATTACACCATGGGTGGATGGTTTTGTCCTCTAAATTCTTCCAAAATTATCAATTATACCTCGTATTGGATGGAAACTACTTAGGGGATTTAACTAAACAAATGCTGATGTACATAAGGATTGGGGATAAGAATCATGTAAGAATTTTCAATAATCACTATTTGGCTGATGAAGTTCGTGAGAATGAAATTTTTATCCTTTAATCTAAATGTATCTAGGGTGGGGGAGTTGGGGATGAATTGAAAAAAAATTCATATTTTCCATATTATTGTTGATAAAAATTTCTAGAATTATTCTCGTCAATACAAGGGGGACATTGATTGGTTTGATAGAGATAAGTCTTATCTTGATTGTCTTATAAGAACTTATGATGAGATAACCATTGTAGTATCATCATTAATTAAAAGACCTCATTTTCTCTATAAAAAAGTAAATGATATTAGTCTAATTATTAAATATCATTAATGTTACCTACATGTGTGGAAAAGGTCATTGGAAAGGGGTTATGATGGATATCTTATATGTTGGAGGGAGACAGAGATATGAACTATCCATTTTACAATTATAAATCTATATTATGTAGTGGGTAAGATTGTTTTTATATTGTAGTTATCTAAAAAATAATATGATCATATGAATATAGATCCCGACAATTATTACATAGATATCGATGAATTTAAAAATATATATACCACTAATCGGGGTGCATTTATAAGAATATATTCAACATAATTTTTCCTCCCATATCTTATGGAGAATTTGATTTGGAAAAAGAAATTATTGAGTGGATGAAAACATTAATTAATAACAAAGGTCAATATCTACTGAGTAATTATAATTGAGAATCTATATTACTTATATGTTACCCTTTAACATTAATAAATTACTAATACCATATAATATTCAACAAGGGATAATCCTTATAATGTTAAGCCTATATACTCTCCAAAAATATTCATCTTAAACATTTTATTTTTTATATTATCATTAAAAGTTTAATCTATTATTAAGATACCAAATACAGTTCAAAATTTCCATTTAACATAGGTATTGATAAGATGTACGTATTTCATGGATGATACCAAGGTAATATAGTTTTTTCATTAATTTAGTTTCATAAATTGTATAAAAAACAAACAATTCCAATTTTTTGGATTAATTTTTATAAAATTTCAGTGAACAAGAGAAAATATAAATCAATGGGGTGATGTTGTAAATTTATTCAACCTGCCTTTTTGTAGGAAGATAATATTGGAACATATATATGAATCATCTTATAAAAAATTTAATGAGTGGGATAACATAAGAATATTTGTTTTACCAACCAATCCATAAAATATAAATAAATATTATCTTATAAACAACGCTAAAAAATTGACAAATATTTACATTATAATTTATAGATACAATCTAAAAAATAATAGAATAATGTTTTCTATATTATTTTGGTACATTGAGGAAGTATTCAATAATAGAGGAGAATTATAATATTTACAGAATTTATTTATTTTAATTAAATAAATATATATTCATTGGGAGATATATGTTATAGTATCTAAATATGATTAAATTTATAAGAACAAATGTATAGTAGGATTATTATGTCTACATATAGTTGACCCAAATAGATTATGGTATTGTATTCATAAGGGAAAAATGCATTATTAATTTATGAAACTTTATATTCATTATGAACTTATTGTACCAGATACCCCATAATACGATTTTTTTTGACATGTAATATATAAATTAGTTGATTTGGATTGGACAATACCGATCAAGAATATTACATTAAAAAATATCATATTAATATATTACCTCAAATTTCAAATCATAAGAGTAATTTTTAATGAATATGTGAAATTTACAACATCCCTTATTGTGATCATCACTGAAATCCAGAATATCATCCTCACATTGAAACAAAACCAAAATCCATTATATAAAACTAAAAATAGATCATTTACCATTATAATGAGGTTTATATTATAAAAAACCAAATAATATAGTCTTTATTAATTATAGGGACACTTGTTACTATTTTTCAAAATAAAATTTTCCAATCTAAAAACCATTCTACACGTTATTTAAAAAAATTAAAATATATTTACCCATTTAAAAAACATATTAAGTAAAATAAAAAATAATTTCATTTTCAAACTACCCTATAAAAAAACTCTTATTTCTAAACTAATCCCTTTCTTTTTAAAATATGACTTAAAACCTTTAAAATAATGTGTCACCAAAATATAATTTTCATTATATAATAAGAATTACAAGGAACTGACATTAAACTTTACATAATATTGTCAATTAATATATAATTCACTTATTTATATTCCAGAAGTTATTTTTTGGTCATGAGTTTTAAAATGATTGTACAATATTCATACATATCAACCCACTTTCATAGAAAGTTGGTAAAACATAAATCTATATCCATTTTTCATATTAAACAAATTTATATTAATATCATGAAATAATTTCATAAATACTATTTAAAAAATTCAAAATGGATTAACCTTTTATCTTAACCATCCTTAGACCATGTAAAAACCATTTAAAAACATGATATTAGCACAAAATGATCATAAACGATATAAAAAGAAGGATTTAAACCATTAATCAATGTATACTTATAAACATATGAAATCGTATTCACAAAAACATACTTCTCACACATAATTTATATTGTATTTACATTATAAAATAAGAGATAAACATAAATCATAAAAAACATATATATAACTTATTTCATTACATACATAATATTTTAACCCTCATGGATACCTTATTATTTGTAACACTAATTACTATATGATCATGTAAAACTCATGACAACATAATGGTTCTACCGTCATAGTAATATTTGGAGTAACTATATTGTGGAACTATTAATTAATCATGCCCAATGAATTTGATTGATATTTTGTTCAATCCATTCATCATAAATAATTCAAAAGAACTATAAAAAATCATAAAAACCAACAAATTCATAAAAACATTAATTTTTAAATTGTGTAAGAATAGAAATATAAAATATGGGTTTAAAAGGGGAGTCCCTTAAATATAGAATGTCATTAAAGAGATAATGAATAAAGAGAATTGAATATTTAGAATCACTATAAATTCATATAAAAAAATAATATAATAGAAATTCATATTAAAAATAATTATTGCGTGATAAAAAACTATAAAGTGGATGGTTATCCCAATGAATTGAAATTGGGTTAGCAATTCCATTACCACATTTTTGTCTTATATAAAATGTGTCTAATCATCTGGTATAATATTTAAAAGAGGGTTATTAATATTTTAAAAAATATATGAAATTTTATAACACCTTATATTTTCATGTTATAACATCATTATGCCTATTTATGAATAATATTTTGTTATTTCTATTATTTTTGGCACATTCTTTTCACGGATTCCTTGTTTAGATCATAAATGATTTTCATTTCTAATTTAAGTGAAACACCAGAACTGGAATTAAATGTTAATAATATTATTCCAGAATATTTTATGATACCTTAAATAACTTTTTCAAATATTCATATAAATCATTAGATAATACATAAATGATATTCATTTAGATCATTATGGCGGTTCTTCGATAATAAAAAAGAGTTTTGTTATATAATTTAACATTATTATAATATGTCAATTCTAAAACATAAATAATGTTATATAATAAAGATTAAAATGCATTTCAACCGTTAAAATTATTTTATGACCTTCCATGAAGGAAATAATGGAATTTTTAAATATATTAACTATAATGTCAGCCATTTGACACATCAAGGACGGTGTTTTAATTTGTAGAATAATAGTGAGTGGAAAAAAATTATGATGATAAATTTTTTCATAATGAAGATAAAATTTTATTATATATTTGATACAATATTTTTAATTACTCACGGATTATGGTAGTCAATTTGAGTTTATGAAATGAAAAATAATAGAAAGGAAAAATAAAAAAATGAAACAGGATTTTACCTCTTGAATTTTCCTCCTTCAAAAGATCCATAAGGCCATTGGTTTTGTTATTTTTGTGAGACCAATTGGCCCCAATCATGGGTAAGTTTCTTGTGAAGGATATTGTGAATAATTATGCCAGTTATAACAACATTGTTCTTTTTAGAAGAAGAGGGGGTGATGAGTGGAATTTGTAGTAGAGAAGAGGAGGGGGTTTTGAATATTTTATTCATTAATTTATTAATTTGGCCCAATACTATGAATATTGTGAGGATAATCATAAAATATATTAAAATAATCAATGAAATATTAATTCTATGGTCCTTATTTAATTTAGGATTTCAGTAATATGGTATTTAACTTATATTGTATATATATCCTAAATTTTAACATTTCACTATTAAAAAAAATATCATGTATTTCAAAATAATCCAAAAAATTTAACCAAACAATATTTAGAAATTAAGAATTTATAATTTAATTAAATTATATCAATAAAATTTTGTAAATGTGATAAATTTATGTACGAAATAAAAGCATTTTTTAATACTAAATTTGTTGAAACAATAAAATATTTTATAACATTATTAAAAAATACATTAATTCTCATAAAATTAACATATAATTATAAGACAACATAAAAAAATTTCTAGGAATATATTTTATGAAAATATATTTTCATTCACATCATTATATTAGTTATATAATTATTTTTGAAAATTAATTACTTACAAAAATTCCTCAACTATATTTATAATTTCCCAAAATTATTTACTTGTTCACGGATATATATATTTCAAATTATCACTTATTAGGTGGTAAAATATTATATATACTTTATTAGATTTGGTAACTATTCTTTTGGCGAGATTACTATTCATAATTGTCATGTTACTATTTTATAGTCAAGTTATTATTCCATTATTATAAATTCCTTAATTTCAATAAATATCAATTATTTCATTATACATTTATTATGAATATTATATTTTAGTTCCAGAATGAAAATAAATTTTTTCTGTATGTATCAAGGATTTTTATTCACTCCAGCTTTTAGAAATTGTGTCCACCCAATTTTTATTTACATATTTTCTGATGGTAACCTTCCTTTATAAAATTACCATATTCCCATGTTTCTTCTTAAAATACGTAGTTTCTCCACAAAGCCTTAACGTGGTGAATTACCATATTCTATAACAATTTCTCCTTGTGATCGATAATTGGAACAATTTTCTATTCATAACAATTGTTCTCTTCTTTCTAAAATGCATCTAGGCTCAAAACCTGATATGGATTTGGAACGCACATTCTCAAAATCGTTACATGTAAAATATTGTGTACCTAAGATAAACAAGGATGAAAATGTACATAGTTGAAAAAAATACAACAATATCCATAATTTCATAAGGTCTAATAAAATATGGACTTACCTTTACATTCATATCTAAATTCATAACACTTTTCTAGGGAGTAATATTACTGAAAACATGATCACCTACCTTGAAAGAAAATTCTTTCCTCTTGTTATTTGTATAAATTTTTTTCTTCCTCAGAGTTTTCCTCATGTTTTGTGGGGTCATCTTCAGTTTCATAGACACTACTTCTACTAAATATTGTCTCATCAATATCCTTTCCCCAAAATCATCAAAAAATGCACGAGTTTGACACTACATTATACAAAATGCGTCAAAATGTTTCAACTATATATTTTAATGAAAACTGTAAATAAAATAAAATGAAAATAAATAAATATATTGACCCCAAATTCTCTGGAAATCAATTTAAAATTATTAAAGAATGTATTACAATGTATGATTTACTCGCACAATCCTTCCATTAGATTGAGGGTGATGGGTTGTACTATAAATGTGTTTTGTACCCAACTACTTCAAAAGGGTTTCAAAAGATAAAAGTAACCCTAGGATCAAATATAAAAGCAATTGAAAGGGGAATTCCATTTATCAATAAAATTTATTTGTGCTATATTCATGAAATATAATCAAACGTCAGATTATCTCAAATATGAAAGATATTTAAAAATTTAGTTAGTTGATCAAAAATAACCCAAATCAAATTTTTACCTAGATAAGTCATTGGTTGTCCCATCATAAGTAACATGCATATATTTTCACATTTCAATATGGCACTAGAAATGGTTGTATTATCTACATTAGTAGTTATCACCCTCCATTAACCTATTAACATGTGTAACGTCTCAGTTTCAGGTGCCACCCCGAAGTGTCGCAGAAGCAGTTGGTCACATGATCTCCAACGCATTTCCCCAAATGCCAAAGGCTACTATCTTACAGTGAGAGCTAAGGTATGATAGTGGAGAAACTATTCCATCATTGGAAAAGAATAGACAGTAGAATAATAATATTTAAAAAAAGTGTATGCAGTAATACCATACAAAAAAATAAATAGTTTAATAATGTATGTATACGCAAATGATGCTAAAATATAATCAATTAATCATGTCACATGTATTTAGAAAATAATCCATAAAATTCACAAAGCTATAATTAAAATACTAAAACTATGGTACAAAAAATAGTAATGTACAATAGAATCACAGGCCTCAGCAAGGTACCATTCTCTCCCGCTCTAATAATAATCATGTACCTGATGTAAAAGGGCACATTCCATTATCTACACATGAAACAATATACTCTCTTTGGGTCCAATATAAAGACCCAAACAAGGTGAGAGGCGAATCCCAAAATAATCCTCAAAAGGATATGTTCCTAGTAGTCAGTGAATATATATAGAAGATAATATGCATAAAAAGCAATAAACAAGGATGTACACAAAGAGAAAACTCTTACAGTTTTCAATTACAGTCATTTCCATTTATAAATTATTCAAAATGTTGAATAATGAATCCCATGATCTACCCTAAACAATATATCCCTTTATATAATAGAAACAAAATATATCAAAATACCATCTAAAAAACAAAGTAAAATGGAGTTTATTGTTATGATTTCTCTTGTAAGAGTCATCACATAAAAACAATCTATATTTCATTACAACCCTTTGGGAATTCCCTCCCAGTATAACCCCTTTGTTTTTACATTGCACTAATCACTTTAAAACGACCAATAGGGTTTCTCTTATAGTCAATGCCCTTGCTTCACATGGAATCAATAATTTATATAAAACCTCTGGGTAGCTTTCATGGTCAATACCACAGGGGTCAACATAGTATAAATAATCAAAAACTGACTTCAGGTAGCCCTCATGGTGAATACCCCTAGATTCAAAATCAAAACCAAGGCTCTCACTTTCTTGTGTAATTAACAAGGAAACCCCCATTGTTTTCCATGTCCAAGGATCTCATGGTCCATTAAAATATCAACGTCCCTATAAAATTCATTAATGGTTCTTGCATGAAAATCAAACAATTACATGGCTCAACATTAATCATGGAATAATATAGGCATCACATATAACCGACCAACTCTATCCCTAACCACTAGAGGAATGGAAAAATGGTATAACTCAAAATAATCCTTGTCAAAATGTCTCATAATAGTCAAATAAGGGAATACACCCAAGGGGGGGGGGGGTCCCATTAACTCATGTATACAATAATATTCATAGGAAACAACCCTTAATAGATTAGCCAACACACTTATGCTATTAAACATGGTCAAAATACAAATTATGCAATACCCCAACATGGGTATTCAGAAAAATTAATAATATATCATCCATAGAAAATAAAATGAAGGCACAAACCAGCTACCTCGACGTTGTAATATGAACACTATTGATCTTCATCCAATGAATCGACATAGATCGATGTAGATCTATGGAATGTGTAAAAATGGTCAACCTTCAATAGCTAATGAAAGGAGAAGAATCTAGATGAGCGGTTCAAGATAGAGAAATAACTCACCATTTTCATATTAACTCAACTATTTTTATATCGATTAGATAATGGATAAAGAATCGGTGGCTCGGTCTATGTCCTTTCTCCTAGCCACTCCAAGGCAAACCGATGTTAGTTGAATTGTGTTTTGGAGATGAGACACAACTCCACATTGACCCATGAATTAAAAAAAATTACATGATGTGTTTATATAACGTACACTCCACTATCCTCAACCAGAGCCCAATTTATGTAGTTATCTAGGTCACCTCCATAGCCCTGTATACAGCTGTTATATGACCAGTACAAAGCTACACATATCCACTAGGTACATACCGTGTACTCATGAGTACACAACGTGTACAAAGAAAATTTTCAGAACATCCATTTTCCAAAAATACTAGAACTCATTATCAATACCTAAAATGAATATCTTGGGTCATAGAAACATTTCCCCCATAAAGATATGTGTCCCATAATTTCTCTTCCAAGGGCCACGAAGCATAATCATCAAACAACTCTTGACATTGTAATGGTACATTTGTCTCTCTCCCTCTAATGACTCATTCTGTATTCACCCATCCATTCATATCAAAAGTATTAGAGGAAAAGACTGCCCAAGAAGAAACATTTTTATTCTATCAAAAATCCATATATGGTGCTTTTCAAAGAATGAATCCACCTCTAACTCATCCTCCTCTGGATATAAACATGATATGTTTCTAAAATGTTACATTGTATCTGAGAAACATAAAATATTTCATGCATAGTCTGATAACTCTATGGTATTTACAACCTCTATGCAACCATCTCAACTATCTCTAATCCATAAAATGTACAAATTTATCTCAGGGAAGGCTTCCCCTCTCTCATAATAAATCTGTTTCGCAAACTTAGTGTAACAAGTATGAAAACCTGATCACCAACCTCGAACACCATAGTTCATCTCCATCGATCAGCATAAGATTTCTGGCGAGACATTTTAGTAACCAACCTCTTCTAAAACAACTCCACCTTCTCAGTGGTCACCTGGACAAAAGAAATGTCCCACCAATGATTCCTCAAAATTATCAAGACAACATAGGGGTGAACGGAATGACCTACCATACAAAGCATCATAATGTTCGATCAGAATCATCTCCTAAAAATAGTTATTTTATGAAAACTCTATTATGGGAATATGTATCTCCAAAAAACCCATAAAATCTTGGACACATTCTCAAATAATGTCCTCTGAAACCTGAATCAGGCAATCAAGTTGGCCATCTGTGTGGGGGTGGTAACTTGAACATAGAAGTACAAGTGTACACAAAGCCCTTTTTAATCTGTGCTATACAAGATAAGTAAAATGGGAAACCATGATGGAAATGATAGATAGTGGAACTCTACACAAACATAAAATATATTCGATTTACATCATTCTATGAACATCAACACTAATGGTCTCCTTGGTTGGTATGAAATTTCTATCATTCGTGAGTCTTTTAATGTTAACCCAGACATCATCATTTCCTTGAGGTGAACATGGTGTACCCATCATAAAATCCATCACAAAATCTCTCCACTTCCACTCAAGAATGGGTAATTGTTTTAAAATTCCTTCTCATCATTGATGATCATCCTTCACCTACAAATATGTGGAAAATCTAATAACTAAATCAACTACATCCCTCCTGATTCCATGAATCCAATACTGAGAGTGTAGTTATCAATACACCTTGGTTCCACAATGATGAACTTCCAAAACCAATGAATGAAAATAATGAAATATCTCATCACATATATCTTCTGACACGCATATGTTCCCATAAAAACTCTTGATCTAATTATTGCCTACGGTTCACACATGATTACCATCCTCTCCTGATTCACTCTCATGTAGGACTTAGCATTTAGAATATGATAGAAACATCATTAACACTCGATCCAAAAGAGTTGAGTTATCATCTAGAGAAGAAAGAAATGTCTTCCACAGTCTTTCGTGATCCTATAAATGAATCTCAAGGAATAGTTTTATAAGATTCCTTCCACTATTGACCTTTAGAACTGTCTGAATCTGGGTCCTCCTACTCAATGAATCAGACACTACATAGCCTTTTCTAGATGTTTTAGAATCTCAAAGTCCAGAGACTGAAGGTACTCTACCCACCATCCCTGTCTAAAAATTAGATCTCACTGAGTAAATTTATACATTATAATTTTTTGGTCTTGAATACAAAAAAATGCACTCAAAAATGATAATTTCTCCAGTAGAGAAAATCATGCAAAACATCATCTATGTCAATATCATAAATTAGGTAGTTCCTATCATGTGGCCTCAACAACCATGACTCGTACGCAACAACTCCACCCCCTACATAAGAAATGCTCCCAGCCAAGTACCAGTCGCATCAGAGTAAACTGTGTAACCCTTGCCCGTATCTGAAAAAATAACTGTTGGTGCTGATATAAACCACCACATTATCTCATGAAAGGATAAATCATAGGACTCAATCAACAGGTACTTTTCACCCTTCATAGTCTATCCCATTAGTGGGGATACTACACGTGAAAAGTTATGAATAATGCACCTAGAGTAACCCAACATCCCTCGAAAACTCTGTTCCTCCAAGAATATATTCATATATTCCCAATAAACGACTCCTATCACTTTCTATGGGTCTACAAATACAACTGTCTCCATGAACACATGACCCAATAAGTTAATCCGGTCCATACAAAAGTGGCATTTTGAGATCAGGGCATATAAATTGACACACTATCATTGTACTCAGAATGATCTCAAGATGACTGGCATGGTCATTTCGAGTGTCAGAGTACACCAATATATCATACACAAAGACTACATCAAAATAATACATGTAAGGATGGAACACTCGGTTTATCAGTTACAAGAAATCAAGAGCCACATTTGTGTGACCAAACAGCGTAACCACATTCTCATATATACCATACCTACTATGAAATTCAGTATGGGGTATATCTGATGGTATAATGCACAACTGATGATAATTGGATATCATTTACATCTGTGTGAACACTTAGGATCCTATAAGCTGGTCAAATAGTTCATCAAAACTTTTGAAGTGATATATATCCTTGACCATCATCTAGATAAACATCCGATAATCCACAAAAATTATGAAGGAACCGTACAACTTATTCACATATAGGATAGGTGAACCCTATGGAGAATTATAGGGTTGGATGGACCTCTTTGCTTGTAATTCCAATAACTTATTATAGATATCCTTTAACTCAATTTTAGAAATCCTATAAGGAGAAAAGAACATTGGTTCCTCTCCTAGAACATTCTTTTTTAAAGAATCTACCTCTACCTCTAGAGGTAAACCTTAATATTTTTCAAGAAATACATCCCTAATACTATACTAAAATTGAAATATTGAAAACAAAGAACAAAAAACATTTAACTCCAACAGAATCACCATCCTTAGCTTGGTCTCATGCTCTCCATCTCCTACAGAAATCATGTACCTCATGCAGAAGGGTTTTTTCCATAATATAATCCAGAAACTATATAATCTATTTGGGACCAAAATCATGACCCAAACAGGGTGTGAGAAGAATCCTAGTAGAAAACCACCAAAATAACTATGCTTATCTATCATAGAATATAT
This sequence comes from Viscum album, assembly GCA_963277665.1. Lineage (NCBI taxonomy): Eukaryota > Viridiplantae > Streptophyta > Magnoliopsida > Santalales > Viscaceae > Viscum > Viscum album. The sequence continues at coordinate 666,040 of CAUJRU010000294.1, read as the reverse complement.
ATTTTAGGTAATATACAAAAAAATTGAAATAATCAAGGAAGTACTGAAAGAGAATAATCTTATAGTTTTCAATTATATTCATTTTAATGAAAAATTTATTCAAGATCTTGAATAGTGAATACCATGATATGGCCTAAGATATTATACAACCATGTAATAGAAACAACAGACCTTTCTAATGTACATATAGAAAACCATGTAAAACTGAGTCCATGATTGTGATTGGGCTTAGTAATCTCGTTAGAGATAAAAAAACAATAATTTATAACATTCCTACAGGAAGTAACTCATGGTCTAACCCCTCTGGATTAACATATCACTAATCTATTTCAAACAACCATAGAGGTATCACTCATGGTCAATACCCCAATGTTCACATGACATCAATAATTTATACACAACCTCGGGGTAGATCTCACATTCAATATGCCCTAGGGTCAATGTAGTATAAATAATAATACATGAAATCCATTAATCTGTCATGGTCAATACCTCTGGGGTCAAAATCAACACAAAGGCTCTCACAATCCTGTGTAAATAACATGGGATCACTAGTAGTATACCTGGTGCAAGGATCTCTCAATCCATTGGATGATTAGTATGCATACAATATTTATTAAAGGCTCTATATGCAAATAAAAATATTACATTGATCAAAATTAGTCAAAGCATAAAACACACATAACATATAACCAATAAACTCCATCCAGGAAGATTCCATAGCATGGAAAAAAGATATGCTGCTTTAGAAACCTAGGCCAAACTGCTAATAATAGTCAAAAAAGGGAACACACCAATTGGGTGTCCATAAACAAGGTTATACAATCTTATGCATTGGAAACAACACTTAATCATTCAACAAACTAATAGATTGTATTAAACAGGGTAAAATCCAAATTACTGAATAAACCAACATGGTTATTTTGAAAAATTAAGAAAATATAATCAAAAGGCAACTGAAGAATGGCTCAAACCACATACCCTAATGTTTAAATAATCACTAATGAACTTCGTCCCTCGAATCAGCATAAATCAACATAGATCTACCAAAAGGGTAAAAATTATCAATTGTTGATAACTCAAGAAATAAGAGGAATAATGATGTGAGGATAGAGAATGTGGAATAACCCAACGGTGGGAATCCAAAACCCCTATGGGTGACTTGATCAGATCACAGACAATGAATCAATATCTTAGACATGGATCATTGCTACTAATCACTCATGGATGATCCATGGTTATAAGAGGTGTCTTCTAGAGATGATACTTGACTCTGATCTGGCTCACAAATAAAAATTATAACTAAATGGTGTGTTCATTTTATGTAAATGATATGTACTTTCATCAAATAGCACCAGCTTTATGCATTCATTTAGGTCAAATACATGGCATGTACTAGGCCATTACACAGCTAGTACACGACAACTTGTGGCAACTGGGTACACTGCATGTACTCATGAGTACACAACGTGTATATTTATAATTTCTAAACAATTATTTTCCTTAAAAAACAACACAAATTCATGATACATATATGAATGTAGATCCATGTTCTTACAATAAGTAAACAAACACATTATAAAATCTATAATAAATCATTGTAATCCATTCTGCAAGTAATTCTCCCAAAGGTTTTTGAAAATCTTATTACATTGAAGATGAACTGAAGATGGATAATTATAAGCATTACACAAAAATAATTTCTTCCAATTTGAATCAAAAGGCACACATAATCTATTCACATATATCAAAACAAAATCATTATCAATATTAAAATCACGAAACATTGTAATTTTAACCAATTCTATTTATTTCTATAAATCATTTTCTTCCATATATGCTTGCTTATTTCAATCTGATAGATACATGTGCACTTATTCATGAAGAAAAACAGAGGAATTTCTTGTAAAATAAACATCGAAGAAAAATTTCATAAATTCATTAGTCAAGGTTTCTTATTCAACGGTAACATGGATAATGATTCCTGATTCTTTAGATAGAAGGAATCAACCACATTGTTTTTTTCTAGGATATTAATTGGTAGATAAGTCCAAATCCATTGTCAATTAAAGCCATATTTTATTCTTCATGTTTATTTCCCTCTTGAGAGAAAATATAAGTTAGAGTTTTATAGTCACTATATATTCCAATTTTTTGTCCATATAAATGATGCATCTAAATTTTCAATCCAACAAATGACATCTGCAAATTCAAAATTATATGTGGGATAATATAACTCATGAGGTTTTAGTTGTCTTGAAGGATTATAAATTTCATGATCATTCTGCATCAAAAGACACTCAAGTACCTTAAATTAAGAATCACTATATATAAAAAAGTAACCATTTCTAAATGGAAGGTCCCAATAATAACATTCACAAATCAATCCTTCAGTTCCTAAAATGAAACATCACGTTTTTTTCTATCAAAATAAATTTAAATAGTTTTTGTGTTAGAATATTTAATCGTCTAGACAACCATGAAATCATTTTGACCAACCATTGATAAAATTATTATAATCATAGAATTCTATGACTCTCTGTAACATGATTAGGTCTTGGCCAATCATCTACCACTTTTTTAGGAAGGATAAACAAGTGTTCCATCATTATTTAAAATGTTCTCATGAAATGAAAATAGTTCAAACTAAAAAACATATTTGATATATTTTTATTAAAAATTATTTAATATCAGAGTTAGAAATAATACCCTTTAATATTGTCACACCCGACTCTTTTACATTAATTATTTTATCATTTTTTCTTGTTATCGGGGAGTTTGGGTGAAACCCGAATTAAATATTTTAATTCTTATTTAGAAATTCACTTCTTTTTTGGACTTTAGGTCGTCTAGCGTTCCACTGTAGAAACTATGAGACATTGATTGGGTCACCGCGCGACTTCTCTTGGTTCTCCACATTCCTTCATTGTGTGGAACTAATTAAATAAAAATAATCACTTATATAGAGATAATTTAATTAGATAAATGTGGTAGTTAGCGCAAAATAAAATGGGAAGAACAATATAAATTATGAGTTCTAATAATAATAATAATATTATTATTATTATTAAGATTATTATTAAGATTATTTTTTTATTAATGTTTTAATTAAGTTATTTAGAATATTATTTACATTTTTATTATTGTTGGTTCTGAGTTTGTTTTTAGTTTTTATATAGGTTTCTTTTTATTTTATTGTTGTTTTTCTTTATTTTTTCCACATCCCTTATTTCTCCCTATTCCCGTCAGATCCCCCTTGTGCGCAAAACCCTAGCGCACCCCCTACAATTTCCACTGTTATCCCTATTGTGGCACCCCCTCCCTTTTCCCTCCTCTCCCTACCGCATTGCACCCCCTCTCCCTGGTACCCCGTCAGACCAGCCGTCACCTGGCCAAAGCCTCCCCGACTCCCACTAGGCTCGTCGCAGCCCCCTTACATTGGTACCCAGGTTGCGTCTCACCCTAGAAACTGGACGCCTTGTCCAGAAAAATTTCGGTCGGCACCCTTTTCCTCCTTCCACCGCGTCTCCCGACCGCTGTCGGCACTACCTCTTTTTTTTCTGGCGACCCTGCCTACCAGCCAGCCCCGCATCGGCCGCCCCAGACACCTTTGTGCCGCTGGACAACCACCCTGCACCCCTTCGCGTCACCAGATAGCCGCACCGCACCCCTTCGTTCCGCCGAAAAGCCGCTGGGTTTGATTCATTTTGATGCATTTATGTTGTGCTTGTTTTTAGGGTGCATTTGATTTTATTTGAGGTGCATTAGGTGTGGTGGTTTTTGACAACCAATTGTGAAAATCTTGTGACACGTTGGTAGGTGTTCCCACTATTAATTATAATTTGATTAATTAATATGCATATTTACATTATATGGAATGTTATTTACTTAATTCGCGTTGTGAAAAATTTATCTTCCTTGATGTTTGATTTCCAAATTATATTTCTGGTAGCATGATTATATTATGTGTGAGTTTTCTACTGAAAAATCATATCGAGTTGTTAGTGATTTTTAAATTGTGCAGTTAGATCATTATGTTGTATAATTAGTGTGAACGTTTTTTTACGTAGTGTCATGTGTGTATAATCATAAAAAAGGATTTTGTGTGGGTGAATGGGTGATGCCAAGTTACTTCTATAAAATATTATCATAAGCTTTTATTTTTGGCTTATTAATTTGTGATGTTTGTGCAAAAGCATCTTACCTATAGTGTATGGTTTTTTTTCATCAGACTGTTTGGGTGGTGCATGTCACACTTTATATTGTATTTGAGTGTGTGCAATGTCGGAATATGTTTTGAATTTATAGATAATTAATTTTGTGTGTGTAAAACCAAGTGACACTCTTTTTATAGTGTTATAAACTTATTAAGTGGTTTCCTAGATTATGTCAATAGTGTGAAACATTTTTGTGAAACATTTTAGCGATATATTATTTCAAATGATTTTTGGTGTGTGGAAATGGTTGTTATGGCTTGTGTAGTGCCTTATTGGGTTTGAGTGTACAATTATGACATGTGACATGAAATCTGAACTACTTGAGCAGAAATGGGAAGCCTGGGTACTAGGTGGGAGGACTAGGACTATTGTGCTAGTGATACGGAAGTGGCATCAGCCCGGTTTAACTTAGCTGGATTTGACGACTACAACAATAACTAAACCTTTGGATGATCGGAGACCACGAGGTTTTGGATGTGTTTCCCTGTCTAGTGGCTTGTGCACGAGAATGTTTATTGTTGTGTTTTTGTTCCATCAGTCACCAAGACACGAGGTTCTAGGGTCCCACGTCTCGACAGTATCTTTAGGGCCTCTCCCATGTATTATGCTCATATTTTGTTTCTGCGCTCACCATCGGCACACGGTGTGACCATTGGGTTACTAAGAAAGTGTGTGTGTGTGTGTGTGTGTGTGTATGTGTGTGTGTGTGTGTGTTAATTTATGTTGTTTTCCATTTAGATTATTTTTCCATAAAAAATTGTTTTTATTAAATTTCCTTAAGAACTTACTTATTTTTATTCCATTAAATTGCATAAGTATTTGTCATATAATAATTATTAGTGGAACCTTTTCTTGGGGGCATCATTATAGTATTTTAGCTCACACCCTACATGCAACCTTGGGTGTATGTAGTTTTTGTTTCTTTAGCATTCCAGGTTGTGTCATTGTGCATAACATTGGTCGATCGAGTTGTGTTGGTTTCCCTGTTGAAGTTGGTGGTGGTGGCTTGAGGATGTGACTCCTCATGTCACATATATGTCTGAGTTAGTTCCATTTTTTTCCCTTTTTTTCATCCCCTTATTTTGGGTAAAGTTGTAAACATAATTTTTACCCTATTTTAAGGGCGTGATTGGTTATTGACAGTAGTTTTAAATCTATTCATACTTCTGAATGTTTCATTGTTATTTATTCAGGTAAATCATTCCCATGTGTTATTTTTGATACCCGGGCAGTTGTGCCAGCCCGTGGGGATCGAGAATGACCTTCGGGCCATGTCAGGAACTGGTTCGAGCACCGGGTCCTATGGAGGCCCAGCGTGGTTTGAGAAAAAATGGAATCAGAGATATATGTTCTCTCTTGGGTCATTTTTTTGGGATAGAGTCATGGTAGACTGGAGTTAAGGTTGTCGGAACTCGATGTTCAAGCTACGATCAATGTGTCGGGCCAGCACACCTCATGGAAGGACTCGAGTTTCCAAAGTACGTTGATTTTTTTCTATATCTTCGAGCTGTGTGGTTAATTTTGTTTAGGGGAAATGAAAAAGTAGTAGGTTCAGCGGTCCTAGTGAGCTCATAGGGTATGGAATGCCATGTGGAGCCAGGGACGTTGTCCTGGAATACCCTCCGTGGAAGTGGTGTGATTGGCGTATGGCCGCCAACCATATGTTCTAGTCACCCACTGACACAAGTTTTCTCTTTTGACGTTCATCGTTTCTTTGTTTTGGAATTGTGGAAATTTGGTTTTTATGTAAAAATGATTTGGTCATGTAAAATATTTTGAAAAATGTTTTGAAATAAATCCCTTTAAAAAGAAAATGAGGTATGAGGTTGGAAAAGCATGGGTTGGATGTTTTGGTTTGGAAAAATTGAAAGGTTTTGTTTTGATCATTGGTTTTATCATGGGAAACCACATGCATGAGTGTATATTTAAAGAAAAAAGGGTTAATGGCATGGGCGGCTGAGTGCCTGGATGGATATGAGGTGGGTGTTGGTGCAGCATGAGAACATGGAATTGTGAGGCCCATGGGACACCATTGGTGTTTGTGAAACCCACTAGCTTGGTTATTTTAAAATTTTTTTGTTAAATAATAATTTGGCCTTTTAGTAAATGGTGTTTGTGTGTTGTTTCCTTGTGTTTTGGAAATGTCAGATGTGATGCGTTTTGAGCCAAGGATCCTTTTTGAAAGATTTGTGTTATGAGTTTGAACACTTATTTGTAAGTTGGTATGCATGCGTGTAGCTAGTAAATTCTTTTCAAAAGTACATTGGGGAGCCCTTTCAGTGGCCCCCACTACACGTTTGGTGTTTGTTTGTGGTAGGTCCTGATCGTTGGACCAGTTTGTTTGGCTCCATGGTTTTCTTTCTTGACTAGCATATTCCCCCCATAAAGCATTGACTTGTGATTGATGTGTAGCTACATGAAACATGTCGTTGTACGACCCTCCAGTTGATAAGAAAAATATCTTCTTGAATTCCAGAATTTAACCAACCTCTCCTTTTACAACTAAGAGGATCCTCTCACAGTGAGATAAAAGATGTGATGGGATTTGAAGAGAGTTTTGGTCTTTTGAGTATCTGACTCGTCAACTATCAAGTTTGACACTGTCATGTTTGAAGGTTCCCCCTGGAAATGGAGAAAGGAAATCCAGGGGGAAGGGTGAAGGTGGATCAGAATTATCCCTGTCGATCAGTGTCTGGAAGGACTTTGTAGTACATTCATCAGCTGGAAGGGTCATGTTTGGTGACGTCTTGTAGTGTGAGTGCTCTTTGTTATCCAAGGATGAAGTTTCACCTCCATAATTTTAATGTTTTGTTTGGAAACGGTGAAGGAGATTCCAGTGGGGAAATGTCGAAGTAGCCTAGAGTGGTCAGTGCAGGCCACTATTCTAAAGGACTTTTTGTCCTTCGTTGGTTTCATTTAAGAAATGGTCTATATTAGGCCAATAGTATGGCAGACACATTCACATGGGTATGCTACGGTCAATTTGCAGGAACCATGTGTTATTTAAGACTCTTTTTAAAGTCCCTCTCCATATAATGTTTTTCTCAACAACAATGGTCATATTCTCGTAATGATTTGTGGTGTCTTTTTCTCATTAAGTGTGACAAAGGTGATGTGCATGCACCATTTCATCTCTGGTGTTAGTGAATGTTATGTGTATGATTAGTTGGATGTCGTAATGTGTTGTGTTTGCTGGTGTTGTCTCGGTTGCAGTGCGGTTGTGTGTGACACCAAAAGAAGAAGCTCTGTTCGAGAGTCTTCCATGCCTGACTGCGAGGCAGAAGATGCTCAAACCTCAGGGCTCCAGCCATAGGCCTCGGAGTAAAGTTGTCATTTTATCAAGAACCCCGAGAGTGTATGGGACTTCGACTTTATTTCTGTCATCGGTGTTGAAAGTGAATGTAGCTTTTTTTTTCTATGGTTATTATTCATCGAACGAACCGTCTGGTTTCGTAAGGTTTCAGTGACTATGTGGAGGCTTGTCCTCCTCGATGCCTTGATGTCTTGGGGGTAGCATCCCATCAGATGTAATCACTTTCAGTAGTCCTTGACAGTCTTCTTGGGAAAATCATTCACAAAATTGTTTAATGATCATCCCCAGATGTGGATGTGTTGGTCGGGTCTTAGGTCGTGGTTTTGACACCCGAGTGGTCAGGCCCCACCCTCCCCACCCCTTGTGGTGTGGTGTTTGGTCACCGTCAAGAATTTTTCAAAATTCGGTATCCTCTGTTTGTTCTAATTATGGTGAGACCCACGATGGGTCTCACACAAATGTCTCTGGAATAAATTGGGGTTGGCCGTTCCTAAATGGTGGGGAGTCCATCCGGACCTCTCCATGATGGATTTCTAGTCTCACATTGTGAGTTGGTAGGTTATTAATGTTTGGGATACCCACGTTAGGTCTCACACGAATGTATCTAGAATGAATCATTTCTTTCCTTTTCTTTTATCGCGGGGAGTCCGCTCCAACCTCTCCGTGTCGGTTTTCCAGTCTCATTTCGATCGTCAGTGACATCCTAATAGTAGGGAGCCACTCGTGCCTCCCCATGATGGTCTTTTGCTTCTGTTTTTAAATATGGCATGGTAATAAGTAATAAGATTGGTCTGTGGATGTGGATTGACCTTATTTGTTCATTCTAGCCAAATGGTTTTGTTTTAGTTTAATAGTGCATGAGGTGTTTCGGCTTGTGAAGTTGGTTCCCGTGGGTGCGAGAGTTCCCATCCTAGATTAGTCAACTCGAGGCATTCTAGCTCTTCAAGGCTAGTGAAACATATCAGAAAGTCGTTATATAAGTTTCTCGAAGTTGTCTATGAGTCACTTTCTTTGAGCACGATACTTTTTCCTCTCTTTTCTTGGTGTTTAAGGGGGTTCCCTTTGAACATTAAAGGATTTTGGTATTCTGCTTTGGGGTTCGGCTCTCGTTTTTGCTTTCCGGGGACTGAAAGCTTTATGGTGGGGAGAATCGTCACACCTGACTCTTTTACATTAATTATATTATCAATTTTTTGGTATCGTGGAGTTTGGGTGAAACCCGACTTAAATTTTTGAATTCTTATTTATAACGCAATTTTTTGTCATTTAAATCATCCAGCGTGCCTCTATCGAAACCGCGCATCATTTCTTGGGTCACTGCACAGCCTCCATGGTTCTCCACACGCCTTCGTGGAATGTGACTAATTAAATAAAAATAATAATTGATAATGAAATAATTTTATCATATAAATTAGGTAGTTAGCGCAATATAAAATGGGAAGAACAAAATGAATCAATAGTTCTTATAATAATAATAATAAAATGAAAAAGAATATTAAGATTATTATTATTATTATTATTAATATTTTTATTAATGTTTTAATTAAGTTATATAGAATATTATTTAATTTGTTATGATTATTTGTTTTGAGTGTGTTTTTATTTTTTTTAGTTTTAGTTTTATTTTATTCCTTTTTTCATTATTTTCCCCCTCCCTTGTTTCTCCCTATTACTGTCGGATCTCCCTTGTGCTCATAACCCTAGCGCACCCCCCTAAAATTTTTCCTCTTCTCCCCTTCGCGACACCCCCTCTCTTTTCCCTTGTCTCCCTACTTCATCGCACCCCTCTCCATGTCCAGAAAAACTTTAACCGTCACCCTCTTCCTCCCTCTGCCACGTCTCCCGACCCCTTCCGGCGCTGCCTTTTTTTTGTGGGACCCGCCAACCAGCCATCCCCGCACCGGCCACCCCACACACCTTCGCACCACCGGATAGCCTCCCCGCACCCCTTTACACTGGAAAACAGTCTCCCCACACCCCCTGTAGCCCTCCGGATTTCCCAGACGACGTCACACACCTCCTTCCCCCATCAGACAGCCTTCTGGAACCCCCTATTTCATCTTCCCAGCCATTCGAACCCATTGTCGTAGGTGCGAAACTCATCGGTTGATTTTCTTCTGCTTTCGTGTTATTTCGAATAGGTTTTAGTTTGTGTTTGATTCATTTTGTTGCATTTAGGCTGTTCTTGATTTTATGGTGCATTATATTTAGTTTGAGGTGCATTAGGTGTTGTGGTTTTTTTTGGACCAATTGTGTGAAGCTTGCGACATGTTGGTATGCTGTTCCACTCTTAATTTTAATCTGATTAATTAATTTGAAATATTACATTAATTAGAATGTTATTTAATTTATTTTTATTCTGTGAAATTGATCTTCCTTGATGTTTGATTTACAATTATATTTTCTGGTAGCATGTATAAATTATGTGTGAGATTTTTGTTATAAACTCATATAAAGTTGTTAGTGATTTTTAAATTACACAGTTAGCTCATTAGGTTGTGCCATTAGTGTGAACTGTTTTTTTACATTGTGTTGTGTGCGTCTTATCATAAAAGATGATTTTTTGTGGGTGAATGGGTGATTCAAAAACACTTCTTTAAAATTTTATCATACGCTTTTATTTTTTGATTATTAAGTAGTGTACTTTGTGAAAAAGCATCTTACCTGTGGTGTATGGTTTTTTTTCCTCAGACATTTTGGGTGGTACAGGTCATTCATTATATTGTATTTGAGTGCGTGCAATTTCGGACTGTGTTTTGGATTTATAAATAATTACATTTGTATGTGTAAAGCCATGTGAGACTCTTTTTATATTATTTTATAATCTTTTTAAGTGGTTTCTTAGATTATGTCAATAGTGTGAAACATGTTTGGAAAATGGTTTTGCAGTGTATTATTTCAAATGGTTTTTGGTGTGTGCAAATGGTTGATTTGGCATGTGTAGTGTCTTATTGGGTTTGAGTGTATGATTATGACATGTGACAAGAACATTGAACTACTTGAGAAAAAATGGGATGCCCGGGTACCAGGTGGGAGGAATAGGACTGGTGTGCTAGTGATACGGAAGGGGCATCAGCCCGGTTTCACTTAGCTGGATTTGACGACTACAACACTAACTAAACTTTTGGATGATCGGATACCACTAGGTTATGGATGTGATGCCATGTCTAGTGGCTCATGCATGAGAACATATATTGTTGTGTTTCTGTATCATCATTCACTGAGGCACGAGGTTCTAGGGTCCCACTTATCGATAATATCTTTAGGGAATCTCCCATGTATTGTTCTCCTCTTTTTCTATGTGCTCACCATCGGCACACAGTGTGCTGTAGGGGTTACTAAGAAAGTGTGTGTGTGTGTGTGTGTGTGTCAGTGTGTGTGTGTTAATTGAAGTTGTTTTCTATTTATAGTAGTTTTCCATTAAAAACTGTTTTCATTAAAGTTCATTAAGCACTTTCTTGTTTTTATTCTATTAAAATTCATATGTATTTGTCATTTAATAATTATTAGTCAAACCTTTTCTCGGTGGAATCCTATTGGGATTTTAGCTCACACCCTACATTCACCCTTGGGTGTATGTAGTTTCTGTTTCTTCTACATTCCAAGTTGTGGCATCATGCACAGAATTGGTGGATCGAGTTGTTTTGGTTTCACCATGCATGTTGGTGGTGGTGGCTTGAGGACGCGACTCCTCATGTTGCACAGAGGTCTGAGTTAGTGCCTTTTTTTCCCTTTATTTTCTTCCCAATATTTTAGTTCGAGTTGTAAACTTAATTTTTGAACATAGTTTAAGGCTGTGAATGGTTATTGACATTAGTTTTAAATTTATTCATCCTTCTGATTGTTTCATGGTTATTTATTCAGATAAATCTTTCCCGTGTTTTATTTTTGATACCCGGGTACTTGTGCCAGCCCGTGGGGATCGTGAACACTATTCGGGACATTTTGTGGACCGGGTCGTGCACCAGGTTGGAATGCAACCCAACCTAGTTCGTGAAAAATAGTGTTCATGATCCTTTTAACTTTTTTAAAAGACCAAAATATCATCAATAAAAAAACAAAAAATGTATCCAATTATTCATTAACTATTTTATTCATAAGATCCATGAATACATAAAGAAAATATTTCAAACAGATGGGAATAAAAAAACTCATACTTCCAATATCAATAATAATATATTTTTTTGTGATGTTATCCACTTTCACCTTTAGCTGATGGTACATGGATCTGAAGTTAAACATGAAAAAATACAGAGCTCCTTAGAGTTGAACAAAAAAATGCATCGATATTAGGAAATGTGTACTTATTCATAATAGTATTTTTATTCAAAGCTATATTATTAAAAAATTCCTCATGTAACCATTTTTATTTTTAACAAACAAAAATAGAGCTCCCTAAGGAGTTATTCTAGAAATAATGAAGAAATTACAAAGAAATTCATGGAACTCATATTTCAATTCAATGTGTTCCCCTTGAGCCATTCGATAAGGGGATATTGATTCTGTTTTAGCATTAGGAACCATGTCAATTGTATGTTAAACATTCCGATTAGGTATAACACATGTCTACACATTCATAAAAACATCTTGGTATTATTTTACCATTGGCATGTCATTAATATGAACTGTTCCCATGTTTTCAATGACATGAAAAAGTTAAAAGCATTTCCATATTTTAAAAAGTTCACAACATCCTGATATTTTATCTATTGTATGAATTCATTATTGTATAAAACTATAAAAAGATTAAAAAATAAACATATTTATCACTAAAATAAATATTTTCATGCAAAACAGAAGGCCAATCCTTACCTAGAAAGACATCAGACTACACAACTATTTAAAACCATGGGTTTTAGGTAATTTATTTCAATATAAAATAATATAAATCTTACTATAATTATTATTTTTTTAATATATCCACCATGAGTTTTAATAATATGTTCAGGTCTCATTTCTTTTGGTGGAATTTCAAATTTTATAAAAACTTTATCATAAATAAAGGAATTTGTAGACACTTTATCAAACACGGTAGTATGAAAATTTTATATAAACAAAAATGATCATGGTACTAATAATTACATGGATGAATATCAGCGGATTTAGTCAGAATGGATCTCACATCACCTTTCTACATACAATTTGGTTGTTTTCTATCATTTGTATCATTCATTCGTTAGGTCTTTTTATAATGACACATCTCACCACATTTTAATCTCATTACTGTTTACTTATTATAATTAATATTATGTTCATTTCCATGAAACTTACAACATAAAAAATTCACATTAGTTTCATTAAGGTATTCCATAGGTTTCATCTACCAAAATTTTCAAAAATGGAATCGTTACATTCATACAATCAGATATTTTTGAATGATTATTACACATAAAGTTCCAACTTGACATCTTCTTATAAATTTTTTCAAAATACACATGATCACATTAAAAATCCATTTATACCTTCTTAGCACATTAGAATAGATTATCATAACATTTAAATTAAATGGATTCTAATTATCTACGATATCCTGGATATAATTTTATAATAGAAATTGTATTTCTTTCATGATCTCGAATATTATTTAAATCGTACCATGGAAATATGGTGAAATTTTATTATTTATATTCCATTTAATCATGCTCTTTTTTTATTAATTAAAGGATTTTTTATTCCACTATAATTTGGAGAACCTTGGGAAAATAATCGTCATCAAAAATATTATTCAAATATTCCCATTCAATGACATTAACCTCATTACTCTCCCTAATATCTTTGACCACTTACCAACACTGGTCAAATTCACCTGAAAAAGATAAATGGAATTTCTAACCTTGTATTATCTAAAAATCCCATAAAATAAAATATCTTTTCATGATATTTTATCCATCATTTATACATGGCTAGGATATATGATAAACTAGATAGAGGGTGTTGTCACATAAAATTTTATACTATCTTCATGTCCTTTTTTGTAGTTCTACTTGTTCACATGATTTTAAGGCATGATCATTTATTTCATGTGTCATCTAAGCAATAATTACAACAAACATCTTGGTTTTAGTCCCTTACATTCCAGGACAAGGATTCATAAAGATATCAGTATCTCCATTCCTTCTAACTTCATTTTTAATACTTCTTCTGTGGAAAACCATTATGAATAGACATATATATTATAAATCAACCTGATAATAATAAAATTCTATATCATTCCAATATATATTAAATATCATTAATGGTATTCTGTTAAAATCATAATAATGCCAAATTTTATCTAAACTGTTCTCTGATACAAACTATAAGAACCCGACCATAAATATTAAACAATGTAGTAAATTCCATTAGAATTCAACTATCAGCTTCCCAATGTTCTATTTAAATTATATTTTTATAAATTTATTACATAATTAATTCATATCCACAAAAATACAATGTAGTTAAAGAATAAAACAAAATCTATTTTTCATAATACTCATGTTTTTAAAAATCATGAATCATTTTCACAAAATGTTTTAAGAATATTCATCATGGTTTCTCAGTTTCTATTTCCCTTCATTAAAATCATTATGTTCTTTTTAAAACATTGGAACATAAAAAATATTAATGGATATAACAATAAGAAGGTTAACAATTATTCTAGTAGTTCTTCTAAACATATTAAATCATTAACAAGAGGACATAATTCTCACCTAAAATTTATCATGTACTTATTTTGTAAATACATGTATTTTTATAAAACAAAGAAAACATAATGAAATGCATATATGTAATATGGGGAGTTAATATCTTAATATTTTATCCCACATGGATACTTTATGATTTTTAATCCTCATGGATACCATATAATGTAACCCTCACTACTACATTATGGTGTAACTATAATAGATACCCTTTGAGTAACCATACAAATGTCCTCCAACATAAATATACCCAATACATTAGATGGATATATAGTTCCCACCTTTATTAATAAAAAAGTATTAAGAAGTACAAAATAGTGATAATACATGAAAACTTTCATAATATCATTCCTTTTTAAAATTATTGATAATATAAATTTAAAATATGATTTTAAAGATGAGTTTCTTACAAATATCATTTCATTGAGTTAAGAATAAATAAAATAACAGGAATATGTATACTCAATATAAATAAATTTAATGGAATGTAATATATTAAAAATTAAAATCACAAAAAATCATACTATTAATAAATAAATGAAGTATAAGGTTAACCTAAATAATGTAAATTTAGTTATGACATCAGTTACCTTATGTTTTTTTACATTAAATATATATAAACCTCTTCAATAATGGTTAAATAGTGTGTTAGTAATATTTATAAAAACATATTATTTTGTATAACACAATAAATAGTTATTTTTGAACGTCATTCCCCCAATTTATTAATAATATATTGTTATTTTCATTATTTCAAGTGCATTCTTCCATTTCCTTCCATGTTTGATTCATAATGGATTTCTTATCTAATAAATGAAAAACTCCATAAGTTGAATGGATTGGTTTTAATATTGTTCCAAGATATTATTTAATACTTTATTTCAATTTCTCTTCATGTATTCATATGAATTAATAGTTAAAATGTAATGATATTTGTATTGGTAAATTTGGCATTTCTTCGATAATAAAAAATAGTATCGTTATAAAATATTATATTCTTATCATATTTTAGTTAAAAAACATAAAATATGTTATGAAATAGAAATTCAATTATGATTCAAGCATTAAAATTTTTATATGACCAGATGAGAATGTGGTAATGGAAATCAAAAACTCGATATTCATGTTGTCTATAATTCATCATATCACGGATGAAGTTTTTTAGAATAAAAGTGAGAGGGGAAAAAGTATGATGATGAATTCTTCCATGAAAATGAAAAATTAAAATTTTATATAATATATTTTAATTTTATTGTATCTTATAAGTAGGTCAGTGAAAATAATATTAGAAAATAAAATGAAATGAAATGAAAAATTATAGAAAAAAGTGTATTTTTTCTTCATTATTTTCCCCATTGAGAACCACCTTAATTCCCTTGGTTTTGGAATATTTTTGAGGATTTTAGATCATGGTATTGGAGGTGATTATTTAATATAGTTTTTATATGAATTTGGAAAGAGATAAATTCTTAAGATGTGTGAGGAGAAAAAGGGGTGATGGGTGGTATTTATCAAGAAGGAGATGAGGGTTTTTTATTATTTTATTTTCAGTTTCATAATTTATCAAAAATATATGAATAGATTTAGTATCATAATAAATTATATAAATATAATCATGGGATGTTTGAGATTATGGTTCTTAAAAAAAGTAATGATTTTATGAATATTTTATTTAACTAAAATGTATATATTCCATAAAATGACATATATCACTATTCACATAAAATTCACGTATTTCACAAAAATCCAAAAAATTACCTGAAACCATTTTACATCATGTATCATTAATAAATTTAATAAATATACTGAAAATAATTTTCTAAATTTTAGATATTAAATTTCAAAAAAAAAAAAATTTATTTGAAGAATATCAATTTGAAAACATCAACTGATTTTAAATCACTTTGAAAATTATATTTATTTATGATAAAATTTTACTGACATAACCAGACGACCAAAATAAATATGTTACAATATATTTTATGTAACGCCCCGACCCCAGCTACCCAGAGTCGGTGCATTACTTCGTAACATTGGCATGATCACAAAAGATCATGTCTCGAAAAACCGATTAGTTTAGTAGCCTTGGAAACACTAGATACATTCTTAAACGTTACATTACATCATAAAGTGAAAAACTACAATAACAAAGTCTCCATAGTCCAAACTCATATCCTCTTCTCAAAATCCCTGCAGGTCATTCATAAAATACTTCTTCACATTCTGGAAAATATTAAAACATTGAAAGGGGTGAGCTCAGATGCTCAATAAGGATAACAATATTGCGGAAGCTTTCATAAATAAACATAAAAATTTAAGGCAATGTATAACTAAAACAAAAGCCTTTTAAACATGAACATCAACATAATATGGAAAAAGTAAAATGAGATAATGCCATTCACTTCTTCACATGGAAATTCTACTGGTCGAATAATCACATGCAATATCAATAACCACTTTCATAATGAGGGAATGTATAATGCCAGACATTCTGAAACACTTTTTTCAAGGCCTCGGCCAAGACGTCTAAAATGATTAAGGCGTCGGCCAAAACCATAAATCAAATTGGGAAAGGGCCTCAGCCAATTCCACGTCTAGTTGTCTCATGAGACCTACTGATGCATCGAGGAGCTATAGCGGGCTCCACCCGTCACTTATTAAGTCCAATACATTCCTCATATGAATAGGTTTAAACATATCATAAACCATAACATAATCGTATCACAAAAAACATTCATAAAGGAAACATAACATTTCCACATTTCAATCACAAGATATCAACACAACAAATTGATATAATAAAAAGGCTTTCAAAACCATTTTCAATACCAAAATAAAAGAAAGTTAAAACTTTGTATTTATTTTTCATTAAAAAAAATGATGGCTTGTAGAGGAAGCCGAAACTCAAATAATGGTCACGTCGGCGGAAAGTCGTTGTCTCCGCATATGTACGGAAAGAAAAACATTCCCTTTTTTCGTTTAGCAAAACGCTTCGTATAAAAAATATTCCCTTTGAATAAATGTAAAAGTCAAAGGGGTTTATACACCGTATAAAAGAAAGTTGTGTATAAAACCAAATATGCCTCAATGAAAGGGGATTGAGACGAAGTCCTTAAAAAGATAATTTTTTATAAAGTAGGTCTATTATGTGTATTAACTATAAGTACACATAAATAATGTAAAAATACAAGATAGGACATAATAATATCATGACATAATTTGAAAGTAAGAGATTAACCCAAAGAATAGAAATTGGGTTAAGAAGTTCCCTTACCTCATGTCTGTCTTGACTCAACCGTTCTTTAACCTCCTGAATGATAAACTATAGTTAATATATACCTTATTAAGAACCATTTTCAATTTCATTATCCTTATTATATCACTTATTACAATGATATGAACATTATGTAATTATTCAAGTTTATAACGGTCGTTTTGTCGATCTTTGGTACTTGAGTCAACAATAAACTTCTTATAATTACAAGTTGTTTATGTGGTAGAATATCCATTATCTAAAGAATTATATTCATGATTTATATGTCATATATATCTTATATATCCAGTATATACATTCATTTAGAATATTACGTAACATTTAGAGGTAAGAAATGAAATGCACCGTTCATGGAGACGGTAAGCCGTACGTACGCATGACCGCTACTTTCATTTCAATTTCATATTTAATGGAACGAAATCACAATGATATAAATTTATAATATAATTCCAGTATAAAGTAGTGTATAATACCATTTAATCCATCCTTTATACATCCCACATATGGCATTAACGTTTCAAATCACTTTGAGGGGGCGGTAGTCCGCACTTCCTAAAATGAAATTATCACGTTTTACCCATAATGGAAATCATAAATTATTCTATAAATGAGAAATAAAGAAGCATAAGTAAAACATAAACATATTATATATCATATATAAAAATATTGACATCTTAATGGACACCTTTGAAGGTGTTATATGAGTGTTGAACAATCATCGTTTCGTGAGGCAGAAATTCGCCATCCACAGAAACAGTATGTTCTTTAACCATTAGATGTAGGTGTGTGTAAGTGTAGCTAGAATACTTCTTATAACAACATCCTAGTATATCGAGGATACTGGTGTTGTTACAAAAGAAATTAATAAAAAGATTTTAGGGGGTTGGAGAAGAAAAATAAAACAAAACAACATTAGAAAAGACATTACCTCAAAATCGGGTAACTCTTTTTGATTTGAGCCAAAGGCTTTCTTGGTAAGAGTTCTGCCCAAAGTAAGGCTTCTAGGAGTAATAGGGGGAAGTTGGGAGAGTATTTGGGCATAGTTTGGCCGAGAGAAATGGCTTGAAAGTGTAAATGAGGTGGGAGAGGTGGGGGCCTTTTATAAGTGGAGAGGAGGGGCACTTTTGGAATGATTGAAATGTTACATTATTTCACAATGCTTTTCGGATTATAAAGGTCCCACACTTATATAATTCTAGGATAAGGTGATAAGGTTTCGAAATTTACTCATCCAATAGGCTTTTGAAAAGTGTAAGCCTTGTATTTTGCATTATATTCCCATTTTATTTAAATCGTTAAATAATGAGGTCATCGCTGCATCATCATGATTTCATAAATAATTTAATTTATATAATCTCTAAAAATTATAAAAAAAATATTATGATGTAGGAAATCTTTTTAGCTTTCTAATGAATATTTATAATCAAAATTTGGACTTGTGTAACCCCACTTAAAAACTGTTTTAGTAAAACAAATCATGTGTGATTCAATTTAATTGTAACATTAAATAAATATATATTAATGTCATTTTCCAACTAAAGTGGCTCCATGGGGTCCCCATGTTGACACATGGGTTTTCATGGTCGGACATGACTCATCCAATAGGAGTAGGACAAGTTTCAAGCCCATCTCATATTATTAAAACATTATTTTTACCTTAAACTACACTAATTACCTCTAATCGCGATTAAGAACATAAAAGTTACTATTCACCAAAAATTATTTTAATCTCATTGAACCACATTTTACTTCTTAATGACAACCATGTATGTCGGATTTTTGAAAATCAAATCACAGAAGTTGTAATATTTCATTTTAACGAAAAATCAGTTTTTAACAACCACTTAGTGGTTTCACTATTCATCAAAAATTGAAGTTTTTCAGAATAAGGCCAAAATTTCACCCTAAGCTATAATTGATATTCTGAATTCAAAAATGATGTCTATTTTAAAAACTTCCAAACATATAAGTTTCATTAATTAATTTTATAATTAATTCCCGCTGTCACAACAAATAGCGTGTTTTTAAGAAACAATTTATATCAAAAGATTGGCAATTGTTTATGTCCAATTTCAATGTTAAATTAATTCTAATGACCACCATTGGATAAAATGGTAAAAATATATTCTAATTATACTTTAAAACCACTAAATATTATAATTTATCACTATAAATTATTTTGATCAAAAAAGATGTTTTTAAGTATTTTTCACTATTCATACAAAATTAGAAGTTCTCAGAAAAATACCAAAAATTCAACATAGGCTAATTTCGATATTCCAAATCCAAAAATGAAGTCCATTTTGAAATATAAAGTTTATATAATTTTAAAAAGTGGTTATCACTATTCATAACGACTACTTAAATTCGTTGTGATGTGTGTTAGAGCTCGAGGTTGCGTACAACGCACGCTATTGCATTATTCGAAGTGAAACGTACCGTGGAAGCTTGGGGTGTAACATTTTATGAAAATAAATTTTCTTTAAAATCATTGTTTTAATTATTTAATTATAAAAAAATATTTATTACTAACAAAAATATCAACACAGAATTTATGATTTTGATAAAATTATTTACTAGATCAATTACATAAAAATATCATATTTTCACTTATAGGGAGGTAAAATTTTATTTATACATTATTTGGTTAGGATACTATACTATTCAAAAGATTACTATTACTAATGTTCATTACTATTCATAAGGTCTTATCATTATTCCATCAGTATAAATTCATTAATTTCTATAACTACCACTTATTTCATTATACATTTATAAAGAATTTCAATGTTTAATTCCAGAATGAAAATAAATAATTTAATATGTACCTCGGTTATTATATTGAATGATTTGAAAAAAAAGAACATATGAAAATAAATCCAAGGATAAATAGTTACTGTAGTCAACAATGACATAGAATTCAAATGATATGTTCCAGTTACATTGCTGTCATAGGAATCCACTCTATACTATGTACAAGAGATCTTCATGGTTTAACAAAACCTTAAATATCACAATTTTTCATTTGTTCAACTCCGACATCACCCAAAACCTGATTATGTTTGTAATGAAAAAAAAAGAATCAATATGATTTTAATTCAATATGATTACTATGATTTAAAATAATGAATATGCCAATTATTAAAATAAATTTTTTATTTATTTCAATATTTGTTTAGTTTTGACATATTTTATTTTAATGATATTTATTTTCCATGTTTCCTGAAAATTTTATACCTAAATTAATAAATTATCTTAACGAACCAAATAATTTACTTTAATAATACATGTTAATTGAGTAACATAATATAATTTTTCTTAAATATAGTATTAGGAAATATAACTCATTAATCATTTAATATAGTTGATTAAATGAATAATTAATTATAGATTAATCGAAAGAGATTATGAAGACCAATGGATCCCTTGGTCAAAAATATGATACAAAAATTAGTAAAACATCAATTCATTGATTCATAGTTATGAAAAACCATGGAAACTGAAAAATGTGGGACATCATATGAATATGGATTTCCAAAAAAGAGTCATATATCATATAGAATGACATTATATCAAAATATTTCGTTAACACCATGTCTAATGGTTCCAAACTAAATCATACCATGTTATAAATTCAATATATAATATTTTGTATAAGTGTTTTTTGTAAATTTCATAATTTGAATATACTTATTGGATAAGAGACACCCTTCAAGTGATATCAAATTAATGAAACAATTTTAAAGGAAAATAACAAAGATTTATGACATCAATTACAAAATTCTATCATTTTTTTATTTTATACAATTTATTTATAATATTATTGGGTTTATTATGAATATATATTGAGTATATGTTAAGACAATTAATATAAAGGTGGAATAAGTAAGGAAATTAATTAGTTATATCGTAATATTTATTTGGCCATTAAGAAATACAAGACCATATAAAAAATGGCTAAGATGTACATCCTCCTTGAGGGAAATGAGTGATTACTGTTATACAGTTGGTGAATAGAATTATCATAATTAATAGGATGATATTAGTTGATGGAAATGGAATTCATTAGTGGTGATATGTGTTGGTGGTATTAGGTTTTCATGAGATAATTAATGTAAGGATAGAGATGACAATGTTAAGGTACAATTTATATGATTGGGTTAGGATATATTATTAGAAATTTAAAAAATTCAATGATAATGAAACATTTTCATCTATTTCAAAAAAAACATTGGTAAAATGTTATTTTATCTACACAAATATTTTAGTGCTCACATTGATAAGTTTTATAATAAATATTTTACATTCGATAACGATGTATCATTAACGGTGACAAATATTTAACACCGTAATACATTAAAATATTTTACTTTTAGAAATAAATATTTATTATGTAGTATGAAATTAACACCCCATAGAGTCAGTTTTAGTTACTTGCATGGAACTTCGTTCATTAGCATATTATAGTACATGAAACACAATTTTTTACCAAACAACAATATATTAACATATTATTAGTATTTTATGTAATAATATATGATATAACAAATAAATCATAGTTTGTTAACGTTGTTTTATAACTTGTTAAAATATATTTTTGAATTCATTAGATACCAATTAGTAATAAATGTAAATAAGAAAAGATTGAATATAAATGAATTAAACATAGTAATTTATCTTGAAATTTTTATTATGATTATAAATTCAATTAATTAATATTATTGGATGATACTAATATAATTTATATATTAAAACTAAATATAACATCTTGATATTAATTAATTATATTTTATGGTCATAAATAAGATCAGTTCGAATTTTACAATTTCAAATATGTAATTTTTGAAGGTTGTTTTTCAACATTTTATGGGAACAATAGTTTTGAAACAATAATTTTACTAATTAATTAACATTATTTTAAAAAAATCTTAATTTTGTAAATAAAAATGAAAAAATTGTATTAGGTTGATTTTTTATTTTTTTTCATATTTTTTGATGAATATAAATAAATATAAAATTTTAATTTTAATCAAATTATTCATCTATATAATTTATAAATATAACATATAATTTAAATTGAATTTAAATTATAATTATATCACCTATTTATCTAATTATAATATATAGGTCATTGGAATCATTTTTTATATTTAAATTATATATTTAATGATATTAACCTTTGTAAAATGCTCACATTGAAGTTGAATTTATTATTCCATTTTGAGAATTAAATTTAAATTTATATTTTCTACTTCTATTAATAGAATTTTGGAATATGTATGCCAAATTTTGATTCATAAATAATTTATAATTTATAATTAATAAATCATAAAATTGTAACAATGAAATTAGTGAAAATCATTAAAAATAATGAGAAAAATTAAGAGAAAAATTAGTTTACCATGAGACTAAACATTATTCGTAATCAAAAAAAGAACATACTTACTTATAGAAACAAACTTTTCTGGAGTTGATTAGACCATAACCCTTCATTTCTCTACTTTGGTGAAATATTTAATCCTTAAAATAGTAAAAAATTTGGGTACACCTAACTTATTTTAAAAAATTCCATGGGTTTCCACTCTCAGACTTACAAAAGGCCACCCCCAATCTCATCTCTCCCCACCATCAAATAAGAATTTTTATGATAATTACGGTTCAAAATAACTACTTTTATTCCCTTTACTCATCCTACACAACTTATCAAGGGCATAAAACCAAATTAAGAAGGAATTTTTATAACTAGGGGATGATACTCGTATAAGATGTAATGTTTTTCTGAATGAATTTTTATTTTATTTCATTCTCCACCTATTTAAGTAATTTTTATATAATCATTATATTGGATACTTTTTTATTTAATGTAATGATTTATTTTTATGTCATTTTTTTGAAGTAAAACATTAGATACTTCCATAAAATGGGTTGTTAAATCATCATTCGTGTTTATAGAAGACTACCACCTTGCGAAACGATGTTGTTCGTTTCTCTGTATAAACATTTCATGGTTAATAATAATTATGTATACTCTTATTTTATATGATATTTATTATATTTTTTTATCTTTTATTCTTATTTAACTATTATATAACATATTCCTTTATACTAAAAAATTTGTGGGGAGACACAAATGTTGTTATATGTACGTGACATTACTTCCTCGTGATGGGATGTGATTCATTAACCTGTTAAATGAAATATATTAATTTTTATTTTATAATAAATTTTTGATATATTTTACATAAATACTATTTTCAATGCTACTAGATTTATCATCTACATTTCATTCATTATACATGATGGAAATCGATGCAACATTGGAACGTACATACAACCTATCATCCCCATGAATGCTGCATTCCCTTTAATATCACATAATTTTATAAATTTGTATCAATGAATATATTATATATATAATTTATATTTACAGTATTATTTAATTTCATATTATTTTAATGTCATGATACATGTTAGTGGAAAAAATAAAAATTCCAAAGATACTTGAAAAACCAGCCAATTAAAAACAAGATTAGTTATAATAATTTAAGATTATTGGTATTCAAGTGATAATATTTTATAAAATATTATTATTTGAAATTATAAAAATATTTATTAATATATTTTATGTTTATATTTTTCATAAAACAAATATACATGATTTAAAATTGCATACAAAAATAAAAAACAATTAGGTAATGAACTTCATCATCATATATAATCCCTTGAGGTATATTTTTTATTATTCAAAAATTAAATATTATGTGAGGTATATACGTTCATATTAGTCAAAAAATTCTTGATTAATACATCTTGTTATATTATATTTTAATTTTAATTATTTCATTCATGGTCATTTTGGCGTGAAAATTACCATGTGGAAAACGAAATTATTCAATCGTATTTTTTTTTATGATTGTCAACATTATTTTAAAAAATCATATTACTGTAATTTTTTCTTGGAAAAATATATTTATATTAATTAAAAAAATTCTTGTGTAATTTATATGATTATAACCCAGACAATATTCCATTTTTACGTAGAAGTGAAATATGTATGATAAAGAAAATTGGAGGAATATGAATAAACCAATATCCTCTACTCAATAAAAATATTTGACAATGAATATATTTATTAATTAAATCTATTGATAAATATATTATAAATGATTTTTATTGGTATTAAAAATGTTGTGGACCATTTAATGTAATCCCCTTAATGAATATGCAGTCAAATGAGATGAATATATTCTCTATATCAGACGGTTTTCCACATAAAATGTCTTAAACCATTTTGTGAATGGTCTTGATGGAAAATGTTCAACAAGTGTATACATAATTGAACCATATGTTTAATTATTTCTATTATTTGTATTACATCTGTTATATTTATAAATGAGATTTTTAAAAAAAATTATTTATATAATTATTTTATTTTCTGTTAATTTATTAAATGTAATTTTTTTATTTTACCTTTCCATATATATTCTTTCTTATTTATATAATTTTTGGAATGTGTGATCAGTTATGTACTCTGAAATATTTATTATGATTATCAATTCACGGTATAATTCAATGTCTGAAACTGTTACTGATAATTTGAGCCCACTTTTACTTTGTTTTCCTTCAACATGTTATGAAGAGAAATCATTCGAATGAGTTTTCAATGATAGAGACAATTTTGTCAGGTAACTAAAATCATAATAAAAAAGAAAATAAAATAAAGGGAATGATGTTGTCGACCATATAAAAATATTTCATCATCATATAAAATAGAGAAAAAAAATAAGAAACATATCATTTAATATTTATCTTGTTCCAAAATCCTTATGGTTTTTAAAAACATCATTTTTGTTGTAAAACTATACCTAAATCCGCGATCATTTAAACATGATAACATTGATCTCATGATCAGGATTTATAAGGGTCAAAAATTTCTTACAGGGTGGACAAAATTAGTTATTTTTATGAATGATTTGGAGACATAATATCCGAATTGGATATAAAGTCGTATTTAATTTTTGCAATGGTTCACTTCTAGACTATTAAAAAACACTTATGGACAAGTATATAATAAAAATTGGTTCAATCTATTTTCATCAATATTAATGAATATATAATAATAAATAAATAAAAAATGTTAACTAATTTTCAAAAATAATGAAATGTGCTTTATAGATATAAATACACACACATAGACATATCCCAATCAAAAACACACACACATATGCATACAAAATAACCCATATAAATACACACATACACATCTATAAATGATGTTACTGTTGAATCATGAAACCGTTATTTTAGATAAAATGAGTAAAACATATTGTGTATTCATATATTAAAATTTAGCTTAAAAATAAAATATCCATTATAAATTCCTTGAACAATATCAATCTCTGTTCAGGTGGATTAGGAATAACATTATTGTTTGTTAGAGTTTTAAAAATATGTGATATAAAAATTGTTCTCTTCATGAGGGATTACCCCTTATATGATGTCATCCGTCGAAGAACACCCATATACATAAAAATTGTATGATCAAACATGGGATCAGAAAAAAATTTATATATAAGAAGTTATAAAACTAGTGAAAGACTGTTTAAAAAATACTCATATTAATACTCATTAAAACATTTTTTATCAAATATATATATTTGTTATAAAAAATACATTTCAAAAAATCATCTAATAGAACATATTATAATAAAAATGGAATTCAAAATATTCTTGGAAAAATAAATATCATTTCGAAACAATATAAAAATTATTATTTGAAGTAATATAAGATTTATCATTCAAAATTCATTGAAGATTATTGTAATTTTATGGATTAAAATGATATTTTACATATGTTATAAAAAAAATTTAGCCACTTATATGTATCAGTGGTAGGTTATATCCCCATTGAGATCATCGCTTCACTCCCCAATCTACTTCATATAAATTCATATTTCAGTTCTAAATATAAATTTATGGAAAACAATTTCCGAAAACCATATTTCTCACAAATAGTCTATCAAAAAACATTCCAAAAAATAGTCATGAATAAAACTCTAAATGAAAATTATTTTTTCAACATTCATGCTTGTATAAATCCTTTTTTCAGAATATCCTTATGTGAATCCAGTATTAGTATTTATATTTGAAATAAAAATAGAAAAATGTTTTGATATTAAACAAAATCAGGAGTTAAAATGGATGGCATGGTAATAAAATTTATAGATAATATCTCTAAACACAATGAAATTAACACAACTTAATGCCTTATATTTCATTTACTGTCATTGTAAATGAATTTTTTTACTATTAATAATAAAATTTTCTAAATTAAATGACAGTGATAAATGATAATCAATATTATTTCGACCATATTCAAATAATATTAAAACATTTAATGTGGAAATTAATATTAATATACTATATAGAGAGTTTTTTATAAATAAAAATTACATATTCATGAAATCAAAAAATTAATAAGTATATAGAGAACAAAATTTCTCATATAATACAATTTTGAATAATATAATGGTTCGAAATATAAATCAATCATGGAAGAACACTTTTAATAGTTTATTTTTCTTCATAAAAGAAATTTTTTTATCAAAATATTTTTGGTTATATATATTTAAGTCGCTTAACAATTCTGATATAAAATATATCACAATAATTCACCATATAGAATTGTAATAAAACTAATTTCATATATAATGATTACGATTAAATATAATAATATAAATATATTTCCCATACACAATTATGATCATTAAATGTTATCCAACCATATCCAAATTATCTTTAAAACTTCCAATTACACATCATAGATTTTATTTTCTTCTAGAAAAACAAACCCAATATCCCTTAAGAGATGTCAAAATGATTTTTTTCAATGAAGTGGAAATATCTTTAATCAATCAGATTTTATTAAAATATTACATTACTGTAAAGACCCAGAATTTCTGTGGAATTTTTTTTTTAAATACGTAGAAATTTTACGAGTCCATAGTTTCTGACGACACATGATTCTGAGGCCCGGTGTGCCAGAAATCAATTTATGAATATTGTTCGGGTACATTCAGAAAACGTATGAGTGGGATTTTATATATTTGGACCGATGCTCGAAACTGAAATCTGATGGGACCATTGAACTCACAGTGTCGATGATTTCTTAGTGAGACATTCACCTTTGTTGCATTCTAACGAGAACATATGATAGTTTTGGGGGTTTTAAATTAAAATGAAATAAAAATAAAGTGATAGATTTATTTTTATTTTTGTGTAAGAAACCTCCTATGGGAGGTTATAGGTTGGGGCCACCACCCCCAAACATCCCAAGGGTGGATATGGTGGTGGGGCCCACTAGATCATAACCTCCCTCAGGAGGATATTATTTTTTGGGGCCCCCAGAAGCTTCTTACCCCCATTAAATCCCCATTATTAATTGGAAAAATCTCTTGATTAATGGGAACTCCTCAACTCCTCTATCATTTGAATTTGAACCATTCCATACAATTAATTAAATGAGTTTCCTCATTTAATTAAACAAAACATTGTGTAGTTGTACCAGAGAAATAATAGAGAACATCCTTTATTTTTTAAGGGGATGGATAATCTTTTGGGAAGCTTGAGAGAGTATAGCTTTATCTTTCCAATGAAGAACCACCGAAGAATGATGAACTAAGACTTTGATCATCGACCAAGCCAAAAGAGAGGGAGCGGACTGTGAAGAACGTCGACGACGCTTCTTCAACGGTTTCCTACCCTTGACATTTTCCGATGTCTCCTTTCCACGACATCATCAATGAACGATAAATATGTGGAAGGGTTGATTTATTTATGATATTTTCCCTTCGTTCATCGTTATATGGGTTATGTGTCTCATTGCCGATTGATATCATCTTAACGAGGAGGGCTCAGACCGCATGAAAACGGTCTGAACCCCTCCCCCTTGTTGTTGAGCTCATTGTGTTGATGGTGGAGTTGACACAATGGCAGCCATCATCAGGCCAACCATGAATGAACCGGCGGGGCATGGCCACCAGGTCTCCAAGAGGGCACAACACCGTCATGTCGCGCGGAAGAACAACCACTGCCACGACGGGCCATGAACATGCCAGGCCATGATAGAGGTGGCGCAATGCCATCACGCCATGAAGATAAGCTGAAGACCATTGCGAGGACGGGACAAACTATAGGAGGCACGACGTAGTCGCACCTCGCGGAGGCCAGCAGGCCCGCGGCGTCGTCGGGCCGTGGTGGAGGTGTAGTGGCTGCCTGTCGGGCCAGCTGCCATGGAGCTGGAGCGGCGGGCCGCTCGGCTAGCCAGCAGCAGTGGGACCTCATTGGGTCATGTGTGAGCATGAAAGTCACCACTCGGTGCCGGTTTGGTTCCACCTGAACGGTTATACCCATATTTGCCCGGGGGGAGCACGTTTGCCCCATGGGCGCGGATAGTATAGGTCATCGGGCTGCCCTCGGTCTGGCCGCTGTCATCCGGGCTGCCATGGGTCGGGCCGCACCCTCAGGCCAGGCCTTTTTCTAGGTCCGGGTCGGACCCCGGTCCAAACTGGGTCAGGCCGGGTCGCTCCGACTAGGTCGGACCGGACCCCGACCCCTTTGGCCAATGTTGACCATTTTGCCCATATCATGGGCTGCGAGTGTCCGATCGACGAACTGTCTATGGATACATAATGTTTAGAGTGTAATAGTTCCATTGGAATACCCCAAATGTGGTTTGGATGAATTTGCGGTTTGGTATTGTTGGTTTGAACCTAAAAACCAACCGGGCTCCTGAAACGGAAATTCCAATAACTCCCAGACCGGGAATCTGATTGACCCGCCATCTGTTGGGTTCATGCTATTTAAGGGAATCCTATGGATGGATTCATCTAATATGAAAGGATCCTATGTGGAACTACTACTGAACAAGGATATTTTGTGGGTTTTATAGTGACGATTCTGTATCAGGATCCTCCATGGGTTCGACAGTGACAATCCTGTACCGGGAGCCTCTATGGGTTCGACAGCGATGACTTCTGTACCCGGATCCTCTGTGGGTTTGACAGAAGTTATAATTTTTCAGGATCATAGGCGGGTTAGATGGTGTAGATGACTCATTGGATATATCTAATCATCTTTATCCCTCTATATTAGTTGTATACAAGTGTGAGATGCATCTTGACTTTCATTGGTAATCATAGAGATTATTGACATTACTTCTTTTGTGGGACGAGTTTTTATGGGGCTCGAGTGTTAGAGAAAGAGAGTGATTGGTAACATTTCTATATGTATGTGCATATAACTAAGTATGGATGGTTGATACATCATGACTATGTATTACTACTGTGGTTTATCCTTAGTGGATTATGGGAGACCTTTAGTGGTCTTGGAGTCCCCTAATGAGTATTGTTATACTCGCCCATGCACGGGCAGTACCCGCACCTTGTTGTGTTCTACGAAGATGATGGTCAGCAGTGATCAAGGCAGAGGGTGATGGACGGGAGGCAGCTCGGAAAAGTAAATAATAAAAATTTGTTCAATATATTTTCATCAATATTAATGAATATATAATAATAAAAAAATAAAAAATGTAAACTAATTTTCAAAAATATAGAAATGTGCTTTATAGATATAAATACACACACATAGACATACACATACACAAACACACACACATATGCATACATAACAACCCATACAAATACACACATACACATCTATACATGATGTTACTGTTGAATCATGAACCCGTTATTTCAGATAAAATGAGTAAAACATGTTGTGTATTCATATATTAAAATTAAGTTTAATAATAAACTATCGATCATAAATTCCTTGAACAATATCAATCTATGTTCAGGTGGATTAGAAAAAACATTATTGTTTGTTAGAGTTTTAAAAATATGTGATATAAAAATTGTTCTCTTCATGATGGATAACCCCTTATATGATTTCATCCATAAAAGACCATCCATATACATACAAAATGTATGATATAACTTGGGATCATAATTAAATTTATATATAAGAAGTTATAAAACCAGTGAAAGACTGTTTAAAACTACTCATATTAATACTCATTAAAACATTTTATATCAAATATATTTAATTGTTATAAAAAATACATTTCAAAAAATCATCTAAAAGAAATTATTATATTAAAAAATGAATTCAAAATATTCTTGGAAAAATACATATCATTTTGAAAAAAATTAAAAATTATTATTCGAAATAATATAGGATTTATTATTCAAAATACATTGAAGATTATTGTACTTTTATGGATTAAAATGATATTTTACATATGTTATAAAAACATTTTAGCTACTTATATGTTTCAGTGGTAGGTTAGAACCCCATTGAGATCATCACTTCACTCCCCAATCTACTTCATATAAATTTATATTTTAGCTCTAAATATAAATTTATGGAAAACAATTTCCGAAAACCATATTTCTCACAAATAGTATATCAAAAAACATTCCAAAAATAGTCATGAATAAAATTCTAAATGAAAATTATTTTTTTCAAAATTCATGCTTGGATAAATCCTTTTTTCAGAATATCTTTATGTGAATCCAGTATTAGTATTTATATTTGAAATAAAAATAGAAAAATGTTCTGATATTAAACAAAATCAGGAGTTAAAATGGATGGCATGGTAATAAAATTTATAGATAATATATCTAAACAAAATGCAATTATCGCAACCTAATGCATTATACTTCATTTATTATCATTGTATATGAATTTTTTTACTATTAATAATGAAATTTTATAAATAAAATTTCAGTGAGAAATGATAAACAATATTATTTCGACCATATTCAAATAATATTAAAACATTTAATTTGGAAATTAAAATTAATTTACCACATAGAGAGTTTTTTATAAATAAACATTAATTATTCATGAAATAAAAAAATTAATAAGGATCTGGAGAACAAAATTTCTCATATAATACAATTTTGGATAATATAATGGTTCGAAATCTAAATCAATCATGGAAGAACACTTTTAATAATTTATTTTTCTTCATAAATGAAATTTTTTTATCAAAATAATTTTGGTTATATATATTTAAGTCCCATAACAATTCTGATATAAAATATATCACAATAATTCACCATATAGAATTATAATAAAAATAATTTCATATATAATGATTAGGATTAAATATAATAATATAAATATATTTCACATACACATAAAATTGAAACATATTAATTATATATATTTAGTTTTTAAATATTTTATCCATAAAAATATAAAATTATTTTCATAAACTATAAATCACGTGTTTCAAAATATAATGATTAGAATGAATTCATTACCATTATATTGAACTCTGTTAGTATATTTTCGGTGTTATGTAAGATCTAGCTTTCTATATACAATGATTTGGAAAAACAATATAGATAAAAAATGGTTATGTTTGGCCATGAAAACATTGAACATGAGATCAAAAAAATAGAATATTTGGTTTAACTCACTCTCCCTCAATGTATCTAATAATCCCATAATAGGAAAATAGATTAAAAAGTTAGAAAAAATGGAACTAATTCCTCTATATAACAGCTACCTCTCAGCACACACATAGAAAAACATTGTACATAAATAAAATATGTGATGAAAATGAATATTTAATTATAAATATTATAAAAATCTATTGACAAGAAAGATGAAATATAAAAACATAAATTCCATTTGATGGTTTCTATTTATATTCATTTAATAAAGTGAATAAGAAAAATTAATATCAAGGATTCATCCAACTATCTTTGTTTAATTAATGATTCAGAAAGAATCTTCATTGAATTGAGGAAAATAGACCAATCATTGGGAATGGAAGAAACATTTTTTTATGATCTTAATCAATCATTATAAAAAAAACATAACACATTGAAAAATGTAGAAAAATAAATTTCCAATATTAACTAAATCATTGAAAATCACAACATTACTAAGATGAATGAAATCCATAATATCGTTGAAGAGGGAACAACTAATCCAAAAAAAGGAGGCTGAAAAATAAAATTCAAACCTCAACTTTTAATACTGGTTGGAGAATATAAGAATAAAGGTGAAGTAAAACTCATCTTCCTTATTCATATCTCCCTCTCTAGCAGTCAAAACTGAATTTGATCTATATTTCCATGATTAATTTACACATATCAGAGAATTTATACACATTTGAGACTCTTCTATGTTCGAACCTCATATTTCATGGTCGATTCATTCATTCACCATTAAATCTTGCATTGAATAGGTGCTTGAGCACCTCAATCATGGTCGAACACTTTCAAAGCACTCTTTTGTGGTCGACTTTGATTCCAACCAATTCCATTGAGTTATTTTTTTCCAAATAAGGTTATACCCTTCCATCCAAACACTAATACCCTTTATCTGATTTCTTTGTTTTATATATTTATTTTATAAATAAATTATAGTGCTATTCTCATTGAAGATAAAAAAGAACATTCATATTATAGTAATTTCATAATTTTATAGAATAATTTATAATGGTTATAGATTAACATTTATATATAATTATAATATTTATATTTATAAATTCATCATTCAAATTTTGTAATAATATATTAATAATTTTCATAAATCCAAAAATTAAAAAAAATAACCATATATGTATAATTTCCTATATTTTATCCAAATTATATAAAATAATTTATATTTATTACATAAAGTGTTAAATTATTTACATTATAACTCTATACAAACACACACACACATACACACACACACATATATATATATATATATATTTGTTAATAATATTGGTAAATAATTATTTAATTAAATTTCATAAATAGAATATATATAAATATTTAAAATAATTGTATTATTATATTACCTTTTTATAAACTCATTCTAAATTTCATTTTTATATTTTGTATTTTTTTAAAGATAATCATTTAATTAAAATAAAAATAATACCACATTAGTAAAAGAACCATATTTATATATTATTTGGAATATTAATTAAAAAAATCCTATATTATTAAAATAAATACTTAAATAAAAATATTATACTTAAAAATATTATACTTAAATAAAAATATTAATAATGATTATTTTATTATTAATTTTATATATCAACATTAATAATAATTGTTTTGTTTATTTTATGAAAAAATTATTGAAATTAATATTATTTCTATGTTATATTATGAAATTTTAAATATTTAACTCATCATATAATTTCAATTTTTGGATTTGTTCAAAATATAAAAAATGCACATCTTAAATTTCGATATACCATATTCATTCATGTGAATATATTTGGAATTATTTAATATCAATTTAAATATATATCAAAAATTATATATTCAACACAATATTATATATTTAAATATATTATTTTTTAATATATTATTTTTTTATTATATAATCATTTTATTACTAATTAATATAAATAAACTACAAAATATTATGACTAATATAAAAATTTATAGTTCTTAATATATAATCTTTAGAAATTAAGATTCATTTTTTATTAAATGTTATATTAATAAAATTTATATACCACTTAATATATATAAATATATATTGTAATATAAATACTAATTATATATATTTATATTCATATTTATAACTCATATTATAAATATATATATTAAAAAATATTTGTATCTAATTTTAAATATATTTATATAATTACATAATTTTACATTATGTATACATTATTATATAAGATTTTTAATAAATAATAATATATAAGGAGAAATATGATAAATATATTAGAAATTCGAATATATTTATTATCATATTAAAAATATTAAAAAATATAATCAAATATTTATATTTTTTATGGATATTCATATCATGGTCAGGCTTTTCTATGAGGGGTTTAGGTACCAATGAACCAGAAACACTGTTATTTCATATATTTTCTTATAGAACTTTATATGTATTTTTACAAAACATTGTTCGAAGTTTCTATGAATTAGTGTTTTACTGTATGTATGATTAAATTTTTATTTTATTTAAATGTTTCTTAAATTTCCTAATATAGGTTATTGTTGATGTGTGATGTATTTGAAAAATCAAAAAGGGGATTTTGGTTCTTTATCATCATAGTATCTCATTAAAATAAGATCCAACAACATTCATCTGTACTGAAATCACTATATGAGGCTTCCCGTTAACTATTCGATAAATAACCCTGATAAAGGGGGAATTTTATCAGCACTATTCACAATCTAATAAAATAGAACCTTTTAAAGTTCATTTTTAGCACTATGAAAATCCAAAATTTACCAGAAAATTTTTAGTGGAGATAATCGATTCAAAATCATTAAATAACCTTAGTAAAACATCAATTTATTATGTCTACTAAAGTCCATTTTCATGATTTTAAAGGGATTGTTTATGGTAGTGACAAGACCATAGTTATTATATAATCAACAATTTTAATATAAAATTTCAATCTATTACATTTTTATGATCTCAATTATTTGGTGTTTTACTGAATAATCTCATAACCCTTAATTGAATAGATATTACAACCAAAGATGGAATCATTGACTCAATATTACATTACCTAACATTAAAAACATTATACGATATGGAAACATTTTATCATGAAATATTATAACATGTGTAATCTAGAACCCATCACATTCCCAACACATCATTAAAACACTTTGAATAATATTTTAAAATGTTGAATGAGTAATAAAAATTAATTAGGGACATATTAAAAGAGATAAATAAACCCAATTCTCTATGAATTCTATCAAAATATTCATTAATCATAAAATATATGGGATCAAAATTAACACTGTTTATCCACACAATATACATAGATGTCACAATAATTAAATAAATAAAATCATATTTTTCCATAAAGAAAAAAAATAAAATTCATAATGTCCTCTATTATATAATGGAAAATTCAAGAATATATTTCCAAAAAATAATATATTACACCCTTAGTAACTATTGTATGCTTCTCTATTAGCATAATCTCATTAACATACCTTGTGAAACTAAATATATTCATAGATAACCATATAAATTATAGATAAATATTGTAGGTAACATGACCATATAACTATTTGAATCAATTTATATCATGGAATTACATTCAAGATAATCCTCAAAATCTGCATTGGAGAAAACTTATTAGTTGACACTATTTCATTATTCAATGTATCGGTGAGGTATTTCATGATCACCCTTCACAAAGAGCTATATCATGATCACTAAGATTGTTTAAATATTTTCGTATGAACAATAATAAAAATACCTAAAACCATTCATTAATATTAATACATTAAATATTTCATTTTTATCATCATCCTTATAAAAATATTCCTTCCACTAATAAGAAAAATATTTTCTATCATTCAAATATAAATTCCATTTAAAAATTATATAAAAATAAACAAAAAAATTTAAAAAGGGTACTTATTTAATGAAAAAAATTATATTATAATGGAATCCATTTACTACATTATATTTTATATCTTTATTTTTCCCAAATAAATTTAATTTATTCAATATTCAATGTCACAAGAGAGATAGAGTTTAGATGAACCAAAATAAGTGTTAGAATATTAATATATATAGTGGTAGTTAACTACCA
The DNA here is from genome assembly GCA_963277665.1 of Viscum album. NCBI lineage: Eukaryota > Viridiplantae > Streptophyta > Magnoliopsida > Santalales > Viscaceae > Viscum > Viscum album. The sequence goes on along the minus strand of CAUJRU010000294.1, from coordinate 629,949 downwards.
TTTCTTTAATTGGAGTTTATAATTAGTACTAACTGAATTAAATAAAATTTACTGATAAAAATTTATTAAAATGATTCTAGTGTTATAAATTTATCACAAATGAAAATAATTTTTTTTTAAATAAAAATATTTTTGTTTAGAAATTATTTTATAATCAAATTATTAATATTATACAACAATAAATTAAAATTCATCTCAATATGTGAATTATTTTAAATAAATTTATAAATTATATATTATCATATTATTTCTATAAATTTAAAAAAAAATTCGAATCATTGGACAATAATGAACCGTGGTTTATGATTGATAATATGTTTTTAAATGGTTAATGTCGCATGTTACATGATTATATTAAAATTATTTTTATACCACAAATAGATATTTAAGATGATATAATTGATTCCATATTTTAAATCATACGGTTAAAAATAAATAAATATATCTCATTTATATTTTTTTCAATATTAATATTAAGAAATAATTGTTTTTAACCTAGTATAGTGTAAATTAGGTAGTTAGTAACAAATTAATTAAATGAAACTTAACATAAAATTAACATTAAACTTTACTGAATTTTATTGGGTTTTTATAAATCATAAAAAATAATAAAATTGTCAACTCTTTGATCATTACCTTCAAATTTATTTTGATTATAACTTTTAAAGAATTTCTTTTAATGAATTGTGATAAAGGTCACAGTATTTTCTTCAAGAAAATTTATTTTTTTATATAGGGACAAACCGACTTTATTTTCCATCATAAAAATTTATTTGAAATATAAATGACTTAAATTTATCATTTAAATCAATTTATAATTTTTATCATATATTTAATTACCCTAAATTCACACTGAACATTGATGTTGTACATATAAAATTTATTGAAAAATATAATAAATGATTTAAAAAATATTATATGTATTATAATTTTATTGATATTTAATGTTAAAATTGTTTTTTAATCTAATATAATATATAATTGTTATTTTAAATAATTTTATTACATTTCCTCATTTTCTTATTGTATTAAATGTCAAATTAAATAAATTGTGATGAAATTGACAAAAATGATATGATATAATAAATTGTATTTTATTAAATGAAATATAATTTGTAAAAATTTAAATTGTTTATAATAAAATGATTTTGATTTTATAAATTTCAGATGGTCCTTTTATGGGTAGTTTGACATTTTATTGTGTCATTATTATACTTTTAATGTCATATATCTATAATATTAACTAAATTTTCAAAAATATTATCGAGGTGTTGAATAAAAAGGCAAGGTAAAAAATGTGATCTAACCATTCCCAAATCCTATTAGATAAGATTATTTACACTCATTTTCATCATAAAATGTAATCTTATCAACTTATATACGTTTTAACATCAAAATTAATTTATACTAATTCAATTTTAATGAAATTCATTATTTTGATCTCCCCTAAATTATAAATTGTTACCACTGTTATCTTCATTACACAATTATGATCATTAAATGTTATCCAACCATATACAAATTATCTTAAAAACATCCAATTACACATCATAGATTTTATTTTCTTCTAGAAAACCAAACCCTATATCCCTTAAGAGATGTCAAAATGATTATTTTCAATGAAGTTGAAATATCTTTAATCAATCAGATTATATTAAAATATTCCATTACTGTAAAGACATAAGAACTTCTATGGAATTTTTTTTAAATACATAGAAATTTTACGAGTCCATAGTTTCTGACGGCACATGATTCTGAGGCCCGGTGTTCCAGGAATCAATTTATAAATATTGTTCGGGTACATTCAGAAAACGTATGAGTTGGATTTTATATCTATTGACCGGTGCTCGAAACTAAAATCTGATGGCACCGTTGAACTCACAGCATCGATGATTTCTTAGTGAGACCTTCACCGTTGTTGCGTTCTAATGAGAACATATGTTAGTTTTGGGGGTTTTAAATTAAAATGGAGTAAAAATAAAGTGATAGATTTATTTTTATTTTGGTTTAAGAAACCTCCTATGGGAGGTTAGAGGTTGGGGCCACCACCTCCAAACATCCCATGGGTGGATATGGTGGTGGGGCCCACTAGATCATAACCTCCCTCTGGAGGATATTATTTTGTGGGGCCCCCAGAAGCTTCTTACCCCCATTAACTCCCCATTATTAATTGGACAAATCTCTTGATTAATGGGAACTCCTCAACTCCTCTATATTTTTAATTTCAACCATTCCATAACATTAATTAAATAATTTGCCTCATTAAATTAATCAAAACATTGTGTAGTTTTACCAGAGAAATAATAGAGAACTACCTTTATTTTTTGAGGGGTTGGATAGTCCTTTGGGAAGCGTGAGAGAGTATAGCTTCTTCCTTCCAATGAAGAACCACCGAAGAATGATGAAATAAGACATTGATCATCGACTGAGCCAAAAGAGAGGTAGCGGACTGTGAAGAACGCCGACGACACTTCTTTAGTGGTTTCCTACCCCTGAAATTTTCCTATGACTCTTTTTCACGTATTCATCAATGAACGATAAATATGTGGAAGGGGTTGATTTATTTACGAGATTTTCCCTCCGTTCATCATCATATTGGTGGTGTTTCTCGTTGCCAATGGATATCATCTTAACAAGGAGGGGTCAGACCGCACGAAAACGGTATGAACCCCTCCACCTTGTTGTTGATCTCATTGTGTTGATGGTGGAGACGACAAAATGGCGGCCAGCATTGGGCCGACCATGAATGAACCAGCGGCGCATGGCCACCAGGTCTCCAAGAGGGCATGACATCGTCATGCCGCGCGGAAGGACAGCTGCGGCCACGATGGGCCATGAACATGCCAGGCCACGACAGAGGTGGCACGATGCCGTTACACCATGTAGATAAGATGAAGACCATGGCTAGGACGGGTCGAGGTATAGAAGGCACCACGTCGTCGCACCTCACGGAGGGCAGCAGGACTGCGGCGTCGTCGGGCCGTAGTGGAGGTATAGTGGCGGCCTGTCGGGCCAGCCACCGTGGATTTGGAGTGGCGTGCCACTCGGCCAGCCAGGAGTAGTGGGACCCCATTGGGTCATGTGTGAGCAGGAACGTCACCACTCGGTGCCGGTTTGGTTCCACCTGAACGATTATACCCATCTGGTTCCCGAGGGGAGCACGTCTGCCCCCTAGGTGCAGATAGGATAGGCCGTCGGTCCGCCCTCGGCCTGACCGCCGTCAGTCGGGCCGCCATGGGTCGGGACGCACCCTCGGGCCAGGCCTTTTTCTGGGTCTGGGTCGGACCCCGATCCAAATTGGGTCAGGCCGGGTCGCTCCGACTAGGTCGGACCGAACCCCGACCTGTTTGGCCAATGTGGACCTTTTTGACCATATCATGGGCTGTGAGTGTCTGATCAACGAAATGTATCTGGAGACATAATTTTTAGAGTGTAATAGATCCATTAGAATACCCAAAATTAGGTTTGGACGCATTTTCAGTTTGGTCTTGTTGGTTTGAATCTAAAAACCAACCGGGCTCCTGAAACAGAAATGCCAATAACTCACAGACCGGGAGTCTGATTGACGCGCCATCAGACGTGTTCGTGCTATGTAAGGGAAACCTATGGATGGATTCGTCTGATATGAAAGGATCCTATGTAGACCTAATATTGTACTAGAATATTCTGTGGGTTTGACTGTGACGATTCTGTATCAGAATCCTCCAGGGGTTCGACAGTGACAATCCTGTACTGGGAGCCTCTGTGGGTTCGACAGTGATGACTTTTGTACCAGGATCTTCTGTGGGTTTGACAGCAGTTATAATTTTACAGGATCATAGGTGGGTTAGATGGAGTAGATGACTCAGTGGATATATATAATCATCTTTATCCTTCTATATGAGTTGTATACAAGTGTGAGCTGCATCTTGACTTTCAGTGGTAATCATAGAGATTATTGACATTACTTCCTTTGTGGAATGTGTTTTTCATGGGATCGAGTGTTAGAGAAGATCTATGATTGGTAACATTGCTATATGTATGTGCATATAACTAAGTAGGGATGGTTGATACATCATGACTATGTATTACTACTTTGGTTTATCCTTATTGGATTATGGGAGACCTTTAGGGGTCTTGGGGTCCCCTAATGAGTATTGTTATACTCGCCCATGCATGGGATTCACCTGCACCTTGTTGTGTTATGTGAAGACGATGGTCAGCGGTGAACAAGGCAGAGGGTGATGGACGAGAGGCTGCTCATAGCTGGACTAGACAGGATGTACTTCAGGGACGAGTTATTTGTAATTTGTACCTACCCTTTAGGTAGGAATCCTCGGTGGAATATCGAAGCGATGTTTTCCCTTTTTTAGTTTTACATGTACTTGTTGTTCATTTGGGTTTGTATAATGGACCACTTACATTCATCACATTTTTCCTTTTTTTCTAGTCGCCATCCCCTGGCCTATGGAAGGCGGGCCTGGGGTAGTCACAGAACTGGCCCCGAGGACGGGTCGTGACATATTATATCAATGGAGTTGGTTTTACAATAGAACATGGACTATGATTTGACTAATGGAAATAGTGTTACATGTTTTGTAGTGTGGTTATTAGTTTAGGTAAATTGGTGTTGGTGCGGCGACTGACGTATCCATACACTAGGACTCTGACTTCTAACTTCCAACTCAGTGCACGGAAACACTGATTGTGTGTGTGTTTCCTTTGAAACATATTCATCGTCATTACATTGTGTCAGCACACTACGTATATTGTTTTGACTGTGGAGAACCTATTTCGTTTCATGATGGCCCCACATAGGTATCTATCTTGGGTTCTGAGTTTCATAGAAAATGGTATCCCACCGAGCGATGAGGCCTCGGTGCATGGCCCCATCACAGCGGAGGTACCAACAGTGCCACTACCTACTGGGCCACTGATACCACCAACTCTAGCAGTAGAGAGTGAACACCGTCTGAGTGTGTTGCACGAGTTCCAACCCCAGAGTCCACCCAGGTTCAGGGGAGAGACAGAACCACAGTAAGATGGGGATTGGATGGAGGTTGTTGTGAGAGTTTTAATATTGGTAGTGACACCATCCGACATCATGGGGATCCATGCCACGATTCTCATGCATGCGATAGCAGGAATATGGTGGAGCCTGATTCTCGAGGTTCTTAATGAGACATCATTACTCTGGGAAGTCTTCGAGAGTCTCTTAAGATCAGAGTTTGTTCCATCCACCCTTTGTGCAGTGCATATATAGGAGTTACTGCATCTACAACAGGGTAGCATGACGGTGGCTCAGTACTCAGCGATGTTCATTGACCGCTCTCTCTACTGCACGGATATGGTAATGGACCAATTCTTCAGTGCCCAAACATTCAATTAGGGACTCAGGCATGAGATAATGGCTTCATTGATCTCCTTTATCATCCCGATGCATGCGGGGGTTCTTGAGCGAGCCCTTCTTGTGGTGAATTTTCTTGATATGCAGTCACCAGCAGTGAGACCCACCAAAGGGCGACACATAGCGGATTCTTCTGCATCCGTCAACAGACAGATGTTGTAGAGATCCAAGAGGACCAGGCCATCAGGTGGGTGACCCCAGTATACATGTTCGATTGTGCCGGTCACACGGGATAGAACAAGCCATATGTGGAGCAGGCATTGTTATGCATGCGGTGGGCTGGGTCAAATGGCTCGTGACTGCCCAACCCGCCATGTAGATGAGCTGTAGACAGTAGAGGGACCTCCCAGGGAGAGGCCTAGGTTCATCTGTGGTGGTCTTCTAGGAGCAGGCGGACATGGCAGAGGAGATGGCCGAGCAGCAGGTGGTGGATGACGTTCCTTGGTCTTACCAACACCACCATCAAGTGGTCCACCCCGTCCAAAAAGTGCTGGAAGACAGAGGTGGGCTCAGCTCTAGGCAGTCAAGGCCTACCACCACGGTTCCCCTAAGATGATTCAAGGTACTATCTGTGTCTAATCCACCCTTTTTGCAGTACATATAGACACATGTGCAAGTCACTATTTTATTTCCACTTCCCTCGTTTGGAGCTCAGAGATTATAACGGAGCTGTTGGATCGAACTTTACGGCTAGAGACTCATACGGGAGAAGACATGAGGATTAAACACTAGTTCTGGTAGTTTGAGATAACTCTAGGAGGTGAGAGCTTCGGCTAGGATCTACTTGTAGTGGTGTTGAGGCCTTATGACGTCATCCTGGGAATAGACTAATTATTCACAATTCATACTCAGATTGACTACATTAGGCGGAAAGTGTAGTGTGTCTGCATAGATGGGACCAGGTTCGCCTTCACCGGTAAAAAAGGAGACTTTGCAGCATAGGATGGACTTACCTAGACGAGGGGGCAGCCGATCACACATTAGTTGGGTAGCCTAATTATCAGAGTGGTTGATGTGCAGAGTTAGTGTTTTCCTTTTGTGGTGGATAATTTCACGGATGTTTTCCCTAACGATGTTCCAAGACTACATCCTCGCAGAGAGGTGGAATTCTACATTGAACAATACCCCAAGACGACACCGTTACCTACTACAGAATATAGGATGTCTCCCACGGAGCATCGTGAGCTGAAAGTAAAGCTAGAGGACTAGTAGTGTAAGGGATTCATCCGGCCCAGTGTTTCACCATGGGAAGAACCGATTCTATTCGCCAAAAAGGTGGATAGGAGCGTGAGGATATTTGTCGACTATCGGCTCCTGAACCAGGTGAATGTGAAGAACATGTACCCATTCTCAAGGATTGACACCATATTTGATAAGTTGAACGGAGCGTGTTGGTTCTCTAAGATATATCTTTATTCGGGCTATCACCAGCTCATTGTACGGGATTAGGATGTGTAGAACACAGCATTTAGATGCAGGTATGAACAATATGAGTTCTTGGTTATACCATTAGGCGTAACCTACGCACCAGCAGTGTTCATGGGACTCATGAACATGATCTTTCAGCCTTATTCTAAACACTTTGTGGTATCCTTAATTGATGAAATTCTGATCTACTCAGCTACTAAGGAGGATCACACCTACAATTTGCTGGTAGTACCTGACACACATCAAGAGAACCAGTTTTATGGTATGCTCTCAAAGTTCCAGTTATGGATCTGAAAAGTACACATTCTGGGACATGTCATATCAGAGGATGGAGTTGCAGTGGATCCATCTATGATCATGGCAGTACTTGATTGGGAGCCTCCCAAGAGTGTGACAGATGTACATAGTTTTCTGGGACTGGCTGGGTACTATTGGAGATTTATGCTAGACTTCTCCAGAGTTACATCACCACTTTTTTAATTGACGAAGAAGGGGAAACCCTTCATGTGGTCAGAGAGATGACAATAGATCTTTCTTGAGATGAGGCAGAAATTGACTAGTGCCCCCATCATGGTGATACTGAAGGAGGGAGTTGGGTGTGTATTTTTCTGTGATACATCAGGGACTAGAAATGGGTGTGTACTAATGTAGGGGTGAGCAGTGATTGCTTATGGTTCACATCAGCTGAGACAACACAAGCAGAACTACGCTACACAGGACTTAGAGTTAGCATCTGTGGTCTTCACCTTGAAAATGTTGCGGCACTATCTGATTCTATTGGATAAGACTACATCAACCAAAAAAAATTAGAAATATAATATGACCCCGTTTTGTCCACTTGGATTAGATTAGGACATTTATTATTAATTTATTTAAAATGTAGTTAGAATAGTGAAATTCAAAGTCTAATACCTAAACCATTTTTAATACAGGGTTATACAAAAGATAAATTCGACTATAAATATAAATTAGAAATCTAAAAATATTTCCTAAATAATTTTATTTTATTTATAATTTTTAGACTTTAAATAATTAAATTTATTTATGACACAATGATGATGTATTATGTAGCTTATTAATGAAAGAATAAAATTATTGATATTATAAATATCTAAATAAAATTAATTTGAGACTATTGATGAATTACACTAATTTTATAGGTTAATATGACAATTTAGAGTTTATTAAGTAATTTTTTTCAAATTAATAATGTATTTATGATATTCACAGAAACCAAATACTAAATAGTGTCAAAATTGACATAACTGATTTTTTAAAACTACTACTATATTATTAATTTATATCATATTGATAAAAATATAAAGTTACTCCAAAGTAACTAAATAATGTTATATATATCTTTAATCAACCACAAGGGATTATCTTGTCTTTTTATAATTATTTTATTAACCATATTATATAAACATACAAAGCGACATGGTAAATATCATACAATGTAACTAACTGTAAAATCTAAAAGATGAGGTTAATATGTTTTATCTAAAACTATCTAAAAACTATTGGTTGAGAAGTGTTCAACCAATACCCACCGTAGATGCAAAATAATCCTTTCTGGATCCGTTATAATCTAAAAATTATTTTATTATAAAATAATATTTCACGTTATGCCTAATGTTACACTCACATCTCTTATGAAAAGGGTACTTCCTCTTCTCTTAATTTCATACCTCCAAATATATTTTTTTCGTCCAAACCCTGCCATAATATCCTCCCAGCTTTTCTCCCTTCATTTCGGAGCCCTAATTTGGTCATAATGCCAAGATAAGGAGCCCTTTTGATCAAATCAAACGGAAGAACCTGAAGAAGAGGTCAATATTTCATCACCTCTATCAAGTTCTTTCCATCTTACACATCATTTTTCTTTTTTTCATCCATTCTAAAATAATAACTATACTATAATCTATATAATACTATGTTATTATAAAAATGGTACAACCATATTCATGATTCTCTCCACCATATGAATGACAAAGTCACCATACGTGCGTACGTATGGCTTACCGTCTCCACGTCATTGTGTTGTTTGTTATTGAGACACATCATTATTTGGATGGGTATAATTTTGAGTATTACTGATGTCAATAATAAATTTAAATTTTATATTATTAATATATATCTACTATCCAATTACATATGATTTCACCATCAATATAATGATATTCTCGCTCGTGCATACGTACAGATTACCGTCTCCATTTACTTGATGAGATTCATTACCCATCGTAGTCATTCAAAAATAATATTACTTTTTTATTCAAAACTATGTTTATTTAAATAATATCATTATGTATATGAATCAAATACATCCTATTCATACAAAAATGTCTTATTTAACCAAGAATATAATGGAAAATGAATTAGTTAACACCCAAAACAATGATACAACTAAAATATTATTAACAAAGAAATATTAGAAGATCATGTATTATATAATATATACATATACGGTTCTTGTATAATTCTATATCAATTATTAAACTATTATAAAGGTGTTTAAATTACCATTTACCTAGGAGAATTACAAGGTAAGGGTTAAATTCACAATCTCATAGTTATCTGATGTAGTTTTTATGTAAGTATCTGTTGAGTCCTCTTTATCACCCACATCCGTGTTTTCATAAAAATTTCTTTCAAATCATTTTATCAATTCACTAGAAAATTGGTTAACATCATTTATACCCTTCTTGGACCTTATATCTTCGGAAATGAATCTTTCAGTCATTTTACAAACAAGGTATAGTAGGACCTTTTTGACAAAATTATGCTAAGACTGTTTTTTAACTTATATGGTGAGTGCAACTATTATTCACTGTTATAAAATCATCGAATCATCCCTTACAAGTATTTAAGTATATTTTGAAAATATATGTTTTCATTTATAAATATATGACTTTTATGTTATTTTCAAAATAGAATGAATTATTCCTCTTAAGAAAAGTTTTTGTTTTCTTCTATGTCAATATCCTTTTGATATTATTCAAGCTAGTTTGATGTTTTTTAATTATGATAAAAATCTTCTATATTGTATTGATGGTTTAGTGATATATTTTACTAGGGATTTGTTATTTTTATACCATTCATTGTTTATGAATAAAGTATTGAGATTTCCTATGCTAGTTTTAATACGAATGATTATGTTATGTTTAATCATTATCATACGAGGAATGCATTAGACCTGGAATGTGATGGTTGGAGCTCATTATAATTTCTCGAGGCATCGGTAGGTATCATGAGACAATATATTTTATTGGTACAAGGCCATGGAAAATCTTACATGTAATGTTGGAAAAAGGCCTTGACTATGTGGTTATGAAGTCTGGCATTATGCATACCATCATTATGAAAATTGGATATTGAAATTGCATGTGATTAGTCAACTAGTTGAATATAAATGTCAATAACTAAATGTAATTATTAGATTTTATCTTTTCCATATAATGATGAAGTTCGTGTTTAAAAGGCTTTTGTTTTAATCTTATACATTGCCTTAAATGATATGCTTACTTATAAAAGAATTGACTATATTGTTATCTTTACTGAACATCTGAGCTTACCCATATGTATGTTTTATTTTCAACAGGATGTGAAGATGTAATTAATGGTATACCTTTAGGGATATTATAAGGATAAAAGTGGGTTCAAAGGGGACCAAATGCGGTTGTTGTTTTTATTACATGATGTAATGTAAAACTTATGAGTGTATCTAGTACTTCAAAGGATACAAAACTACTCGGTCTTTCAGGACATGATACCTTGTATCATTCCAATGTTATGTAATAATTCATCGACTCTGGGTAACTAGGTACAATGCATTATAGTATGTATTGATAATTATGTCATTTTTAATTGTGAACCTCATCTTTAGTTTTTGTGATGTCGTTGTACACCACATTGGGTGTGCCCAAAAAATATTCCGATTTACCAGTGGCATTGAATCATTAAATTATCAATTACATTTATTTATGTGTTATAATATGGGTAGATTTTTTAAATTGTAATTATTTATTTAGGATGAATCATGAACAACAAATTTGTTTTTCCATTGAATTTGTTTTCGTAAATAATTTTTTCTATAAGTCATGACATGATTTACTATTATTAAATGTCATTTCATGTGCTTACACTAATTAGGTGACAATCTTTTTTAATATTATGTTATTATTTTTAGCTATAAATGTTTGTCCTGAATAATTATTGACCCCATGACATTAAATGTTTATATAAATATATGTAATAATGAATGATCTTTCTGTTATAGATATTCACCTCATGTTACATTAAATGAAATTGGTCTGAAGAGAGAACATGGGCCCTATATTAAGAACACACAATTTGAATTTCTATACACTATTTGTTACCACACAACGCACCTAGAAAGTGATGTTTTAGGCTCTCTTGGTAGCAGTTCCCTGATATTTTCAACTATACAATTGGGTAATACCAGTTCCCAAAGGAGTAGAGGAGGATGGACCCGTTTACAAAATGGTAAGGACATTCCTTGGTTGATATTCAATCCCTTACATGAAATACCTTGGACAAAAATACAGTCTCATACCACAACCGATAAATGGAATTTTTATAGGATCACCTTGGCCGAGTTCAGGGGAATTTGATATTTTAAATGGACATACCATATTGATTCCAATGGGGTAGGCTCAGACACCACTTATGAATTTTTCAATTTTAAATATTGATGTGTGTGATTATTTTATTGATATTTCATAGTATTTCTTTATGATTTATGATACCTCATTGGTCTCGTTAGTGTTCCTGGTGTTTTCATAATGATTAGACTCCAAGAAAAAGAATACATTTAAGGTATGCCATTTTCTTTTTCCTTCTTGGTTACATTGGACATTATATATATATATATATATAATCTTCCATACTAGGTATCTCATTTTGGATTCAAGCATTAGATTAAGAAGGTTGTATGGGAAAGGTGTCCAGTTAGGATCCTGGGAAATTTTAATCCTATTATTATTTATGTATTTAAACTGCATAATTTTGTTAGGCATTAGTACACTATAATATTTCTACTGCACAAAATGGAATATTCTAGACTCTGTGGGTGCCGGCATGTTGAGATTATATCTCAAACACATCTCGGGGGTCTATTGGTACCCATGTAGACATTCCAATCTCATTTATGTATAAAGGGAAGTTTTCCATATCTGATGGTTGAATTATATTTTGTTTTTGATATAGCATTGGGGGTAGAGGACCTAGCCTATGCCCGAGACATCATGTCACAATTTTCCGGATTTTTGTTGTTTATATTTAAAAAACATATGATTTTTTAATTTACCCAAATAAAATTATTTATTTAATTTTTTAATCTTACATTGATGTCATAATGTTATTTGTTATAAATTTTCAGCTTCTACAGTTATTATTTATTCTATTGGGTAATTTAAATGCTTCTATTGCTATCTTATTTTTCATTATGAATATGTTACATTTTCATATGGTATTTACTTCTATGAATTAACTTATACTATGAGGTAATAATGTATTCATGGACTTTACAAAGTTCCTCGCTATTAGTCAGAAGACTATAGAGTTTGGGGAGATGCGCTTGAGGACTTGTTGCCCACCATCTAAGGGATAAATTCAATAAAAATTAGGTCTGGATGCAAAAAGTGATATGATATGTGGATTATTTTATATAATTTTTGTATAGTTATAAAGGATACTTGGACAAATGAATTTGGAATTTATAAAGTGTTAGGATGAATCTAACCCATGTATTGTAGAAGCAAAAAATTTGTGGGCTGGGTATTTTAGTTTCTGATTATATCATTTATTCATGATATGAATTAACCATAATGAAACACACATGTTTTCTGATGTTACTACTATTGGTTTTATTGAGATGGTAATTTGGAGAAATGAACATTGATGACATGAGTTATTTTCAATTACATAAATATTTTTTTCCATTATAGAGATTATAATAACCGGCGTATTTCTGATCCATATATACTTTCAGAAGGCATATATCATTTTTTAATGTGATTTCTATAGTATTTATTTGAAAAATCATATAGTTAATTGTTTTTAAAAATATAAAGTTTGTATGTGTCTCAGTGATCCTTCTATGTACATGTTTCATTCTATCAAGACCAGACTCTTGATTTGGGTTATCAGTTCTGTGAAATAAAGAGTCATTCCATGTACATACCCTAATTATTTTCCTTTCATTACCTTATATTACATGTTTAGGGAGGAATTTAAAATTCCATTTTCTTACTTATCCATTACTTGTTTACCTCATCTTCTATAGAATATCATATAAGGTGTGTGTTTGGATGTTGTAGAAGAATGCGTCCAAGATGTCTTCAGGTCATATGGTGGGAGAGTAGAGATGCGAACATTACATATTTGGTGTTTCTGGAACCTCTGGAATTACAACATGTAGTTCCTCCTATGGTACACCATCTTGAACATCCATTGGGAACTAATTTCTAGTTTAGTAATAATCTTCTTAGGATCATATAGTCATTTCAAAGTGTTCCCAAGCCTATCCCGACTATGAAAGAGATTACATTGGAGGTTTAGTAGTATAATACTCCCTTAATCTCACCGAATGAATATCCCAGTGATACATATTTTGTAATATAAGCCATGAAATTCATCTTTGATAATCTAGAAACACATTCATAGTGAAGGGTCAAACATATTGTCTTTATGCTTTGTGAGTCCACCAAGCATTTGTGGGATGTCATTCCCCAGTTAGACCAACCTCAAGACATGGTTTGTTCTGACTTCTAGATAAATTCATATGTCTATATATTCCCAAATACACTAATATAATATCATTCAAGAGAGTTATTAAATATTCAATAAGTTTCTTTGACCATGTCAGAGTATTCTACTTACTGCACTGAGCTCCAACGATTTTATCTATATCTGACCGGTGACACTCATACGATTGTGAAACACATTGAGGATGGACATGGGTATGTTATTACCTTCTAGGTGAATAATTTTTAATTTTTGAATATTATATTTTTTTAAGCCCTCATAGTGGAATTAAATATCATTGAAGCTCATTCTATGAGTCATGGTGGTTCAGTTACTAGGAAATGTAATAGTTCATCAGGCAGTAAGAAGTGCCATTTTGGGGTGCATGTAGGTAAAATTCCATCCAAATGACACATACAAGCAACTCAATCATGTGTCATTAGTGCCGTAAAATTATCCATAAAAACCCCCAGTGAACAAGGAACCTGATGGTGAGCTGAGATTGTCAAAATATGACTCTCCATCATCATTTATGTCACTCATTTTCATTGACATTTAGTGGATGGGAATCCATTCTAGCACCTACATTAGATATGTGGACTAATGCTTCATTTCAAGAAGGGAGTTAATTTCATACAATCCAATCTAGATTAGGCAGTGGATAAAATGGATGAGACAATCATGTTCACGAAAAATAGGGTTAGCTATGTGGACCGGCTACGGCTAGTCTGGTAGCATCTCAGGGATGAGGATAAGTCCATATTTATGAACTATATACAGATCAATTAGAGATGTGTCCATGGATATCTATAGTTAGTGGAAATATCATTGTAGCATCAACTTTAGTTTCGTCCCTTTTTGATATTGGTCCCTCACACTCATTCATATCTGATACAGATGATGGGAGTTTTGGTCTGGAAAATGATTAATTCTATGGATTTTTGTCTCTTGAAACTCCATTGGAGGTTCGAATAGAGGGAATATTCTAGTTCTAGGAATCCCCCTTGAGATAGGTTTGTTTTTTTTCATCTTTAATTTATTCATCCTTGAGATAACCAATATTGATTTCATTCTCGTAATGGACTGGCACATTATTTATCACGTTGAGGGGAATTTTTATCACTATTGAGTATCTTTTACAACTATTGAAAAAATACTGTATATACATAAGGGAGAATGGGATATTCTATAAGATTGATCAGCATACGTGTTCTATGCTAGGTAAAGTGATTGATTAGCTAGAATGTTTCTTTACGAGCGATCAAGGAATGTAGTTAGTGTAATTCCATTCCATTATAGATTGTTTTCATAATGTATTCCATAATGATTTATATAGATTACCTCCTATGAGTATAGTTGATGTCACTATCGATCTTGTACAATGTGTTGCAGCGGTGTATATTCCACTTTACTAGATTTCATAAACAGAGCTACACAAAATCATGACGCATCATAAATATCTTGAGCTTATGGTTTTCATCAAACCTAGTACATCATAATAGGGTTCAACAATACCTTTATCGATGAATGATGATGGAAACCTCATATTTTCCATGGAGTGAATTCGACTCAACCAGAATATAATAGGACATTGATGTTAGTTTCTAAATATATAAGTCCTATTCAAATAGCTCCATTGAGAAAATATTTTCTCTAATATTTATTTGAACTCATGATACCATCTTGTTCATGTGTGAACATTAGATATACCATTTACAAAGATAAAAATCATTTATGACATGTACGTGTATTTGGTTATGTTGTTCAGACTAATGAATGTGCGAGAAGATTTCATGGATATGAAGAATCGGGTTTTCCACATATTCAGTGATTCAAATGTGTTAGTCTTCATATATAACATCTTCATATATTTGAGCTCCACCAGCAACCATGGAAACCATCTTTAAATAATGATGATTTCAATAATGTAGAACCATCTGTACATGATGATCAGAAAATTCCACTTTTGGATCGACCCAGTTCAATTCTTGAGTCATATCATATCTTAGGAAGAAATATCAATTGGCATTGAAAAAGTGAGCGCAATATTATCTAGGGAAGGACCTAGGAATTTGAATTACATCCATAGTGTGTTTGGTTTTACAATATATAATAGGTTTTTCATGAAATAATTCTCAAGTATAGTTGTGCCTCTTTTAAACTTCATTAAGATGGCTATACAGTTCTCCTAGTCAGATGTTTGTGAGAAAAAATTTTAAGAGTTAATAGGAATACTCACATTAGGTCTGATCGTTATTCTTCTTCAGCTATGAAAATTTTATACTTTTTATGGTGTGGCTTAGGTATTAAGACTCGGTGTAGTTTTAATGTAGTGTAAATGATTTAGGGAATATAGATCCAACAAATAATGCTTCATGAGAGAAACTGTCCAACATATGACCTCAAATTAGGAGTTTTGGTTCATGCTCAGGGTTGTGGGACACACTAATTATCGAGAGGGAGGTTCATTTTTTACGAAGAACATAATATCTTGAAATATATCTCCACATAGTGAGAAATAAATTTGCATCAGTGCAGATGAGTGGAATACCTGAAGCCATTTGACATTGAGCATTCATATACCCCTAGAACAATTAATTTCATATCAAATGATTCGAGCTGCAAAACGTGGACACAATCCATCCATTTAGCCATTGGTGAGTGTTAAATGATAGATTATTTTATGAGATTCATTAATAGGTTCGAAAATAGCATGGAAATCTAGTTCTAGTTTTCTTGATTTACTCTTCTCTTCTAGAGATATTCTACATGAGACAATTATCTATTCAAGAATGTCTCATTTTGAGGGAATGTGTCATAGGGAAGAACCTGCCTCCTTTATTGGGTTATTGATGCTGGTGAAACACTACAATACGGTGGCCTTTTATTGGTGATGTGTGCTATTTAAAACTATTTTATGAGGGAATATCATTATTATATTTGATAAATTAATCTTGGACTAACAAAGATGTACATATATATGCATTGTCAGTGCAGGTGGAATTGTATGAAGAAGCAAATAGTTGGTTCCATTACCCAGTTCCCCGCCTGTCATGAGGTGAAGATACTGAACTATAATCATTATATATTAATACATCCTTTGTCTATTCCTAATTGAAAATGGAATGAAATCACCATAGATTTCATTTTATATTTGATAATATCTTTGTGATGTAGGGATTCACTATCAGTGATTTTCAATACGTTGTCCAATGTCTCACACTTCTTACCTTTCCGAGATAACTTATCTATTGATGATTTATAGATGATATATATTAAATAGATAGTTTAACATAATTCAATAACACATTATATCATGTTAAAATTAGATTCTATGTACTGCATGTCACCCCTAGAAAAATGGGTTGTCTAAGCAGACCATATAGGTGTTAGTGGATATTGTCGAGGCCAGTATCCATTTTTATGGTGGTTTTTAGGAGAAAAATGATTCTCTATGTTACTTTAAATATAATAATAGCTTTCAAGAAAAAAATTAAAATGGCTCTATATGAGGCACTCTATGGGTGACAAATTTATTCAACTCTAGTGGGATTGATGCATCCGGGGAAGATCTTATGGTTCATCACCTTGTTTAGTAAACTATTGATCATTTCCAGCTCATTCTGAAGTGTGTAGATATAGCTTGGTCTATACAGAAGCCTTATTCCAATCATCTCTATAGCGATTGAGGTGGGACAATATGTCATTCTACGTGTTTCACTGATGCTGGGTCTTAAGGTGAATCATGAGATAAAGGAATTTATCACAAACAATATTAATGCCATAATATATAGTGGAAGGAGTTGGAAGGTATCCTATCAGTTGTGGTAACCTCAGAGGCACTATTCCATGCAAGTTGTATTCCATTTTCTAAACGTTGATATTATCATCTAGACCTGACTCATTTGTTTTACCCTGACGATATTGAGCTTGAGGAGGATGTATCCTTTTAGGAGAGTCTACTTAATACTATCAATAATTACCTGAAGGTTCTCTGAGGAAGGTCTGATCAACTGTTAATGTATCTATTTAAGAACATATGTGTTCATGATGAGACCTAGGAGTGGGAGATTAATGTGAAATCACAGAGGATAGAACTATTATGAGACACCGTTTCACTTCCCAAGTATAGGAAAATCAGGGAATATTCGTCTTAATGAGGGGAGGTTGTAATTTAACTAATTTAACCAAGGTATGAACTATTTAATTTTTTAGTTCAATTCCTCAAAGTGTCCTTGGGTTCACACATATGTGTCCTTTTAAAGATCCTGAGTAGAATATAATTTTTTTAATTGTTGGATGATACATAAGAAAAATAATATACCATAACCTACCTCAATGTTCGGGTCAAATTAAATAAAATTATTAAATGAAATAATACATATTTTATTAAACCAAAATTACTTAAAATTGAATCAATATAACAATAAAATAAAAATTGATTGTATAAAAATATAAAATAATTAATAAAAGTGATTAACCCATTATTTTATTATTATTTCTCTGTCCCATTTTTTTTATACATTTTTGTTGACTTTATTTTTTTTATCTCCATTTATTTTCATTTTCATTCTATTGTTTAAAACATAATTTCCTCTCAGTAAGAATTACCATCCACACCAATTTATTTTGGGCTGTTTCCTCTCATTGTCACACAATAATCAACATATTTTTTTTCATGAAATTGGTATTTTTGTTGAATACCCCAATTTCTTCTCTTTTTGGTCATAACAAATGATGTCGTGGGACATTGATTTTACTATGAATAAACGATATAGAACCTCTGTTACTTCCCATTGTTTCATTTCATCATTCATTTTTCGGAATTTGTTTGTTCATCAGTGCATATAGTTGAGTCCCAAATAACAAGTAGTAATTTATTTAAACTAATTTCCATTTATCTTGCAGACCTTTGTTTAAGGATAACTCCTTCCTAGGTAGTTTATATTCAATTAGAAACCCCATTTGGTGAGTTGATAAAATTATCCAATTTATATATGATCTTGCAACATTAATTTATCAACTACCTATACATGTCTATTGATTTGGTTTGATATTTAAAATTGGAATAAATTATGTGGGATGAATCAAAAACCATGAATTTTATTTTCCTTTGGTTAGGATTTACTAAATAATTGTTGATATATGTCATGTCATGAATTATAATTGTTAAATGTTTTTGAATCATCATGGACTAATAAAGTGAATGTTTTTTCTAATAATTTGTTATAATTATTAGTTGTGACTGTTAGTCTTGAATTATTAGATCAGACATGACATTAAATGGTTAATTAACGAGATACATTCAATAATGGTTTCTCAATTATAAATATGACTCAATTGATATTTTAAATGGTTTTTTCCATAATTAAAACAATTGTATCATTTTAGTAACCCACAATTGGAATCTCATTAGTCGATAGGTAACCAAAATATGAGTGAAAATGTGAATTTTTTAGACTCCCCGGGAAATGGCTTTCTGAAAGACATTGTATATCTTATAGGGTTATATCGGTTCCCAATGGGGTGATAAAGAATGAAACCATTGAAATAATGGTGTATCCAATAATCAGTTGATACTATATCCCTTACGAATGATACCCTATATTGACTCATTGTTCTGATTCCACGAGCTATACATGATCTTTCTAATGGATCTTCATGGACGACCTTAGTGGCATTGAATATTTTAAATGGATGTAGTGTAGCAATAACAGAGGGAAGAGATCAGTCTGAACATCATTATTGTAACTTTATAATCTATATTTGAGCCATGAATTTATTTATACTTCATATACTATCCATATACTTTGTGATATCACTCTAATTACTTTAGTGCACTTGTTGTTGACATGTAGATTAGACCCCATGAAGTTTCACATGTTCAGGGGTATAGCCATTTCTCTGATCTCTCATGTTAATTGGGATTTAATATATATATATATATATTTTTTTTTTACTTACAATGTATCTCATTTAGACTTCCATCATAGGCCAATTTAGGTGGTATGGGATGTCAGACCCTTTATAAACCTGGAATAAGTTACATTTTATTTACTTATTTAAACTAATTACTTTTACTGTGTATTGGAACACTTTTATTTGTCATCAAAATGAAATATAAAGGACTGGACATTGTGGGTGACGACCTACTACAGTTATATCCCACACACTGCATTGGTGTTTTTTGTTACCTAATTCTACATTATATTAATATGTAAGAATACATGGAATCATGCAGACATTGATGCCTTATTGTTTTTTTGGGTTTTGGATAAAGAATTAGGGGTGATGGAACAAGCCTATTTTTGTGATTTCATGTCATAGGTTTTAGTGTTTTGGCAGTTATTGTTATCATGAAATGTGTTCTTATGCCCCATACCTCTGAACATTGGTTTATTTTTTTATTCACCATACATTGACATCATAAAGGTATAATATATGAATATTTACTTTTGTAGTTATTATGTATTTAGATGGGTCATTTATCAACTTCTATTGCTATATTGTTTTTCTTTATGCTTTTGAAACTCTGAATTTATTATGTTATGCAATGTATTACCTTATCCAATATGTGAACATTCTCTCCATGGACATAACCAAGGGCCAAATATGTAGTTGGCAGCCTATTAAATTTTTGGAGATGCACATGATGGCTTGTGGCCCACCATTGCAGGGCCCAGTTTCGTAGCAC
The DNA here is from genome assembly GCA_963277665.1 of Viscum album. NCBI lineage: Eukaryota > Viridiplantae > Streptophyta > Magnoliopsida > Santalales > Viscaceae > Viscum > Viscum album. The sequence continues at coordinate 609,673 of CAUJRU010000294.1, read as the reverse complement.
TCAGGGTGAGACAGTACATTTCCGCAAAACTAGTTTATTCATGTTCCATCTATTGACTAAAATAAGAATGAATTGTATGAGATACATTTATCATAGAAGAAAACATCAGAATAAATAAAAATAATATATATTATTTAGAAATACTTTGAACTTCATTTAAATATAAAAAACAAATGGACTATCCATGAACATATGTTTTAATAATACATTTAGTAAATATCTTGAGGGTGATCTTCTTGTACAAATTTTTCCATTTTATATATTGTTTTTATCGGCATTAAAATAGAATATGTTTTAAACAAAAATAAATATAATTACACTGATAGTTAACCAGAATTTGTGATTATATATGTTTTTATTGAGTATATATATGTAAATGTCTAAAGTAAATTTTTATATTATATTTAATAAGACCTAATAAATATTGGATAATTATTTTAAATGGAAAAAATTTATATAAATCAGCTATTTACTTTAACTAGATCTAATGGTAAATTTTTGGTTGATTTTTTTTAAAAACATTGTAATAAGAATTTTTTATACACTGGTCACCCCCCTCTTCAGATAGTTACTATAACCAATATCTAAAAATAATGGTTCTTGTAATTGTTTCATTGTTTTTCAAAAAAAATAATTTTGAATTTATTTTTCAAATAAAGAAATTCTAATTATATTATTTCTAAATTTAATGCTTTAAATTAATAAGAATAAATAATGATCTTCTACTTATGTAACTCAAAATTTTTGTTTAAATAATTATGTTAAGTAATGAATCTATGTGAAAATGCACATAAAAAATGTTGTTTTTGAGATTTGGGTTTCTATTGAGGATATTTCTGAGTTACCTAAAACATATAGAAGACCTTAGGATGATTCTAAAAGGCTGTAATATGACAATAATTTAAATTATATGAATTCCATGTATTGTGCCTTTGGAGGGGAGGAAGTTGATGTAATATTTTCTACTAATACAACCTTTTCTGTTTGAAACACAATATCTATTTATCATGATCGAAAAACAACATTATATAAGTGTGGATGAATACATATTCATTTTAGTATGATAGTATTAAGATCATTATTGGTGATAAAATTTTTGACATACAAATCTTGTTTGTTTTTTATTGAGGAATCGGAACTCCCTTGGAAATAAAGTTTCAAAAATGGAACAAACCATAAGATTACAATGATGGGTTCCTATAAGATGGATAAGGACTTTAATGTCAATCATAGAGTCCTATGTTATTAGAAACTACAAGTTATCAAATTAATTTGAATGTTAATGATGTACAAAAAAGATCGGTAGGTAATTAGAGAGTAATATGATGATATAAAAAGAAATTTAATAATATTAATGTCTACTACATCAAAAGAAAATGAAAAAAAGATAAGAAAGGGAATTAGATGAATGTTCTAGTGACATTTAGTCCCCACCTGACAGTTTTGAGGAAACATCCAACAAGGCCAAAATATTAATGATGTTTTATAAGAATAATTTTTTAAGAGAATCTATTTATAGAGGAAAAAATTGAATCAATGAAACATCGATGAATGATTCAAATAGGGATGATAATAAAAATGATATTAACTTCTATTAATTCATGTAAAAATGAAATGTTAAATAATGATGTCCAAAATCGAAATAAAAAATGTAATATGATGATAAGGAATGAATACAAAAGAAATACAAGAAACAATCACTTAGTTACTGTAAAGATATATCAAGTGACTCCTACTTTTTTATAGGTTAAAACTATGACTGGTCTATCATGTGTTTCATGAATAATGTCTCATATATACATATTGTATCATGAATATTTAATCCTAATAAATAAAAATGAGAATATAATATTGGTGAAATGAATTAGGAATATATTATTTAATTATTAATATTATAGATGTCACTTTCAATAAACATAATGATAAATCTAATGTTCTTAAAAAATAGAATGCCTTATCTGTTAACATTAAATCAGTTTTTTCAATAGAGGAAGAGAAATATTTTCTATTATTAAAATTCAATACTGAATGAAAATTTTATAATGAATAAATAAATAAAAATTTTGTTTAGTTTACCATTTGAAGATAAAAACATACCCATATTTTAACTAATAATTTTGATCAAATATATGTTATTGGTTTATGATGAAACCTTGGATAAGAATAATGTTAAATAACACATTGGTACATAAATCAATATCATAATTTTCTAATTCAGGTTATTTCTTAATGGACTAAAAAATAGTTTATTTAATAAACCATATTTTCTTGTCTAAGAGACCTAAAAATAAAATATTTCCTCTTTACGGCCATAATACTAAAACTTTTATACCTATGATAAACCAGGAACCAAAATAATTACATGCATGAGCTTTTTGTAGATGTAATGTCACTATATGACCCCCATAAAAGATGATGGTATATAGAAAATGTTTGTTAAAGGAATATGATTCTATACAAACCTTGTTTAAACCTCCCTAGAAGGGTTGATGTTGGTCATGTCACCATTATTTATAATTATAATGGCAAAATAATAGTCAATGGCCAAATCTGTAACATCATTTTAGTTTTAATATCCATTGTACTATTGATGATGGTTTTAATTATAACCTATTCACATATCACAATCCTGTGATGATGGGTTTCATGATAAATTAGAAACGAATGTATGTAATAATTTTTATTTGAATGATTATTTAGTTTTTGCGTCCTTATGGAATGAAAATATTTATTTTTTGATAATAATTATTTGTTTCCAATATAATTCTTGATTGAGTTCAATTTAAAAAGAATCTTGGTTGTGGAATAGGTTACAAGGTCATTATAATATTCACTCGCATAGAATGATTTCTAGAAATGGTTTAGTCTAGGATATAACCAAACTATTGTTCCAAAATGACATTGCATGTAACCGCTTTCAAAAAGTAAAAAGACACTTGATTTATTTAAAATCGGAGATAAAAGTTTCATGTTCTTACCCTCTACATTTGTTTAATATAGATTTTTTGGAATATGTAGTTCATCTAATAAAAATATTATGCACTTTGTATGTGTAATTGTAGTTGAATTTCAATGTTTACTTGGGGTTCTTTTTATCTCACATAAGTCAATCCATCTCTTACATAACAAATTATTCTAGATATTTAGAAAAATAAATTTGACCTATGAGTAAGACTTTAATAAGTTACTATGACCTTGAGTTTTAAAATCATAACATTGAGTATTTTTTCACAAAAAATGGCTAGATTCGAAACTTATCTTCTGATATCACCCTTATTTAGAGTTGAAATAAATAGATATGGTATAGAACACCTCAAAATATATCTTGGACTGTAATAAATGAATATGAAATACCTCCTTATTTTTGGTAGAGTCTACAAACACAACATGTTATATAATCGATATAGTTTTAATTAGACATATATTAAAGGGAACCCTTTTGATATTTAGAATATTAAAAATACTTATTTCATAATAGTTTTTGGTAGAAAAATATTTATTCTTAACAATAATGATTTTCTTGGAATGTTTTCCTCCAAAAGTGTTGAATGAATTTTCATTTCTTATTCTACCTCTAGAAAATCATACTATGTTTCTAATTAAAGGAACATGAGTTTGGAAAATTATATTCATGTAATTGTATGATTTAACATCACTAAAGATAAATTACAACATGACATATTCTAGAGAATTGTAATCAGAAAAAATATTGAATTATGATGAACTACAAGAACATAAAACTCATCATGTAGATAATTTTTAGGTGAACCTCTACTATTTTTAAAAATATATTAAAACCATTATGTACCATACATCATATGTTTATGTCGGAGATGAAGATATTGTTACACATAGTATAGATTCACTTATTTATATGGTAGGGAATCAATATTTATTATCAATGAATGAAAGAACATCAGTGATGCAACTAATGATGAATTATAAGTGATATATAGGAAAAAAGTATTCAATGAACATTAAAGAAACAAACAATGGTAACATTTTGATAGTATTGAGGACACCATGAACATAGGTACTAAATGGGTATATAGAATCATGTTAGATGAACTAGGAACAATTTTTTGAAAACATTCATGTCTACTTGAAAAACTGTATAATCAAGAATATGTAATGTTCAATGAGGATGCATTTACACCTTTTTAAAGACATATATCCATTAGAATAATAACTACCTATGATCCACATCTACATTTGAGTATTTATCAAATTCATTTCAAGAGTGAAATATTTAATGATATTATAATGGATGATTTTTTTGTTAAACAACCAACTCATTTTAAAAATCCCATTTTCCAAATCCTTTTTTCAAATAATAAATATTTTTATATTGTTTAAGAAAAACTCTCAGACCATGGTATAATAGGCATAGATCAGTTCATATATCAAATTTTGTTTCCAATTTTATAGCTAATATAACAATTTTTTTAAAACTAATATCAAAAAATTATTTCATGTTAAAACAATATGGTGATTTAAATAATTTTTGAATATTTATCAAATTCTTTATATATTTAGTTTTAGGAAAACATAAATATTAATTTGATGTGTGTTTTATGGGTGAAATAAATTTCAATCTTGGTTTTCAAAATTTCTAAAATAATGAAGTAATTATTTTAAATTTACATAAATTGGCTTAGGTAATTTTGAATTGTTTTAACCTAGATAACACTAATATTATTGATACTCCCATGAATAAAAACTATAAATTGGACAATGATGAATATTGGAAACTCGTGGATCAAACCTATTGTGGAGTTATGATTGGATGTGTAACACCCCGAGATTTTAAAAGATATATATTCTTTTTAATTTTTTCATATCTTGTGTTGTACGCTACACCAATATTACCTTGCACTATACACAACACCGTATTAGCTTGTAGTATACGAAACACAATTCTTGGATCATGTTACTCCCAATTTTGATAGTAGTTATTCTATGTAACATTGAGAGTATATATATATATATATATTAAATATATAAATGAAATATGGTTGCATTATGTTATACGAAACAACGAAGGAGTCTTGAACCACACGCCACCCTGACTTGGCTTGCATTACATGAAATCACGACCTTCCTCGATAGCGTGTGTTGTAAGCAATATCAGGTTTCACTAAACAATGATATATGGTTATAATATTATTATAAACAAGCTGTTTTGAATAGTATTAAGTACATTTTGAATTTTATAACATTATTATTCATCTTAAATATTTTTCAGAATATGGTATGAGAACAAAATAAATATTTTGTGTAAAATATGAATTTTTAAAAAATTGCAGTTTTCCCGCCTTTTGAGGGCGCACCCACTATAAATCATGTTTTTGACATGTCTATAAGTTCAATTTGACAAAATAAAATTCTTATTTCAAATCAGGGTATAAAAATTTACTTTGGATAAATTTCTCATATTATTCTGATAACTGTAATATTTTAATGAATAGTAAAAACACACTTTATTTTAATTAAAAACAACTCTTTTCCTCGCAATAATTTATACGGTTAGATTATATTTTTAATTGTATTTAAATTTTAATTAGAATAAATTATTACCATTTAATAGAATATTGGTCATTGGAATTAATTTCACATTGAAATTTCACATAAACAAGAATCAATCGTTTGATAGTTATTGTTTCTTAAAAACACACTATTTGTTTTGATAACAAGAATTAATTTTAAAATTAACTAATACTACTTCTATGTTTTGAATTTGAAAAAATGGACTTCATTTTTGAATACTGAATATGAAATATAGCTTAGGGTGAATTTTTGGTATTTTTCTAAAAACAATCAATTTCTGATGAATAGTGAAAACACTGGGTTAATATTTAAAAGCAGACTTTTTATTTAAATAAATATTTATTTTATTTAAAATATATTTTAGGTCAAAATTGATACATAGTACCTATATATGTTCAATTTAATTAATTGGAGTAATTTTATAATAATTTTAGATATATAAAAATTTTGAAGAACTTTTCAACGTCTTTTACCCACCTACTAGGAGAATTTATAAATTCACATAAAACCTAATTTTTCCTATTTAGTGAGTGGATTTTAAAAAATTTGAGAGACTCCGTTAATATCAAGGACTAAAATGTGGTTCAATGAGATGAAAATAATTTTTTATGAATAGTGACTTTTTAATTTTATTTACTGCGGTTAAATGTAAATAGGGTAACTCAAGGTCAAAAGAATATTATGATAATTAAAAATTAGTGTAACACATTGAAAAACCTTATCTGATGAGTAATGGTCGACCATGGGCATCCTTGGGTCGATTTTGGGACACCATGGAGCCACTTATGAAAGACAATGACAAATTAGATTAATTAATTTAATGTAACGACAAAATTGCTTTTAACAAAAATCTTTTAGTAATTAATTTCTATAAAGGGATATATAAATTCTCTTTCGACTATAAATATTAATTGGAAAGCTAGAAATATTTACTACATCAATGTGTTTTTTTATAATTTTTAGACATCATATAAATTAAATTAATTATGACACAATAATTATGCAGTATTTACCTCATTAATAAAAGATTTAAATAAATAAGATTATAATGATTAAAATATTTTACAAAACATGTCCAATTCTGATTGGATGATTATATCTCGACCATGATTTATCTTATCATCGACTATAATGATTTTTGGGCCATTAGAAACCGATTATCATTATATTATAAAGTATTATTTTCACTCCTTCCTAAAGAGCCCCTCCTCCCACTTATAAAAGGAGACCATTTCTATCCAATTTTTCACACCTATCAAGCAATTTGGCTCATCCAAACTCTCCCCAGTTAAGCATTCTACATCCCTCTACTCCCCCTAGAAGTCTCAAATTAGGCAGAAGGCACTTCAAGTAGTTCTTTTGGTTCAAACCAATGGAAGTTACCCAAATTAAAGGTAACTGTTTCTCTTAAGTTGTTTTCTTTTATTCTACTTCTCCAACCCCTAAAATGATTTTAATCCTTTCTATCCTAACAAAACCTGTATAATAAATAAACTAGTATGTTCTTATGAGGAGGATTAGAACTAAACTTACACACACCTCCATCTAATGGATGAAGAACATAATTTTTCTGTGGATGGAAAACTAACGCCTCACGAAACGATGATTGTTTGATTTTCTCCTACCACCTCTCATGGTGGCCATTACGATTACACTGTATTCATATATGATATATATATTATTTTTATGATTTACATATTCTTATTTACGTCCCAATTATACCAAGCCTTTATGGTTTCCATAGTCGGTAAATACGATAATCTCATTTGAGGAAGTGCGGACTACCGCCCCCTCAAAGTGATGTGATTCATTAATGCCTTATGTGGGATGCATTAAGGATGTAGTTAATGATATTTTATATGATATTATACTAGAATTAAAATATAGCTATGTATAATTATGTTTTAATTCCATTAAAGTAATAAATTGAAATGAAATTAGTGTTCATGTGTACGTACGACTTACCATCTCCATGAACGGTGCATTTCATTTCTTAACTCCATATGTGATGTAATATTATAAATACATTTATATTATTGATATATATGATATATATAATTTATAAATCATAATATCATTCTGGATATAATGAACCTTTTACCACATAATCAACATGTAATTATAAGACGTCCATTTTTACTCAAGTACCAAAAATCGACAAAACAAACATTATTAACTTAAATAGTTACATACTGTTTATAACATGGTAATAAGTGATATAAAATGAATAATAAATTTTAAAATGGTTCATAATCTAGTAGAAATTAAATTTGGTTTATTATTCAGGACATTAAAGAACGATCGAATCAATTCGGACACGAGTTAAGGGAACTTCTTAACCAAATTTTTGTTCTTTGGGTTGATCTTCTCTTTCTTGTTTATGGAGTTCATTGATTATATGAGAAATTAATTTTTATATCTCATCATGTATTTATAATTTCATTATGTTACCTTACAGTGAATACACATAAGTGATCTATTTTATTTACAAAAAGATCTTTGTAAGGGATAACTTTTTCAATCTCGTTTTAATCCGAGATTATTATTTGTAAGTATTTACAGGGGTTATTATTATCATCCATGCCCATGTTTTCTAAAAATGTTTTCATGTATTTTAATAGTCCCTTTACAGTTTTTTCAAATTTACCAAATTTTAGGAAAGTAATCTTACTTTATTTTTCAACAAGGGTAACTTTTTGAATTTTTCGACAAAATTACGAGAAGAATGTTATTTTTAACTTATGAGGCGTGAATAGATTTTTTTATGGTTTCATAACGCCTCATTTTCATGGAGCATACACTACACAATTTTATTAATATTTTCAATAAAATACTTTTCTTTTAAATTTTCATGGATTTTTGTGAAAAGAAAATGATTTTGAAGAAGAAATGATATTTTCTCAAGAATTCATTTCAAGTGTTTTATCAAAACCATTTTCCATCTAAGATCACATTATTTTATATGTGTATGTTTCAAGTATAATGTCTCTAAGATTTACATGGTTTCATTTTTATTATGATGAAATTATATCCATTTTTTATATGGATTATTTTATGATGGGATGATGTTTATGAAACCCATTTTATTCATTGGGTTATGACGAATGATTTATGTTTATGTTGTGACACAAGTAAGAATGATTTCATTATGAAATGGGTGGGAACTATATCTCCCTTCAATGAATTGGGTAATGATTTATATCTCATGAGATAGACATGGATGAATGGTAAGTTAATCTGGTTCATTAATATAGGACTGGAACATGAAGTTAACTCGATTCAGAAAGGGACATTGTCCAAAAAGATGTTCTCGAATGAAATGCCTTGGCTACTATGGAAATCATATCATGTGCTTAACGGTTGCCACAATAACATGTTTTATTCCCATGATATTTTATCATTATTAAGGTTCCTTTATGATTTATGCCTTATGTACTGCCATATTTTATGTCATTCCCCATGATTTTTATGTTTAAACATTATGTTCATGTTGTTAAGATAAATGTATATGATTTGTTTTATTTTATCCCTGCTTACCCTTACTGAGCATTTGGGCTCACACTTTATATGTTTTCTTTTCCCCAGGATTTAAAGAAAGGATTTAGGTAAGAAAACCAAAAGGGGATGATCTTAATGGGAGATGTTGAAGATATTTCACCACGATTAGAAGAGTATGTTCTGATTTTCCAAAGTATTTAAACTATTACAGTCCTTGTGTGTCTATTTTCGTTATGTATTGGTATCAGAGAGAGGTTTGGTTATCCTTTGGAAACTAGGGTGTGAAAACATTAGTGATATCCCTAGAGATATTTCTAAGGTATGTCTAGGGATGTCTCTAAGGATAAATATAAGTATTTTTAATAGTTCTAGAATTACTGTAATGATATTATAATTAAACATATGATGTAATATATCAAAGGTACTCCCCCATTATTATTTTGTTTTCCCTAGCATGATTTTTGTCTCTCATACTATTCTTTTTGGGTTTTAGACGAGGGCTGGAATCCGAAGGAACCGTGTTGATCAATGTAATGGACAATACACTGATTTTACTTCTGAACAAACCAATGTTATGAGAGATAGAGTGAAAAATATTATTTCTATACTTACATAAGCTATGAATCATTCTGGACTTCTGAATGAGCAGAGAAGAGAACAATATTCTATTGAGTCCTTCCTAAGGCAACATCCACCTTCATTCAATGGGTCATCTGATCCACTTGTTGCTGAACAATGGATTAGTACCATTGAAAAGATATTTTCCATACTTCGCTGTTCGAAGCATGATAAAGTAATTCTAGATATTTACCATTTAAAAGGAGAAGCAGCCCAGTGGTGGACTCTAATTAATAATAAAATGCCCCAAGTTGAAATTGAATCCATGGAATGGGATGAGTTAACGAACTTTTGTTTTCAGCATGTACTTCCCTCGTATTCTTCGAACAAAGATGGAAAAAGAGTTCCCTGAGATTATGCAAAAGGATGATGAATCTGTTGGTATATACGAAGCAAATTTTAAAAGGCTTTCAAGGTATGCATATGGATTTATCATCCAACCTGAAAGTAATGTTGATCGATTCATCAGTGGCTTAACACCAAGTCTTCGAAGGGCATTGGCTATAAGAGACTTCAGTAGCTAGGAAGAAATTGTGTGTTGTTCTATCAAGGTAGAAATGGATGTTGGTGTTACATATCCATCTCATGGTTTTGACAAGATACAAAAGATGGAGTTCAAGGAGAAATATCAGAACAATAGTGAAAAGAAGATGGATGATTTTTTAGGCTCAAAGTGCGGAATGAAGTATGGACAAGATTGTCTTAAAGGGACTAGAAAATTTTTTAACTGTGGAAAATAAGGTCATCGAGCAGCTGAGTGTTAAAGTAATGGAAAAAGGTTTGATAATGAAGTGAATAAAGAAAAGACTACAGATAATGCACCACCAACACTTCAATGCTTCATGTGCAATGAAATGGGGAATTATGCTAATCAATTCCCTAATGCAAGGGTTAATGATGATCGACATGAGAAACCACTTATGGCAAAGGATAAGGGGAAGTCACATGTGATTAGTATTGGCGATTTTTAATATGACAATGATGTGGTGGAATGATTAAGTGAATGTGTAATGGGATTCCAAAATAGTATTTTATATAGTATCGTGGAACATTTGAATATTTTTGTATTGGTCTATTGTGGTTTTCAATAATTTTATGTCACTGGTAACCATGGAAAGTGATTGAGATATTTTTGGAAATAAGATGATATGCGCATAATGAAGGGATAAGGAGAAAATGAAATGTTTGACAGTATTCATGAGATCATGACTGATATAAGGAAAAGGTTATATCAGGGTTTGAGTATATAGAATTTTTGGATATAGTTATGTGGAAATAGTTAACTTTTGACAGCATTCATGTGTTCAATAAGGTTCAATGGGTATTCATTTTTCATGAGAATAAATTATTAAGGTATTCACATTATTGGAATGTGACCAACAAGATATATGAGGTATAAATGATGGTATTCACATGCTTGTTATATGACCTTTTTGGAAATCATTCTCTTTATTCTATGAGTTTGGAAAGAAGTATTTTGGATAAGCCTAAAGATTCCAATGGATTATGTTGAACATAAGTTAATATTGATTAAGGCTAGAATTTTTTTTCGATATTATTTATAGAATGTTATAATAGTATAGTTTTAGAAAAAGGAAAACTCATATGATGTGATACAACCCGTCGCGTCGGACAAGGCTGTGGTAATCGAACCCACAACCAAAGGGTGACAAGCCTTTATCACCTACCATTGGCCAACTGGAAGTCCCTGGTTATTAGAAACTAGTTTTATTATATTATGTGGTATGATAGATTATGTATAAGTACATTTTTTATATCATGTACGATTAACCTCACCATATATGGACTTATGTATATTTGAAAACTTTTTCTAACCTTTTGATTGAGACAGATGGAATGACCCATCACTCTATCATATTATATGATAACACTTCACAGAAGACAAATTCAACTTCATTTCATTAAGATATGATGTTGAAATTGTTCAAGGGACAAACAATAGTGAGATTGTCAAGTAATTATTTGTTTTAATTATTCTTCAACTATAAGAGAATGATCTTGAAAACCAAAATGGTTGTCCTGATGTCCTCATATCTAATGAATTAGATGGTACCTTTAATCAACACAAATTTATTGCTTTGTGAATTATGGCTTTTTCATATCAATGTTCTCTACCACTCTCCATCAAAACATGATGGTTAGATTTCTCTTCCATATCCATATTTTCACCTATGTTTTCATATGTGGGAACCCATGTGATGATTTACATTGGGTATACATTTTGTTTCTATTGTTCATTTTTAAAATTATGTTTTAGATTTCTTTTTTATGATATGGGTTTCAATGAAAGAAACTTTCAAATAATAAACGATTTATAACCCTGACGAATTTTGAGGACGAAATTCATTTTAAGGGGGTATGATGAAACACCCCGATATTTTATAAGATATATATTCTTTTTAATTTCTTTGAAATATTGGGGTGTACTCTACACCAAGATTACCTTGCGCTATATGCAACAACGTATTAGCTTACAGTATATGCACCACTATTCTTGGATCATGTTACTCACAATTTTGATAGTAGTTATTCTACGCAACATTCAGTATATATATTTATATATATATATATATATTAAATGTATAAATGAAATATGGTTGGATTTTTTTATACGAAACAAAAAAAGAGTCTTGCACCACACACAACATTGACATGGCTTTATTACAATAATCGCGACCTTCCTCGATAGCGTGTGTTGTAAGCAATATCAGGTTTCACTAAACAATGATATACTGTTATAATATTACTATAAACTAGCCGTTATGAATATCATTTACTTCATTTGGAATTTTTTAACATTATTATTCATCATACACATTTTTTAGAATATGGTATGAAAACAAAATAAATTTTTCCTGTAAAATTTGTATTTTTAAAAAATTGTAGTTTTCCCGCCATTTGATGGCGCACCCCCATTAAATATTATTTTTGACATGAAAATAATTTCAATATGAACAAATTAAATTCTTCTTTGGAATCACGATATAAAAAGTTACTTTGTATAAATTTTTCATATTATTTTGATAACTTTCATATTTTAATGATTAGTAAAAACACGCTATATTTTAATAAAAAACAACTTTTTTATTCGCAATAATTTATATGGTTAGATTATATTTTTAATTTTTTTAATTTTTAATTAGAATATATTATTACCATTTAATCCAATATTCATCCTTGAAATTTATTTTACTTTGAAATTGGACATAAACATTTGTCATTATTTTGATAGATACTATTTCTTAAAAACGCGCTATTTGTTTTGATAACAAGATATAATTTTAAAATTAATTAATTCCACTTCTATATTTTGAATTTGGAAAAATTGACATCATTTTTGAATTCGGAATATCAAATATAGATTAGGCTGATGTTTTGGTATTTTTCTGAAAACATTCAATTTTTGAAGAATTGTGAAAATACTGGGTTACTATTTAAAAACCGACTTTTTATTTAAATAATTATTTATTTTATTTAAATTTATTTAAGGTCAAAATTGATTCATTATACATATATAAGTTAAATATAATTAATTGGAGTCATTTTATAATAATTTTAGATATATAAAAATTTTATTTAACTTTTCACAATCTTTTACCCACCTCCAAGGAGAATTTGGAAATATACATAAAACATTATTTTACCGCTTCTGTGAGTGTAATTTCGAAAATCCAAGAGACACGGTTAATATCAAGGACTAAAATGTGGTTCAATGACATGAAAATAATTTTTCGTGAATAGCAACTTTTTACTTTTATTAACCGCGGTTAAAGGTAAGTAGGGTAATTCAAGGTTAAAAGAATATTATAATAATTTAAAATTACCTTAACACTTGCCCAAAACTTATTGGATGAGTAGTGTCCGACCATGGGAATCCTTGGGTCGATTTTGGGACACCATGGACCCACTTATGAAAGAAAATGACACATTAGATTAATTAATTTAATTTAAATACACAATTGACATTAACAAAAATCTTTTAGTAATTAATTTTTATAAGGGGTTATATAAATTCTTTTTTCAACTATAAATATGAATTGGAAAGATAAACAGATTTCCTACATCATGGTTTTTGTTTTATAATTTTTATAGATCAAATAAATTAAATTAATTATGACTCAATAATGATACAATATTTACCTCACTAATAAATGATTTAAATAAATAAAATTATAATGATTAAAATATTATCCAAAACATGTCAAATTCTGATTAGATGATTATATCTCGACCATGAGTCATCTTATATTTTACTATAATTATTTTAGGACCATTAGAAACCGAATATCATTATATTATAAAATAATATTTTCACTCATTCCTAAAGAGCCCCTCCTCCCCCTTATAAAAGGAGACCATTTATATCCAATTCCTTGCATCTCTCAAGCCATTTAGCTCATCCTAACTCTTCCCAATTAAGCTCCCCACATCCCTATCCTACCCCTAGAAGCCTTACATTAGGCAGAAGGGAATTTAAGAAGTCCTTTTGGTTCCGACCAAAGGAAGTTACCGAAATTAAAGGTAATAATTTCTCTTAAGTTGTTTTCTTTTATTCTACTTCTCCAACACCTAAAATCATTTTAATCTGTTATTTTGTAATGACAACAGTATATTCAATATAATAAGTTTTTCATATGATTAGGATTAGAAATACAATTACACACACCTGCATCTAATGGAAGAAGAACATAATGTTTCTGTGGATGACAAACTAACGCCTCATGAAACGATGATTGTTCGATTTTCTCCTACCGCCTCTCATGGTGGCCCTTATGATGAGACTGTATTCATATATGATATATATTTTGTTTATGACTTCCTTATTCTTCTTTAATTCCGAATTATAACAAGCCTTTATGGTTTCCATAGTCGGTAAATACGATAATCTCATTTGAGGAAGTGCGGACTACCGCCCCCTCAAAGTGATGTGATTTGTTAATGCCTTATGTGGGATGTATAAAGGATGTAGTTAATGATATTATATAAGATATTATACTATAATTATAAAATACCTATGTATCATTATGTTTTAATTACAATAAAATAATAAATAGTATTGAAAGTAGCGTTAATATGTATGTACGGCTTACCGTCTCCATGAACGGTGCATTACTTTTCTTACCTCCATATGTTATGTAATATTATAAATACATGTATATGATGTATATATATGATATATATGATTTATAATTCATTAATATCATTCTGAATATAATGAACATTTGACCGCATGAACAACATGTAATTATATGAAGTCCATTTTGGACTCAAGTACCAAATATCGACAAAACCAACATTATTAACTTAAATAGTTACATAATGTTTAAGACATGGTAATAAGTTATATAAAAGGAATGATAAATTTGAAAAAAGGATCTTAATAAAGTTGAAATTAACTTTTTTTTATTTTTCAGGAGATTAATGAAGGATCGAGTCAAGTCGGACACGAGTTAAGGGAACTTCTTATCCCAATTTCAATTCTTTGGTTTGATCTTCTCTTTCATGTTTATATCGTTCTTTTATTATGTGAGAAATGAATTTTTATATCTTATCATGTATTTATAATTTCTTTATGTGACCTTATAGTGAATACACATAATTGATCTATTTTATTTTCAAAATGATCATTGTAAGGGATATCTTTTCGAATCTCGTTTTTATATGAGATTGTTATTCGTAAGTATTTACAGGTGTTATTATTTTCATCCATGCCAATGATTTCTAAAAAAAATTCATGTATTTTTAAAGTCCTTATTATCCATTTTTTAAATTTACCACATGTTATTAATGGAATCATACTTTTGTTTACAACACAGGGAACTTATTTACTTTTCCGAAAAAAGTACGAGAAGAATGTTATTTTTAACTTATGCGGCGTGAAGGGATTTATTTTACGGTTTCATACGCCTAATTTTCATGGAGCTTACTCTAAAAGATCTTATTACTATTTTCAACAAAATAATTTCTTTTTAATATTGCATTGAATTTTTTGAAAATAAAATGATTTTGAAGAAGAAAGGATATTTTCCTAAAGAATTCATTTCATGTGTTTTATTAAAACCATTTTCCATCTAAGTTGACATTATTTCATATGTGTATGTTTAAAGTATAATGTATCTATGATTTACATGGTTTCATTTTTCTTATGATGAAATGATATCCATTTGTTTTATATCGATTATGTTATGATGGGATGATTTTTATGAAACCCATTTTATTCTTTGGGTTATGATGAATGATTTATGTTTATGTTGTAGAACAAGTAATAATGATTTCATTATGAGATGGGTGGGACCTATATATCCCTCCACTGAATTGGGTAAAGATTTATATCTCATGAGATATACATGTATGGAATGGTAAGTTAACCAGGTTTTGTAATACAGGACTGGAACGAGGAGTGAACTCGATTCAGAAAGGGAATTTTCCACTAAGATGGTCTCGACAACAATGCCTTAGCTACTATGGAATCCATATCATGTGATTAATGGTTTCCACAATAAAATGTTTTATTCCCATGCTATTTTATCATGATTAAGGTTTATTTATGATATATTCCTTATGTACTTCCATTTTCTTATGTCATTGCCCAAGATTTTGATGTTTAAGAATTATGATCATGTTTTTAAGTTCAAATGTATATGATTTGTTTTATTTGATCCATGCTTACCCTTACTGAGAATTTGAGCTCACCCTTTATATGTTTTCTCTTCCACAGGATTTAAAGAATGGTTTTAGGTAAGAAAACCAAAAGGGGAATATCTTTATGGGAGATGTTGAAGATCTTTCACCATAATTAGAAGATTACGTTCTGAGTTTTCGACGACACTAAACTATTACGGTCCTTGTGTATCTATTTTTTATTATGTATTAAGTATTCCAAACAAGTAATGTAATGTCCATGTATGTCCTGATTCGTGCCTCTATAGGGCGTATTCACAACATTACTTTTATCTGACTCTATATTATATTCATTGTGTGTATGTGTGATTTTTTTAAAGGAAATACAAATGTGTCTCACCTAGTATCTATAACATTAATTTTGAAATTCATCAAATATAATTCAAATTTAGTATTTTTATAGAATAAGACATGAATTTTAATTAGATATTCATTTATAGGTGGATATTAGTGTATGTATGTAAGATAGAAAATGAAATTCTCGAACATGTCACTCATTAGGCATGTATCTATTTTATTTTATGTAGTTTGAAATATAATTTTATTGCGCGTTCTAATATTGAACCTTAGTACAGAGATACAATTAGATTCATTCCACATATATTATTAATGAAAAAACATTACTAGAATATTGATTTAAATTAATACATGTACCAATCAACAATTAAAATACAAGTTCTACAAATATTACTTTGAATATGGTATCATTCTCTAAATCAATTAATATTGATGTAGAACATTAGTTTTTTGGAGATAAGTTTAAAAAAAGAGATATCACCCTTCAATATAATTGTACAAAATATCATCATGCATATATTTTAACAATTCCATTGAATTCAAATTTAATAAATTATATCAAACAAGAATTAGGTGTGATCAATTTAGATTATTTTTAATATTCTAGGACTCACATTTGTTAATGTTTCATTATTGTAAATATGTCACTATTGTGAATTTATCATTGTTCTAAATTTATCCCCAATGTAAGTGTCCAAACATTGTAAATGTCGCACTCTTTTAAATGTCCCACCATTGATATGTCTCATAGTTTCAGATTTCTCACTATTAACACTTCTCACCAATGAAACTTTTGACCATTGTAAATTACAACCATTATGATTTATCGCCATTGTGGATGTCTAAACATTTGAGTTATCATTCCTTTAATCAATTTTATTTTTCACAGTCTTAGTCTTTATACCTATAATTTTAAATTACTTAATGTTTTATTTAATATTATCATTAAATTCTAATATTATCTATGATTCAATTCTCAAAATTACTTTTTCCTATTTGAATCCCTAAATCACAAATTATATAAATTAATTTATTTCTATAAATCCAAAATTCATCTATCTCAGGCCTTTTCTCTCTCAAACACAATTTCCCCCTTTCAAATACCAATAACGTTCCTTTTTCCCTACGTCGAAATTGATCATTAATAAATACATGGAAAAATTCATGGTCCCGTAAGCATCATCACTAAACAATTCACATAATGATAATAAGAAAATGAGGAATTTATTCAACTTATTTATTATAAATAGTCCAATCTGAAAATTTTAAAGAGGGTGGTTGTCCCCTAAAAATATTAACAAAAATAATAGTTACGTTTCATTATGTTTTTTGTGAATCAATTTAAACAGAACCATGTATGGGTTGATTTGTTATCCTCTTACCCTATAACGTTCAATACATGGTTGATATATAATTTTTAAATGTTTTTAATGTACAATTTTTATGATGATGAAGATTTTACTGTAACAATGATTAATGGATGTAATATCATCCTTTATTCAATGTAGTTGGGAGAGTGATTGATTAATTAACATCATTGTATTATTATTCCAAATAAATTAACTATTATATAATATATTGATTTCCATATTTATGTAGATCCCTTTGTTTGAATTCACTAGTGATGTGATAGTTAGAATGCTAGTATCTTCTGAAAATATACATGAATGATGGTTTGTTTTACAATTCAATGAAAACATGTTATTTATATGGAAGGATGATTTTACAACATGAAAATATAAATATTTATAATTTCCCATATGAAATGAGGATATACGATAAATATTTGTAGATATATTGTGCTTTAAATGATTAAAATGATTAATCATACTTTAATTTACAAATATATCATTTACATGATCTTAATTTTGGTTATGATATTAGGCCAAAGTGTAGTTTCCAGATATGAATATGCTTTAGTGGATTGAGGTGGTTACTGCATCAATATAATATATTTTACAATGATGAGATTTGTTTTGAACCCATTGGAAAATGAAATGTGTGGAAGTTATAGAAATGTTGTATAAGGACCATGATGATGGTTTTAATAGTCATGGAGGACCAAGTGGATGAATTAATGAAGGTTATGTTGTGTTATATCAAGAAATATTAAATTATCTACATGAATATGTTTTTAAATATTAAGAAATAACCATATTTTTTAGTATTTATGAATGATATGATAGTGAAGAGACTTAATCATCAGATGAATTGAATAAATTTCCAATATTAGAGAGTAACAATGTTGTTTAGGATGATAATAAATTTTTTGATCATTTTGTTATTTAGCAGAATAAAATTAATTATACAGTTGTTGTTACTATGGATAACCATATATGTGTTGATCATTTTGAGAATATTATTTATGAACATAGAGCTGTCGATACTCTTTCTCCTAAAACACCTCTTATTTTTGTTCATGATACATATGGGTCTATAATTGTTGTTTCTTCAATTTTTTAGTTTCATGGTAGTCCTTCAAATAATTGTACTGACCATTTTTTTTACAATAGTACATTTTTTTACTAAAATTGGGATTCCATCAATGAATGGTGGACCTATTCATCATGATTCAATAAAACATAATAGATCAATAGATAATCAAGTTGATGTTGTTGGTCAGTTATGGCGGTTTGAATCTAAGGTCCCTACCAGATCTGTAGCTATTCCTACTCATGTTCTCCTCCTATTCTAGTGGATATGGTCACCATGATTGACAAGTATTGTTTCTGTGAAAATATTTTATGTGATTTTGATGTGAAATTAAGTATTAAACATATATTACATACAAAATTAATAGAGCATGGTGCTCAATATTTGTTTTAGCTTTTGAACCATCATATTCATTTGAAAATGATACATTATAATGATTAAGAGAAATTGAAAACTGACGGTTTGAAAATGATTTTTTTTCTTAATATTCAACATTGGAGGAGATGTTATCTTCAAATTCTTATTCCCTGGGGTCCTTGTTCAAAACAACTAAATATATTAAATTAGTGAAATCTATTTTTACTGCTACTCCTCATATTTATGATGTGGATTGTCATAGATCTATTCTATGATAAGATTTCACTGCTCCATTAAGGTGTCTTTTATGGGATTAACCTTCCACAGTTGAGGAAACATTGAGAATGTTTTAACATGTCAATCATCATGCACACATGTTGATATGAGAGAAAATTAATGAAATTACATTTGGAAGAGGAACTATAAATAATTAAATCATCTACAATATGTAATGAAATTTATCTATGAAATATATGGATTCTAATTTTATGTTATTTGTAGAAAATATATGGAATCCAATATTTTATAAAACGTTCAAATAAAAATTCAACAAGTTATAGGTAATGAATCCTATACTATATTTTATTGGAGTAAATAATGGGTTATGAAATGCAATTGAAATGGGTTGAATGTCATATTAACCATTTTCAATTTGATGAATCCATTTATGCATTTTCATGGAATTTAAGTTATAGATCATGAATCAAAACAAATTACTACCAATTTTACACCTCCAATAACTAATACAATGATCTTCATAGGGGGAGTTACCAAATATTCTCTTCCACCATTACCATCCATATTTCTACCATATCTTCTATCACCCATAGATGTTATACAATAATTCAAACCCGTCATTTGTATGGAAAATAAATCATTGACTTGTGTTACATATGTTACCACTCATGTTACATGATATCCTATTACAATGTCTGCCTTAGATATGTACATGAAAATTTATCAAATGATTCAATATACTCATCCTAAGAAGAATCAATTTTTACTAAAATATGTAATATTCTGGGAATGATTTTTTGTCAATTTTTGTTAAAAACTTTTGGTATTACCATAAATGTATTTATTAAGGGAAACGATCTTATTAATCTTTTTTGGTTTTTTTCTTTGAATTTACTATTTTCATTATAATTTTTAGTCATTCGAAAATGTGGAATGATTCTATGGAATTTATTAATATCTTAATATTGAATTTATTTTTTTATATATCTAATATTATATCCATAATATTATTATTTTCTATATATGGGTTATATATTATCCATTAATATTCCATTTTTTCATTTGATATTGTTTCTTTTATATTTAGTTCTTTTATTACAATTACTTCATTATTTATATTTCATTCCAAATTCATTCAATGTCCTTATTTACATTTATTTTCATGTATATAAAATTCATTGATTTTGTACCACCAAAATGGGCTGATTATTAACCTCCTTATTTTATGGATCAACAAAAAATGTTTAGTCTGATATTAATGAGATTTATGTTTTATGATATAATTTTGGGTACTAAGAATATTGAAAAAAATATTGTTAAGTACAAGTAAGTACCATAACCAAATAACTCTTATATCCATTAAATAAATCACCAAAATGGAAAATTCATTATTATGATTGGTATTTGGAAAATAATAAGAGACCCACTGACAGCTATGACATTTATCTATATTGAGATATTGATAATGTGTGGAGATTACATGCCATTAGCTGTGTGTCTCGACTATCATGAATATTCATGTAAGTATCGATATGACCTACCATATGAATATAGTAACTATTGAGGTGACCTTCCAACAGAATAAAAATTTGGTGAAGTGTTGTGTAACCAAAAAACAAACATTCCCTCCTAATCAGTCATAGTCAGAGTGTCTTACAACCAAAAAAAAGGAAAAACTATATTGTTTCAAGACTCTAGTATAACTCACAACTAGATGTTCTCACTATTTCAAATAATCACCGATAATCTCTAAGTATAATTCATATCAAGATACTGCAATATAGTGTCACCATTTTGAATACTCATTGTTACTATTATATTTATTTTGAATTTTATATCTATAAAAACTATATTAGTGAATTTAATTACCAATCATATATTACTGATCTTCCAAATTTTTTTGATAGGGTTGTATTAAAAAAATTTAGCCCTATGAAAATAGTTTTAGGATATCTTGAATGCTTATCACGTGGATTGTTGTTGTGTTCCTTAGGACATATGAGGAATTATAATCACTCATGTAGGGATTAAATGTTCTAAACAACTAATATGCATTCAAATATAAACCTCTGAATTTATATTAACCTTATTACAAGAACTCTAAGATCTTACATGCCTCGTATTTCTTACACATGACTCTAAAATTTGAGTTTAATGAAAAATCAGATCCTTCTATCTGAATAGAAAGAGTTTATTCCACTCTATTCCATTATTAACATGACAACCACTACTAAATTCTCATCCTTGTAGACATTCAATAGTCATAAAATGCAAGGCCTATCAGACAATGAAATATTATAATTTCTACACACATATTTACTCATCTTGTTTGTCTACATTTACATTATGAGAAGTGTGTGAATACTATGTATATTACATCAATATTGTCTCATGAACCAAACAGTAAGATAGTTAGATATCATATAAAACTACTATCACATATTTCAATTGATTATTAAGTAATATGTCATATGTGTCTTGATATCATTTATATTCCCAAAAGTTCTAAGGAATATATCTCTATGTATTTTGGATTGTTGTCATACTTTTTTTGTACCTAATCCATGATATGGATCAATTTATATTTTAATATAAAAAACATGAAAGGTGGTAATTTACAGGTGGATACAACAAATATCATATTGAGATGGAACCTATTGTATTCATTAGTCTTTTGTGTGTTTTTTTATATTAAAACAAAATACATTTTAAAAAATATATTATTTATATGATAGTGAACCTTAATTAGTGATTATATATGTTTCTTAATGAGTAAATTTATTAAAATTATAAAATTAGTATTTTATATTGTTTTAATTAAGTCTTAATCAATCATTTAAAATTATTTAAAATATTCATGATTCATATTGATTGGATGTTCTTGTTCACTAGTTTGTATTTTAAATAATTGGGGAATTTTATTTAAAAGAGTATGAGCATAAATTTTTATTTGTTAGTCAATTAACCAACACCCCCTCAATTTAGATAATCACTCTGACCACTAATTTGATAATTCATACACATTATATTATAATGTTAACCACTATGTATAAACCTTTTTACGTTAATCTCCCTGAATAAATATTAATTTTATTCACTTTTAATTTTTGTCAAAAATTATGTGGGCATAATTATATATTATAATTTTTTTTCATTAAAATAATGGAGTCCATTTTATTAAATTTATTTTGTTGATCTTAAACAAATTAATTTTAAATTAATCCCACATATGTGATTAATAATATGGGTTTCATATTGAATATCTCAAAAGATTGAAATATTTTTTCTGGAATTTAAGTTAAAATTGAAATAAATTAAATAAATTGGAAAATAGATGTATTATTGAACAAATTATACTCTATAAAATTTCAAATATAATTTAACTAAAAAATAAAATTTTTAAAATGGAATTTTTAATAACAATGCTGAATATTTCTCAACTCATCATAAAATATATCTTTTCAAAAAAAGTATCCAAAAAATCACCCTATAATAATATTGAAATTATTAATTACCAGATGAAGATTCTTTTAACCAATTTTATTTATAATAGTTTCAAAACTTATTTTGGAAACAAGAACACCAATAAAAGTCAATAATACAATATTTTAGAAAAATAAATATTTATATGAATAAAATTGGATTTATTTTTACATCATTCATAGAAATTAAATTATCATATTATTAAGTAGTTAAATGTATATATATATATATTATACAATAATTCATGCTTTTTATAGTTTGTTTCCCATAAGGTGTTTTTTTCGTATAAATACACTATTTTGGAAAAGTAATTTATTTATTTTCAATTTTTTTATTAATAAGAATAAATTAATTACAAATATTTAATTTAGAAATATTAATAACCATATTTTTGAAATTTATTTAATCCATTTCATACCCACTGTTACCAGAGTCAGGTGATAAATATAGTAATATTTTATTAATTTCCCTTGTTTTTTTAAATCAGGGTTGAATGTAATTCTCTATAAGATCGATGTTGTGTATAAAGAACATTTAACTTCTTAAATAAGGTAAAAATTCAAAATTAATTCGAATACTTCAAAGAAGATGGTATTGGTGTTCTCTATTAATCAATCATTACATGGTGTAGCATGCAATTCATGTCTTCAAAAAAAATTACTCTTTAAAAAAACCATATAAACACTGTGTGTTACATGATTGATATATTCCAAAGGGACTAATATTTTATCATGATTGAACATCGTTATAGATATCATTAATTTGGATTCATTATAAAGGAAATACTAATGAAAATATTTCACTAAAAATATACAAAAGATGATTCTTTAGTTACTCCTTTTTTCATCTTAATTTCCATCTTCCATAATAATGTAATCAATAAAAAATTCATCAATTATCACATTGAACAAAAAATTTTATTATATACATGTGATATTATAATATATTAAAATATAATAAAATATAATTGTGATTATTTGAGGAATCAATTATATATACTAAAATAGGCTTCTTCCTAACCTACGTGTCACACTCTCCTTCCACGTACCCCACCATTTTAATTCCCCCAACTATTCCATCCTCTGTCACACGACACCTTTGGCTACCCCCCACCCCGTACACTCTCCCCTACTCCCCCTAAATAAGGGTTTCACAACTACCAGCATCCTTTGACATTCCGACTACCTTCCACATTCCACATCTCTAAGTTCACTCCTCCATCGACGACATCTAGTGTTCACGGCCGTACGCCCTTCCCTCTTGCAATTCGATTTATGACTTCGAGCTACAGGTCTACATCTTCAGATATCGACGACACAATCTTCCATTTACAGTCACAACTCCTGCAACGCCATTCGGTGGCCAGCCACCTGTCTACTCTTTCCTCCATATAAGGGTCTTTTCCTACTGGGTGGGTTTTACGAAGGTCAACCTAACATTCCTCATCCTCTTCCTAGGGCCATAGGTAGTGCACTTTTCGGGTATGGTTTCTCTCAACACGAGCACCCATCGATGAATATATGCACAAATTCCTCCATTCTACCATACGATGTTCCAATGAAATATTCAAGTAATTTATTTCGCCTTTATTTGTTCTAATTTCTCACACCAGTATGCAACTAAAATCCATGTATGTGGAAAATAATTTTACACTGCTAATCTATGGGTACCTTTTACCGCATAACTATACAGATTCCTCGATTCTACCATATTTCAGTCCCACTCTTGTATTGATTTAATTTATATATGTTACATTGATGTTTCTATTTCATTGATGTCGCTATAACATTGGTATAAGAGTTGATCAGTGAAATAATTATACACTTCATATCTATGGGTACCTTTTATAGCATTATGTGACATTTAAATTGAATATTTGAATTTATATTTTCTCTATAATATTTATATGTTTCCATGATGTTGGTAAAAGTGTGGTTCATTTACATCACAGTATAAGTATTGATCACTATAATTCAAACATGCATTATCCGTCAATTGTATTCTCGGTATATTATAAATTGAATCTCTGTACCCATAAACATCTTTTGGTTTCATTCTAAAACATGACAATTAAACATAAAGACAACAAAACAAATATGCATACACCGTCAGCATCGAGATATGAAAGGTCGCAAAGGATACTTTGTATTAGATAATGAAAAATTGGTAAAACAGTATTCTATTTCCTTGTAATCATTCCATAAAATTACTTACTGAATTACAGGTTCTTAACTTCATTGGAAAATCACACATGGGGTACCATCAACTATGTTCTACTACATCATCTTATTCATTACAACTGAATTATGCCTTGATCATAGGATCACACATACCACATTCACCTATACCTACAAATGTTAATTATATTTTCTTTTTTACCGACATTTTCAGATATAGTAAATATATTTTTTGTAAATAATGAAATCTTCTTTACTCATACTGCATTTCAATAGACAGTGGCTCGTGATTCGGGATCCTCTAGGGAAATTAGTGTTAGAACAAGAATTAGAAAAGGTTGTAGTATGAGTATTAACTGTAAGTATCCAAGTGTTTCAATCTTAAATTAGATCTAATCATTACAACTGTGTTCATGTACTGTCTACTCACCAAAAAAGGATTATGCATATCATTTTCACCTTTATCTTCGTATGGTGAGTTACATTACACTGTCAGAGAACATTGATTATATATCTTTACTTTAATATGTCGTAACATTGTATAGTTTGTAAACTATTAAATTTCATTGACAGCTCATCATGGTTGTGGATCTTCATCAACAAGATCCGTGCTAGGTAGCTATTGAAAATGTATATCAGTAACTAATCAAGATAATTTTGACCCCTCTGGTAAGTACTTCGTCATCGTATAGTTCTGAAAAACACATGTTTTCTCTCATATGTATCTAACATTTAAACTAAATTTTCATTACTTTTTCTAGGTGTAACGACTGATAGAAATATTCCCACTTACCCTTCGTGTGACTCATTATCAGAGTAAGCATGGATCATGCAATCAAATGAATTTGAAAAATTGCATAGTGTAATTTTTTGAATACTATGTTTAACATAGGTATTGTATTAGATCTTCAACTACTGGTAACAAATCTTATTTTCCCGACACATGTGTGACGTATATTCTAATCATGTTGTATTCTCCTTTTGTATCCATAGATATATATCTCCATTCTTTCGGTATTTCAATGTAATTCGAATGCATAATTTGTACCTGAAATTATGTGTCATCTACATTGAGTCATGCCATTTCAGAAATAGATGTAATAACTACTAAAATCAACACTGGAATAACTCATCGAAGAGACTATTCAGGTTTGACCTACTACATAATCATTTGTTACTTTACAGGTATTTCGTATGCATTTCCTTACAAACTAAATGAAAATACAGCTGTAAAAATAATTCAACTACTTCACCTTGAGGAAAATGCAGGTCAATGTATTCTTTTTAACTTTTCCTAGAATGTTGTTCATGTCATCACAGTTCTATTTAATTTATAATTCCAGGTTTATTAACACCATTCATTTAACCATTACTAACCTGTAGAATATTTGAATAGTGGAGATCCCAATAATGTTTTCTAATACTTTGGTTCTATATTTTGGTTTGATGAGAGAAATATAAAATGTAGCACCAATTTAACCCAATGATTTGGTATGTGTTGCGTGCTAGGTAAAGTCCCATTGCAATTACTATTGTCTTGTCCTCCATATCTTCAAACATTATCCTTCAATCAAAACTCTGTGAAGGCAAGAGTTTTCCATGAATATATTCATTTTTAAAATTATAAGTTTTCATTCACGTAAATGGGCGGTATGGTTGAAAAATCATTCGATAATAGAAGAGCTCTAATTATATTCAGATTTAATGGAAAAAACTACCATCTCATAGGTATTCTGTGACCTCCTGAGGGACAACCACCTAGGTTTTCCCAGCTATATGGTTATGATACTATGAAGTAGACTCAAAACTGGATTCTGAATGACAGGTAATATTTAAGGTGTAGGTTTTCACATTTATGGGACAATCATATTTTCACTTCATTATTAATATAATTATATTTTCAGTTATGACGGAGAAAATTCAAACAAGGTGGATGATTATAATATTTTTTTCAACATAAAAAATATTCTTTATGAAACAAATGCTTTAGCTCTCCATTTCAGAAGTGAAAAGGATGTTCATGATCTTCAAGAACATGAAAACATAAAATTTCAACTTCTTAAGAGAAGAAAAATAGATTCAATGTCATACAACATCCCTACTACTTCTGAGATTGTTATGCATATTGTCGGTAACATTGAAGATATCAATTGTGAAATAGATATTATCATTCAAAGCAGAAGTGATGATTTGCAGTGGATTGATGAGCATCATCCATTGTACCTTCCATTGCAATATCCACTTATTTTCACAAATGGTCAAGATGGATATGTTGACCACATTTTCCCTTGATCTACATCTATGAGTACATATATAACGGTTCAAAAAGTAACAATGCATGAATACTTCTCCTATCACTTACAGTGTCGTTTGAGTGATATGTCAATATTACAACATTCAAGAAGACTATTGAAACAATTTATTGTTGATGATTATACAATGATAGAGTCTCCGTGATTATACTTCATTCGCTTCAATCAAAAATACTTGAGGGTTCAGTTGTACAATGGGCTGTAGGATGCTTTTCATCAAGGTTACAATGATGTGTATGCATGTGGTAAGCAAATCATTTTAAAATATACATTTACTGGTGGTCCCATGTATATGATTCAAAATTACCAAGATGCAATGTCAATCTTCAATTGGGCTGGATATCCATATTTTTTTCTAACGTTTACAAGCAATCCCCTTTGGCCTGAAATCACTAGATTTGTATCACGTAACAATCATTTCCCTTCAGATATTCTGCACATTGTATCCATATTTTTCAATATTATGGTTTACCCGTTAATGAATGATTTATGAGAGAAATGTATCTTTGGAAATTCACGTGAAGGTACCTACATTAATACAATTTATTTTATGAGACATAATTTATCTTATTTATTGAATCTGTTGTTGAGCATTGTCATTTATATCATTTCATTCTGTGCAGTTGTTCATACTGTGGAATTTTAGAATCATGTACTGCCTCATATACACATTTTACTATTTTTTTGTAGAGATAAAAATAGGTACTCCTACCTGCATTGAAAAATGTGTTTCTACTGAAGTTCAAAATAAAGGTGATTTCCCAAAACATCATGAGGATTTTAATATGTTTATGATACATGGACATTTTTTTATGAAAATTGTAGATCACCATGTATGAAAAATTGAATATGTATTAAATTTCCCCAAGAAAAAATTGTTTAAAAGTACAAAAGTTTATGGTGATGGTTATGTTCAATACCGACGATGATATGATGGAAACATGACCATGAAAAATGGTGTCCCATTAGATAATTGGGTTGTTTTACCATATAATACTTTCTTGATAATTAAGTATCAATATCATATCAATATTGAAGTTTTCAATCAATATACTTCCATCAAATATTTGTTCTAGTATATTAGCAAAGTTAATGATCATGTAACAGAATCTTTGTATGAAACCGACACTACTACTCTATCAGGAAATAATGAATATGAGATTAATATTTATTATTATTATCAATAAATTTATCCTTGTGAGTACACATGGAGGATATTTTCCTTTGATATCAACTATAGATATCCTCTAGTTTAAAGATTACATTTTCATTTACCAGGAAAAAATAGTGTTACATACACTGACACTAATCAAATTTAGGATTTGTTACATAAGGGTAAGAATTGCCAATCAATAATTACAACATGGTTTGAGGAAAATTTTTCTTAATAGGAAGGAAGATGTCTCAAATTTGCAGAATTTCCAACTATATTTGTATTCCACCAACGTGAAACAATATGGTGTCTAAGAAAGCATGGGTTTAGTATTGGTAGACATTATTTTGTGCCACCAACAACTGGAGAGCTATATTACCTACGATTAATGCTCACAATTATTAGAGGTGAAACTTATTTTGACATTATTAAAACTTTAATAGAAATTATTCATGGTACTTTTCATGAAGAAAGATATGCATTGGGACTTCTTGCTGATGACAGATAATTTATTGAACAAATCAAGGAGTTGTCAACTTAGGCTACATGCCGATCTATTTGCAGAATTTTTTTTAGCATTTTGTTCTCAAACATATGTCTCGCCCAAAAATTGTGTGGCCTAAAAAATGGAAGCTACTCAGTGAAGACATTCTCTATGGGAATAAACAGGCTATGAATTCCAAATATATGTTTTGAAATTTTTCAATCAATATAATTTGAACTATATAGTTGCTAATTCAGTAAGTTTTTATTCTACATTAAGACATTTTACTAATTAATTAACAATATTTTATGATTCCATTTATGTTTTTCACTCACAAATCTTCAAAAAAATATGTAGGATTTGCTTTAAATAAATAACCTACTACAGAGGAATGGTAGATCTCTTCATTCTTTTCTACCAATGCTGGTTCTAGATTCTGAAATTATCCCTCAACAAAATAATTTTGTAGCTGATGAACATAATCATGACAGAGAGACTCTTAAAAATGAGTATCTGACTATGAAATGCAAGCTTATTGATGACGAGAATGAGGTCATGGCTACCATTATGTCTCCGTTAACTACATCCGCTGGTGGTTTCTTTTTCATGAAAGGTCATGGAGAGCAAGGTAAAACATATATTTGTAATTTATTGAAATATTTATATAGGTCCGAAGGTAATTCTGTTCTGGATGTTTCATCCAGTTGAATTTCTTCATTACTGCTACCTGGTGGGAGGACAACACATTCCTAATTTCGAATTCTGATATCCTTGTTTGATATTTTCTTTCCATATTAAAAAACATAGTGATGTCACAAATCTTCTATAGTTAACATGGATTATTATTTGGGATAGTGCTCCAATGATTTATTAGAATTATTTTGAAGCTATTGACTATACATTAAACGATATCATGTCGGTAAAAAATTAAAATTCTTTAGACTTTCCATTATGTGAAATTACTGTTGTGTTGGATGGGGATTTCAGAAAAATACTACATGTCGTACTAGATGGTAACAAAAATGAAATAGTTTCTTAAAGTATATGTTCTTCATACATGTGGAAATATTGACGTGTTCTAACACTGACAAGGAACATGTGATTGTTTCCAATTATTCTAAAAGTTTAGATGATGTTCTTGAATTTTACAAATGGAATTTAGATATTGGGGAAGGCAGCATTGCAGAACCAAATGATGGTGAAACCAAAATTCTAATTCCAGCCACATATCTTCTTCAGTGGAATAAAGATCATATTTTTGATGTTGTTGAACATAATTATACAAAATTCATTAGTAACCATGCTGATGTTAATTATCTTAAATACCGTGACATCATAGATCCAACTTGGGATATTGTTGAAGAATTAAATGTGTACATGATGTCTCTCACGTGTTCTGAATGAAAAGATTATTCCAGCTCTGATTCAGTTTGTGATGCATGTTTTGATATATATAGGGGAGAAAATATTTAAACATCTGAAATGTAAAATGGGATTAATGTATCATGGATGGATGCCCATAAAATTACACTCAAAATTGGGGTTCCTGTCATGTTGCATAGAAAATTAGATCAGTCTACGAGATTATGTAATGAGACTCTCTTGATTGTTACCTACATGGTTGATCATGTCATCGGAGCAAGAATTATATGTGGCTGTAATTTAGGATATTTTTCTTTCATTCCCAGATTAAATATGACACACTCTGTCATTCAAAGGCCATTCAAACTATAAAGAAGAAAATATCATTTGATTGTTTCTTATGCTATGACTATTAATAGAAATCAAGGACAATCATTTTCTTCTGTTGGGTTGTATCTTCGAAAACCTATGATTTTTCATAGTCAATTATATGATGCTCTATCTAAAGTCACATTACCATTAGGTTTGAAAATAGTAATTGGTTATAATAATCCCAGAACAAGTGAAACAATGACAAATATTTTCTAGAAAGAATTGTTTCATATATTGTGATAGGTATATGTCAAATTATATGTTTAATTATGAATGTTTAGTACTTCTCATCTTATTCTTTTCTGATTTTATGAAACTCAATGTTTCTGATTATGATCTCTTAGTATAGAAATTAAAACATCACACTTTTCTGAATATGTCATTATCAATTATCCCTTTGAATGATATCACACCTGATACTGATGATACATTGAAGATACATGTGTGTATTTTGAATTTGTGGTGAAACACATCATCCTGATACTCCAATGATGTTTTCCCAATTGATATGATTCTTAGATATTTACAGGTTAATTCAGAATAAAAATATACTACATATTATCTTTATTCTATTTTATTTCTCTTGCCATTTCAATTATACCACATATTTGTCAAATTCGATATAATATTTTTCAATTTCTGACATTCTTAGATAATTATTTATAGATAAAGAAAAGATACATTGTACTGTAACTGGGCTTCAAAATCTATCTAAGTTCAAAAATATATTGTGTAAAGGGATGTGCTATTTCATATAGAACTTCTAGATAGATTCTAATCAAGGTACCCAGTAAGGAACTATTCATGAATTCCTAGTACTTTTTACATCAACAATGCATGTCCAGCCATGTGATGCACTGATACCAAATTTTTGTTTCAATTTTACTTCCTCTGAAGACATAATTCAGAGAACGTTTCCATGGAAACATTTAATATGTAAACGTTTATTGACATTTCTTTAACAGATTATAAATTTTTCTAAATAATCTCTGTTGATCAATATATAATTTGATGGATTACCTTTCAACATTTTTTCCTCATAGTACACAACCATTTCTTCTTTCTAATATGTTTTAGAAATTATTGGATATTTACATTCCTCACATCATATTGAAGCAATTGGTAATTCCAATTTCAAGATGCCAATTGTCTTGCAGGATGAAAGGTTTGTCATTACGGCCATTCGGTATCTTTGACCCGTTGTTTATATTTAACATTATACGGTCAAAATTTTTTTGTAGAGGGTTACGACCTAAATACAGTTTATGTGGTGATAATGCTAACCAGATGTCATCTTACTTTGTTGAAAATATCAGTTCATCAACTGTTTTAAAATTGCAACTTGTCAATGTTAAGAAATTGAATATTATTATCTTTAATAACCCAATGAATTATTTCCCTTTAATTTATTCAATGATTTAAAAAGGTTTAAACCACTACCCAAAATCAATTGATTATAAAATTACTTTCATACTCTTATACTTAAAAATGACATTAAATGCGAAGATGATGCATTTCAATATTGATATTGAAAATGTTGAATCATTCCGAAAAAGATTATATGGATACTTGATTTAATTTTGATTTTTGTATATGATGTCCAATGTTTATTATATGATATATGTTCATATTATGTTTATCAGTTGACTTGAATTTTTCAACCTTTAGATGTATGTTTATAATGGTATCGGAGTATCGATGTCCAGCACCAACAAACCCTTCTTCTTCTTCTACACCATTTCTATATTGGGAAAATAAAAAACCATTTTTGAAGTCAGTAATTGTGATCATTTATGTACTATATGAAAAAATTACAATTTAATTTATGTACTTTAAAAATCTGGTTGTACCAGTATAGTTTTGTACTATGTCATTATCTACATTAATCTTAATGTTGGACAGCCTACAAAGTGCTTTATTTCCGTCACCATAAAAGAATTTCAAACAACTCACAATTGGTTCTATGATTCATGAAATTCTTGGTAGAAAAAAGTGCATAATGTTGATGTAAAAATATGGTGCAACAACTGCATGATATTTGTAACTTGGACCGTTCCCAGGTTCTAATTTTTTTCTTCTTCTTAATAGTTTATTAGTTATTTTATAATAAAATATTAATTAATTTTACTTATCTTAAATCCAATTGTATTAAAATTATTAAATAAAATTATTTAGAGCGTAGCTTCTTGTGAGTGATTCCACAAACTCTTTATCAGTTGTCTTATATGATAAACAAGTAATGAAATTTGTGAGCACAACTGCTTCAGATCTGTGAAATTATTTGATTCAGGTACTACTAGATAATAATCTATCATGATGAATAAATATGTTCGCTTCAATTAAACTCAGATTTATTATTTTTTTCTTAAATAAGGCTGATTTTGAGTATAGTTTTCCTACCGAATTGACGATTTTAAAATCAAAAGAGGATGTCTTGACAATTGAAGTGTCAAATTATAATAATCAAAATCATCACCGTTCAGTAGAACAAAACTCATACAAGGTAATATTCATTACCGACAATGAAAACTACATCACCAAGTTCAATGATAGCTTCAAAGAATTTCTGGTAGATTATACAACATATTCCTATTTTCATTAATATGGATAGATTTAAAATAGTTATTTGTATTATTATGTACATATAGCATCATCAAAGCAGTGGTTTTACAAATGTATGTAGTGTTCATGAACAAAGTTAGGTACAATATAATCCATTATCATCATTTTTACTCTCACGCGTGTAAATAACATGGAAGTGGATTAAGGATTTATTATTATATCATAGGATCATCAAAATGTTAAATCATTTCGATCTGTGAAAAGGATGACTCTATATTTCAAACATCATCTGCGGTATCATCCTGTATTAAGAGAGATATATATTTTTTGTCCCTTGAAATTTTCTTAACAAGCTATTATTTTATTCTACATTGTAATTGATCCTACATCTGATGCTACTTTTAACTATGTTCTATATGCAGAAAAACCTACTGACTGAATTTCATAATAAAGATGTTATTGTGCAATCTCCAAATATCGCACCTGAAAGTATCGGTAGAACAAGTCATGAAAAAAATATGGTAACAAAATGAAGGATAAATTAAAAGACAAGACAGAAAAGAATGACAGATATGTTTTGCAGATATGAAAGGTAATATGATATCAGGTGATTGTATCTTCTAATTTCTTTTCTGTCATATGAGTTAATTTATTAATCCCGTATTAAATATCAACTATCACTTGATGTATTTCTTCACTGGTGGGAGAAGGGGCAGAGCAGCGGTTAGGGCTGGTGGGGGCTGGTGGGAAGGGGTCTTGGTAGGGAAGAGGGGTCTGGTTGTGTTGGTGCTGTGCAGGAGGGGGGTGAGATGGGAGGGGGAGGTGTTGGGATGTGGTGGCAGCAGAGGATGATTAAGGGGGAGGGGAGGCAAGGGGTTGTTCAGGGGGTGGAGGGGAGGGGTTGGGAATGGGTGGGGGTGGTTATAGGAAGGAGGGAGGAGTAGTTGGAAGGGTGGACGGTCCTGGTGGGGGAGGAGCTGGGCAGGGGTGATGGGCATGTGTAATGTTTTTTAATTATGTTTCTCCTTATTACCTTGCTGACTTAAATATATGGATGGAAAACATTCATATGCATTTTGTGATTGTTATATATAGATTTTTTGATCATTTATTATGAAATATGTTCACTTATAAATTAATTTTAGGATTCTCTAATTGTATCTTTTCTGTGAAGGATCAATATCAACATGTGGTGGGGTGTTATGCAAGGAACTCCATACATATATTCGATTTACATGCTTATTTATTGTTATGAATTTTGTTTTTATTGGATCATTAGATGGTTTATATGAATTACATTACACAACACATTATGATTGGCTATCTTAGACTTGATTTTTGGACTACAAAAACTAATCATGTGAAGTTATTGCTGATATTATCTTATGCATGTTTCATATTTGAATGACAGTATTGTTTTTTTATTGTTATTAAAAGGTAAAAACTTATAAAATATTCCGCACTGTGTGCTGCAATACATACTTCTATAGTTGTTTTAATTTAGTCTATAGATTTATGAATCCTAATAAATGGTTTCCATTTTGTTTTTCATATAAATATAAATGGGCTGGAATGGTTAGAGGGGAGGGGAGGGGAGGGGAAGTTGAGGGAAGGGGGGAAGGGCTAGTGGGGGAAGAGGTTGGGCAGAGGGGGAGTGGTGGGGGAAGGGGCTGGGCAGGGTGGAGGTGTACGTAGTATGGGGGAGGTGCTGAGATTGGGTGGGATACAACTAGAGGAGGTGGAGGGGAGGGGTAGAGCTGGGTAGGGGGTAGGAGGAGGTGCTTGGAAGTTGGGGGGTGACAAGCTTGGCAGGGTGGCAGGGGGTGGGGGTAAGGTGGGGTTGGGCTGGGGAGGGATGAGGAGGGGGAGGAGGGGAGGAATGGGTTGAGGGATATTCTATTTAGTGGGAAGGGGAATGGAGGGGAGGGGCTGGGCTGGTTGCAGGGGAGGGGAGAGGAGGGGAGTGGAGGATGAGGGCAGGGGGGAGGGGGCTGCTTGGGGAATCGTTTGGGCAGGGTAGTGGTGGGGGAAGCAGCTGGGCAGGGGGAGGCAGAGGTGGGAGGGGGAGTAGCTAGGATTGGGTGGGAGACAATCAGAGGAGGGGGGAGGGGAGAGGGAGATCTGGGTAGGGGGGTTGGAGGAGCTGCTAAAAAATTCAGGGGGTGACAAGCTGCCCAGACTAACCATTATTTCTCATCATGTGGGACTGGGTAATTGAATGTGATAATGTAGATTTATCATTTACTAATTGAATCCAATCATATACAATAGATCCATAGAGAACATGATTGGTCTAATAAATAGACACATAACTAGGAAATATGTTTTCATTGGACCTGATTTTCTTGTAACCCATTTCGACATAATGTTAGTCTGATTGACATTAATGATTTATTTTTATAGATATATTACTGTGAAATCATTATTCTCTCAAGGTATTACGTATGAAATGGGAAGGGGATTGGAGGGGAGGGGTTGGGAAGGTTGGATGAGAGGGGAGGGGAGGGGAGGGGAGGATGAGGGTAGGGGGAGGGGCTGCTAGGGGAAGTTTTTGGGAAGGGGGTGTTGGGGGAAGCAGCTGGGTAGGGGGAGGAAGAGGTGGGAGGGAGAGCACCTGGGTTTGGGTAGGAGACAAGTAGAGGAGGGGGAGGGGAGGGGTAGAGCTGGGTAGGGGGGTGGAGGAGATATTGAAAAATTGGGGGGGGGTGACAAGCTGCCCAGACTAACAGCCGTTTATTTTTCAATTAGTGATGATTTCTCTATTATTTCAATTTTTTGTGATCTTTCATTTTTATATTAATAATTTTTTGGTTTCACTTCAGTATATTACCCGGATTTTTTCATAGTAATATGTCTCATTTACTGACATTAATGATTAATTATATATTACAGGGGTCCATATAAATGTCAACAAACATGACAAACTGCTACTCTATATCAATGATACATGGTAGTACTGGGAGGCTGTTGACTGTACATTCTGATGACATTAATTATAATATGATCTACACACCTACTGTTGTTGAAAATTGTGCTTCTAGTAATTGTTGTCAAACATGTATCTGCTACATAAATTGTATTTATGTTATCTTCTCTTGGTTAAATAAAATTATATAGTTTGATTTTAATGGTGACATGAAAATGAAAACAAATGTCTGTTTCCAATATAATGTTCTCTTAACAGGATTCTGTTTCACTATTTTCCTATTTCAAGTCTATTGATATTAGATTTTCATACTTTGTTTCTATGAATAGATTTATGATTTCAATACAATATTTATTAACATCCATTGATCACTTCTCATATTTCTAATTCATTTTTTAGTTCAGATTTGATTTATTACATCGTGAGAATGCACAGGTGATGTACTAGTATTCAATGAACCATGTGGAAGGATAATTTTAAGGAAAATGAATAATGATTTCATGATATGACCAAATAGTTTCATTATTTGGTAAAATAATTTATTATATGGTATATCAATACATTATTCAAGGATATATGTTGTTGATCATTGGCAAAGGCTAGCATACATTAATGAGAGATGAATTTTCAATAATTACTTTGGATATTATTGGTTCATTGTGGATAATTGCATATGTATTTCTAATCAACACACAATGTTAACTTTAAATTTGTTCTTGATCATATATGCAGATGAATGTGTTGAACATTTGAAGGATTAAAAAGGATTGTAAGTTAGTGTGGATATTCATACATTAGACTGTATTAGAGAACTATTTATAATTTATAATTATGCATCATATTATGTATTATGATTAATTCTCATGTAAAAAAATATAGTGATAGATTATTCATCACACCAATCAATGGTTCATGAGAATAATTAACCAATTCATGATTTGGAGATAACTATGATAAATTTTTCATTAAATATATACATTAAATATATTTTTGGAGACATGTGTGATATATATAATGATTATAAAAATTTAATGTTTTTTTACACATGTAAATGTTTCAATATATTGAAAAATTGTTGGATTTGATCAATGATTTTTAATTCACAGTTCATTACATCCAAATTTGTTAAAATAATGTGGTTGATGCATTGTGTCAAAGCTCTATATGAGTGTATCAATGATATTTTAAATAAAATATATAATAATATATATTTTCAAATTATAAAACTATAAAAATTAATCAAAGTTAAGAAATATTATCCGGTTAAAAAGATTTTTTAACCATCAAAACACGTATAGATTAAATATATGGAAAAGAATGATGTAGAACATTATAATATAGAAGGAAATTATTCAACTATTAACCATGATTATTAGGGAATGATAAGATTCATGAACTATATATTTAGTTCATATAATGTTTATTTAAAAGAAGGATCTATTAGGGAAGGATATTATTTCTTCTTTCCCTATTCATCCTAGATGTACAATGATTTATATATATTTAAAAGAATATTTTAATTAAATGGAATTAAAATAGATATTGTATATTTTGTATCACAGTTACTGGTACTTTAGAAATTTAAGGCTATGAGGAAAATTTAGATATATATATATATATATTACAACCATTACTAAATCCCTAATAGGAAATGGAAAACACCACCATAGATTTTTTCATCAGACTCCCCAAAACCACTTATGAGATAATGATATATAGGTTTTAGTTGACCTCATAAAGTAGATATAACCCCTCATTATAGTTATAATGTATATCTACTAAGACAGTCAGTCAATGAAGTAAATATTTATGTGTTAAGATTGAGAGTAATATAAAATTACAATGTATATGAAAGTGGTATGGGTTTTACATCAATTTTTTTGAAAAGAACCAAAATAAGGTCATTATAAAGATTTGGGTTTTATTATAGTTTATCATTATCACATAGATGGTAAGACTGTGAGAACTATTAAAATCCTATATGATTTATTTAGATCATTTTATATGTATTTTAATAGTGGTTGTTATCAACAACTTCATATTATCAGGTTTTATATTAAAAATATATTTAATCAAGAATCTAGATTGATCCTTTTGAACCCATCTATAGAAGAAATCATAAAACTCCAATATTATGGTTTGATGTTAGAGAATGAAATCTAATGGGACCAATGTATTCTTTGGAAATGGATCAAAAATATAGATCTATTAAACATCATATCAAGTTAGATCTGAGTAAAATAATTATTATGCGGAAAATTTCATATGATATTTGGAATTGATGTTTATGAAAACAATTTCTTAGGAATTTCAACAAAGAAGAAGTATATAATTTTATAATGAATGGAGTTATTTGAAATAAGTATGCTGGTCCATTTTATTTTCTTCATTATTTCAGGATGGAATATTATAAATTTTATGTTCCACTAAATCATTATCATGTTCATGATGTTTTCCATGTATTTCTCTCAAGTATATACATTCCTGATATATCACATGAACTAAAATAACTGGTTATACCATTAGAACATAAAAATATATTATAATGGATCATATGGATATACTTTTACGTTAAAATACTAATTACATTGTGATGTTTCTTTAGATAAATAAATATTTAAATATACTACATGGGACCTGAGGATGTTATTATACCTAGTTATACCAATTTTTAATATCATATTGATTAATTTCATGGTTTACATTCATTTTATGGGGGAATAATGTAACTCCCATATAATTTTTTTTAAATATATTATCTTTGATAACTTGTGTTACACAAAAATGTGACTTCGGATAAAATTCGATATACCGATATAGTATATTTATTTAAACGCACACTTATCACCATGAAATTTTATTGGAGGGTATGAATATAAATAAAACATTACATAAAATATATGATTATATATTTAAAAAATAAATTCAGAAGTTATAAATTGATTATAAATGAAAATAAAAATCAGTTAAAATGAAAATATTTTTTTGAATAGACTGCTCTTACGACCACAAAGTAAATTTCATGTTATTGAAATAAAAAAATCACTAAAGATGAATTAATTAATGTAATTGATATATTTAATATTCAATAAATTTTTATTATATTCTTATACTATAATTTTCAATTCATCAAACAATTATAGATAAATTTGTATGTTTGAAAATTCATTTTTGTATAAAAGCTTTTCATCACGTGTATTTGACTTATTTAAATTTTTTTTCTACCACATATAAGTACTGAATATAAAAAATGGATTTGATATTTGAAATTATGAGGTACAGCTTTATTAAAACAGCCAAATATATTTTTTGAAGATATGTGTAGTAACTATAGTAATTTTTGGTACCACAAAAAATGTTAAATCAGGTAAATAAAGTTTACAAATAAATTTTGAATGGCCATAAAATGATCTTAATACTTTTCTAAATTTTATTTTATTACATTACCTCATAATATATTATCCAATTTTTTCACAGATATCATTTTTTATCTATATTTAATTATGAAATTTTAATGTATTATTAAATTTTTTTAAAAATAACACAATCATGATTTTAGAAAAAATAATATTTTTAACATATTAAAAAATATAATCTAATTTTATTTATAGAAACTCATGTGGATGTTGTAAGATTTATATTTAACGTGGTACTGTTTTGAGAAAAAATCATTCAAGGCATACTCTCGGTAATTTTTGGGTGTGGTTGTGTTTGTTGACAAAGCCAGCTGACCGTAAATGAGTATGGTTGGTGTAGGTAAAGGAAGTATTTCGTAATAGAATTGAACAAGATGAAGAATGTCAAAGAAAATTTAAAATGTGTCTGAATCACGTACCATTATTCTTGGGATGTGTACCATGTTCTTGGAATAGTACACGGAGTGGCAAAAAAGGCATGCATGTGAGGTTCAAGAAAGAAAAAATGATATGTGGCTGAGCAGTGGTGTGGTACATGGATTGGCAGAAGTCGGTGTAGAAAATCGACCATGTAAGAGCATAGAAGATACACCGAGCTTGTATGAAAATGGTTATTTGATGGTATGCGGTTCACAATGGATGAGAATCAATAATTGGTTGAGGCTGTATTAAGGATTCAATAAATCATGATTTAGAAGATTAAGTAGATATCTTTTCTTATATAAGAATCTCTAACCCAATTGATAACTGTGGAGATTGAACATTGTTAGTGAATGCATTTTTCTCTGGGAATTTCCAAAATCACAAAAGTGGTTTGCGCTAAAGGTGTTTGTGGGAAATTCATAACCCGCAACAGATGTCTGGTACATGGAGGAGGGGATCCAGTATGATGAAGGTGTTTACTCAGTTCGTGGAGGCGGAATCTCTTGTAATTGTGAGGGAGGGATTCACAAGTTGTATGCAGAGGGGGAGCTCCGTTGAGATGAAGTGAAGGCAGTCCGCGAAGTGAGAATAGTTCGCGGACAAGAGTGGTTTGGGGTTGGAAGTTCACGGAATCAGTTCACAGTAATGATACTCGATCGCGAAGGTGGAGACAGTCCATGAATGAATGACAGTTTGTGATAGTGGTAGAAGTATGTGTAGAAGTTTTCCCACGTACCAAACCTGGTACAGGGTTTGGTGTTTTTTCCAGGAAGCACGAAACTGCATCAATCTAGTTTTTGAATGTATGTTCTGGTACCCAACAGTACTCAGGAAGTTGGGATTGATCTATATTTTAAAATATAACAAAAAACAGAACATCTATGTATATTTGATGATGAAAGAATTAATGAAACTAGAGGAAACCACGGGTCTATAAACTCTATTTGACCTAGACATCCACAAACTATGAGTGGATTCTTTATGAAGAGTTGTGAGCGAAGGGAGAGGATGACAGTGACACATTACAATAGCATTGAAACAAATAAATAGGTATATGTAGAAACCCTTGGGAATGTAGTGAGAAGGCCATAGACCCTGTAAAGGTATTGAGTCGTGGCAAAGAAGATCTAGCCTAAATATTGCACTCATTTTTTTGGCTATGAGCATTAGTTAATTTGATACATCGACACATTACTGTTTTATGCTCCTTGGACATAGCCCTATCAAGGTGAACCATGTAAAAATAGATGTTTCATGGTAATGATTTCAAATCAGTCGGTATACTTCCACAAAAAAGAAGAGAGAATTGAGTTTTGTATAACAATGAAATAAGATCCACAATGGAGAATATTTTAATCTACCACACCCTGATTCCCCCCCCCCATCTCAGGGTATTCACCCTAGAGGACCTAATATAATATAATAATAATATTATTTTTAATAATTTATTACATTAATTGCATAAACAATAATGATGCAGTAATTAATCATTTATTGGAAAAATCAACTAAATGACCCTAAAAATATTTGATGTCAAATAAATTGTGATAGTTAATGTATACCATTAATTTATCTGATTAATTTTACATATTAGTATTTTTTTTAAAAAATTATATTCGAATGACATATTTTTCGTGATGTACAAAATGTCAT